>JAHWFO010092416.1:0-55088 GCA_023313115.1 Rhysida immarginata
GAAGTGATTAAGCGCATGAGGCCCCCTTTCTCTGATTGGCTAATCTGAAACTTCCTGTGACACACCCTGTTTTTCTCTTGTTGGATGAACTATAGCTTCAAGTCAATTTGCTTCACTTTTTGCCGCTGATAACAATAGGATTCCGAGTCTAGCTTTAATATACGTCATTGACCTAAACAGTCACCAGCAAAACAAATATAGCTGACATTGCAGTTGAATTATATCAATTCAACGACTTCGCAGGGCCATACCAAAACCTTCTAAACAAGTTTTAGAAGGTTTTGGCCGTACCCAGAATTTTTTTCGGGGGGGGGGTCCTCCTAGTTGACATGGAGGCCAACTTCGGGGAGAATATGCAACCCCCTCAGCAACCCCCCTCCTCCCTGGGTGCGGTCCTGTGACTTAGTTCAGTGTCCCACTTAGTAAATTGGTCCCCGGGACCAATATTTTGTGCCCCCTTAACGTATCCTGTACAACTCTGGTGCCTCCCCTTATGCAAGGGCAGTGTTGACAGCTCATAAAATTTTTTACTACTAAATTCAACCGAAAAATCCACTAGATCTATTGTTCTAATGTAATACCATAGCCATCATGATACCCCATCATGGGGTATTATAATGGCTATGGTAATACCTAGTGGGATTTTTAGTGGAATTTAGTGGATTTTTTGCATAATTTTGGGGCAAAATCCACTAAATCTAGTCGAAAAACCACTGATCTGGCAACACTGTGCAAGAGCCCTAGGGCCGGGGCCATCGTGATCTTTTTTTTTCTTTACCGTAAAGAAAAAAAAAAAATCACGATGGTCCGGCCTAGGCTAAGGCCCGTGTAGGCGCCCTCCTTGCTATGACTGTTATTTTACGAGAAAAATTTTGAATGGGAAAAAAAGTAATAATGAAAATTTTAATTGAGCATGGCCTATTATTTACATTTACTACCGAAAAAGTGGGCAAAAGTAATTTATTACGTAGAATGGTGCTATATCTCTCCATCGTGGGTACTTCACATCATTTTTTTGTTCGCAAACGGATCACTTCACATCATGTTTTCTTGGACCTAATCATCGAAGAAAACATCGCTTCAGGCAATGCTTCAGGATGTTGCAAATCATACCATCCAACCCAGAGTTCCGATGAGACTCAACGGCGCTCATCAGAGAATTCAACAACAGTTTCGATGCAATCAAACTGTTCTCTCCGATTTCATCACAGTTGACAACACGCGGATAGTTAAGCCAAGGAAGGGGTAGAACTTTGCAAAAGAAAAAGTTTTTATCAATGACCATTTTATATAAATGCATTTCTCATACGCTATTGCAAACAAAAAAAAAAGTAAGGTGACGGTTGTTCGATATTTTTTTGCCTTTACTCTTCCTCCCCCTTTGGGTTTTTTTTTTGTTTGTTGTTACTTGATATGAAACAAGAATATTTGATTTATTTTTTACCTCAACATAAGACTTAAGAAATGATTAAATTAAATTAAAGATTTTATTAATGTTCACTGTTTTTCTCACTGATCCAAGATTAGTTATTAGTCCAAGGTTAAACGTCTTGCCTGTAGAATTTGGAGATTTTTTTTTTATTATTATTGGCATTCATTCGTTCCTGCTGACTTCCAATTTTAAGATACATGTACATAAATCAACAGTTTGTGTATTCTTTCTATGAAAATTTAGTTTCATTTCTCCCGTTTGAATGTCATCAGTAAAACACCACGTTAAAAAAATATTATTTAGAATTACACTTCTAGATTTCTAGATTGACGCATGTTTTGGTATAAAGGAGATCGTTTACATCGAGATTATTCGTGCATGAATATTAGAAAACTACGTATAAGAGATTAAAAAAAAATTATGATACATATTTAAAAACATAAGCCGGAAATAAAATATTGGTATTGAAAATTAAAATAAAATCACAGAAACCCAGATTCAAGATTTAAATATTGAATTAACCAAAGTAGAATTATAATCATTCTCACATAATTTTCTATTCATTTGTGAATGTCAATAGATCAAAAGTTAACATTCTTAATATTACAATTTAATTCACGCATTCAGTACAATTTATTTTTCTGACATAAAATTTTCCTTCCCCTGTTATAGAATATAGCAATGTTAATATAGTTAATGAATGAATAGCTTGGAAAAATATAAGCAAGAACATGATTCAATGCAAAGGTAAACAATTAGTAGAGATGTGATAGAGGATATGTGAAATAAATAAACTTTTTTATCATTTAAACTGTGGAATAGACAATTCTAAATTTTTCTATAGAGATTGTACGAGTATAGCACAGATTAAAAAAAATAATCTATAATTAAAGCAAATAACACTCTAAAATAAAAAGTACTCTTACACCATTGCATAGTTCTAACATCAAAACATGTCTGCTTTAAATATACTTTTCCTATTACATATTTGGGATCCTTTTATGAGTTTAAAAAAAAAACTAACCCAAGTTTACTTAAATTCTTATTTAATGACCTGCCAATAGAGAATTCTCCTGAGTCAAACACTGTAACTAGTCAATTAATAAATAACAAAACGTCAGCTTTTTAGTTTGATTTTATTCATTAGTTATTAATGATTTTGTTAATTATTATTTATTTATTTTTTATTTTTAATTAATAACTATTAATAATTGTGGATTAGAATATTTATAATGAGTATTTAGTATCCTCTTTTCTGAATAAAGTGTTATTTTGGAATACACATCCAAAATAAGGAAGGAAAAAAATCCCCAAACTATCAAAGCATGCAGTTTTAACAAAAGAGATTTTACCCCATATTATGAAGAGCCTTTTATGACATCATTGAAGACACTCTATAATGGGCAACTGAAGCAACTAGCCTTCCACTACAAATGTATTCTTTATGAAATATGTATGCAATATATGAGAATTAAAGAGGAAAAAAAAAATGCTTATACACTTGACATTTAGGCTAGTTTGAATAATCTTTCTTTTTTAATCTGTAATGAAGTGTTTTTAAATATTATATTTTTCAGAATAATAAAAAGCTAGGTACTGTGGGTTTTTTTTTAAGTTTAATAAACATAATACCAAGAATAGATGAATACTCCCCCTTCATCTGTTCTTGATAATACCATACTCATAATTAATTTTGTCTTTCAGAACTATTTTAGAAATAAGCTTTTGAAAACTTTTGGAAAAATATAAACAGTATAGTTCAGTAATATAAATCTAGAACATTAATTATTTAATTTGTTCCCAATACTGAAAACAACTTGACGATTAGGGAGAGACATTATTGCCTCTGATAACCAGCAGAAATGCTGTATTATACAACCAATCAAAAGATCATGATCTGGCTAATGGCCCTCTTAATATAAGATTGACGAAATAAGAGTTATCTTATATTTCTTTTAACAAGCATATGTTTTTTTTTGAGTAAACCATCTTACAAGTTAATCTATTTCCCCTTTGTAATTTTTTTCTGATTGTAATTCAGCACAATGATGTAAATTTTTATCACCATACTGTAAAAATTACCAAAAGGGATAGAAGCCATAATTAAAATAGTTATTCTCAATAGACTTGGTTTTATAAATACTGAATATTAAATACGGTAGCTTTATTACTACTAGGAGGCTTAATGTGATTGCAAAGTAAGTAGATGCTGCAATTAAGATGCCTTAGACACACAGTACTTACTTTCCTTGAAATAAAAAGAAACTGCAGATGTAAAATGTTACTTCATTTAATATTTATTGCATGCAACATCAAGAAATATAATTTGTGATACTTACGTATAAAGATAACATTTTTCATATATAATTTTAACAGCATGAAAAATTGATTAGGAGAATGCAGCTTTGAAGAGAATGTGATAAAAATGTATCTCCCAATATTAACTGCAATTAAACTTTTATTGAAGAAGCCTACTACATTAATTAAAATGAATAATGAAATGTTTTGAGTGTATTGAAATAAGTGAAATAATTTAAAATTACCTCTTCTGATTATCTGTTAAAGATAAAAGAGCCCTCTCTAATTAAATCCTAATGCTTATAAGAAATACATTTTCAAATGATAGAAATTAAGTAATCTTAAATTAATAACATGAATTAAATTTTATTTTTGGTAAATTATATGAAAGATTTGTGAGCAATGTGAATGGCATTAGCAACATGCAAGCCAATACGCTTATTACACAGCAAGTGACCATCTGTACTGATATAAGAGCATCAATTTCTGTGTGACAGGAGATAAGCAGAATTTATTTTACAGAAATGTCATCAATGAAAATTTATTAAATCACTGAAGTTAATATGCTGTCAGTAAGGGACTTCTAAATTGTAAGGAAAATGAGCTACATTTAAAATGTTATATAGGCTACACAATATACATATACTTGCTATTTATAATCATTCATTTTCACAACTGGACAGAATATTTTAAAAGGTCATTATAAAAATACAACAAAAAACACGTCTCTAATAACAGCCTCTTTATTAACAATCTCACTGATATTTAACAACTTACTTGTTACAAATTGATCACTTGTTATTCATTTATCATCTGTACTTTTAACATAAAGGAAATTTCATAAGCCTTGAAATTCTTTCAAAATTGAAATTATAAATTACTGAGTAATTAAAATACATAACTGTAAATTAATAAAAGAGGAAGAAAGTATTTTTCCTTCTGCAGTGAAGGCCGTGATATAAGATTATATAAATATGCAATAAAAAAAATTCCCATAAGTAATAGTCAACATATCAATGAAATCTTTAAAAAATTTTAAGCATAGTGTTACTGAATGTTCTTGGGAAAGGTTATTTTTAATATTTATTTAATATTGGAATGTTCATGAAATAGTTTGATGTTAATCCATTAGTAATTCATTAATGATTACCAACATTTCCAGAATAATGATATTTGGAAACAAGAAGCCAAGAAAGTAGAACATGCAATTTCTTCCTTATACAATTTGCTGCCCTGAATAAGATTCTGTACAAGAAATAAGAAAATCATGAAAGTTATTTATCATATGAAGTCCACTTGAAGCATTTATTTATGAAAAAATAATTCAGGTTACAAACCATATTTTCTAATTAAAACACTTGGTTTCTGAGTAAACATAACTTGGAACATTTTCAGTATTCTTAAACATAAAACGGATGCAATAGCTGATATTGGTGATGGGGTTTCATGATTTTATCCCAAGTGGATTTCTTTATAATTCTGAAATAACATAAATCGTTTTTACTTATTAATTACAGGTGATGCAGTAATAAATTCAAAACGTAAACTTACATGCTGGATGATATCGTGTGCGGAAATTTAAGAAACGCTATTCTGTAGTTTTACCTGCTAAATAATTTTTTACTCAACGCTAACTAGCTGAGCATCACACGAGACTACTTGTTGAAATACGATAAAATTTTAACGGTGTACACAGTTTTAGGTATCCTATTACTCCTTTAAAATTCATTATCTTAGGCGTTATAGAACCTGAGTTATTAACTTGTTGATCTAGGTCGGGGCATTTTTATTTCTGTTCATATCTCAGTTAGCGTTCAAATTCGGACCCATGTTCAAAGTAAAAATATTATTGCCCTATACAAACAGTACATGGTATTTCATTCTTGACCTACATTTCTGAATCACCCTGTATATTATTTCGTAAAGGGAGGTCTTTAAAAAATAAATTCATTTATCTTAGTCGCATTTATCTCAGTCATCAAGCGATGTGCAGATAGTTAACATTTCGTATCCAAAAATATTAAATCTTCTTATAACACGGACTTATTTTATTAATTTTATTTAACTATAATTTTCATTATTATTAATATAAATAAATAAACATAGATTACCAATCTTAATTTATCACTTAGCTATCATCACTTCGTATACATACGAGAAACAAGTCCCCCCCCCCCCCCCTGCTCCCCTCCATTTCATCCATTCCTGGGCCCACATTTCCCATTAAACGTTTTTATCCGAAATTAATGATTGTACATAATGATTTAGTTATGTAATGCCAACAATCCGTCCTATTTTCGTTAAGATCCATTTTCTCGCTGTCTGGTTGGAGTAGAAACTTGTCTTCATTCTGCGATTGAGGAGAAAGTGCAGTGTAAGATAAGGTGAGAGAAACGGCAGCTGCTGCTGCTTCTACTTATTTCCAAGAGCTTGTATCAATTAACAAAACATGCACGAGCCATAAAATCAAATAGAACTCTTATGTACGTATACTATATACTTTTAGACGACTATTTAATACATGTTTTCTTTAATCAGTCTTCCAAAATTTCAATTTAATCGACGCGTCGCGACGACCAGTTCCGCGGGCATCCATTTTAAGCTACTACAAAAAGCGGAAGTTGAGATAGTTTCAGCCATGCGCACTAACGATCAGTAATAACGAGAATTATGCATAAATTTGATAAATAAAACGATTTTGAACCTTCAAATAACCTTTAATTTTCCATTGAAAATAACGGAAATTTTCCTTGAAATGTTTATATTGAGTGACAAAATACGCTTTTGGCGCTGCCTTTTCGTATAGGAGAAGTAAATTCTTTTTGATGCGAGTGTTGAACTTTTCACCATAGACTAAAGGTTAAAAGCTAAAAATATGCAAAAAAATTTCAGACACCTGATATAAAATCAAGTTTTAATCGTACGTGCATGAAAAACGCACCAATCGAAAGAAAGAGCTCGAATGCAATTACGTTTTTCCTGGTGTGCTCATATCTATTAAAACATTTTTGTGAGAGCCGCTTAAATTCGTGTTCCCATGTTAAAGAATAGGGCATTCGCGCTAGGCTGTTGCAGAGGCTGACTTCCTAGATTCCTGGGTATGAGAGATATTCTCTACATTTTCTCCCTCAAAATGAGTAAGTATTTCCGAGTTAATTCTTGCAGCTTGATCGTTTCAGAATGTAGATATAGACTTTTCACAAAGCCGAAAGTTTTCATGAATTGTTGTTTGAATTTGATCGCCATAAACGGTAAAAAGTTGTTTTGAAGTGAATTATTGTACGGTACAAATTACCAAGAAAAAAGATTTGACCATGTGCCCTCGCCAATTTTTAACAGTACATCAGAAAATTATGAATTTGTTTTGGCTCCTATTCAAGCCCGCTTGTCCATTGTTAAATGCATCCGCGTGATGTGTCGCAACAGATTTGAACTCTTCAAGCATGCTCTTATCTCATAACAAAATGGCTGCTAATTCCGATGAAGCCACTGCAAGAGCTAACCTATCCCCTCAGGCTCGCAATAGTGCCAACACGATTTTGTGATGAATGTTTCCCTGTCAAATCAGGTGCATCCAAAAACAGAATTTCTACCTTATTATTGTTAATAGAGCTTATTCGTCAGAGTGACATCGTTCCGCAGCAACCAATCACAGCGTGAACCTGGTATACAACATGGTGGCAGCAGCTTCAGCTGCCAATCAACGGCGGAGCTGAAGCTGCTGCCGCCATATTTTAAGGCTCATGAATAAGCTCTATATTCTGACAAATGCGTTCGAATGCAGTGCATTGATCCTCCGTTAGATTTTGGAGGCCGTTTTGAAAGGTTTCCGCAAGTTTTGCTGGATTGTATCTTATTTCCACTGCGATTATCTTCTACTAACGGTGCTGGTATTATATTCGACCCCATTAACCGTTCATAGAAACGCAACCGTATGTAAAAGCAAGCGCAAATAGAAACATTCGATATTGTTTGGATGAGCCGTGAACACTCTTCAAATATCTTATTCTTTAAATATGTCGGGCTCCGCCTTTTGCAGCTCTGCCATGCTTTCTACGACTGAAGATACCTCCCTGCTTGTCGTAAGTAGTGTATGACAGAATTTCATCATACAATGTAATTCTCGCAAAATCATCGATTTCACAAAAACGAGAGTATGCCGTTTTGAATGGAGTTACATTCATTGTCCCTCTTCAGACTGAACATTGAGATAAGATCACACGCGGGTGTCTTTCGTGAACAGGGAATATCAAAATGCGCGATACTCTCTCTGATGAGCTAATGTATTGGGCCGACTTAAACGTTTTGACTTCATAGTGTTCAGTTTTCAATGCAAATGTGGCTTGTTCACTGCCCTTGTTGAAGTATATTCAAATACATTTTTTAGATCCAACGCTTTTGCACATTTCAGCGTTATAGCTTGAAATATTGTAGATAATATTGGCAAATAGGTTACGAGCAAGATAAATAAAAGATTTTAAATTAATTTTTGCTACAAAAGTGTTTTATCATTTTTTTTTGGTCTTGTCTCGGTTAACCCGGAGCCTCGAGTCTATTGTATTTTTAAGAGGTCCTTTAATTTTCAACAAAATTAATTTGTCCAAAAGAATTTCTTATTGATGCTGTAAACCATCTTGCTTAGGTGAGCATCGAGGATAGGATGGGATATCCATCTTCACCCGTTATCCTTTGCTCTACCTGTACTCTTATATATCTTATAGAACACGGGACGTCCTGCGTGCAAGCAGAGTTTCTTTTTGATGCCCGTAAAGACCGTGAACAACAGATTTTTTTTTTCGATGTCAATCTGTATTGGATCTGTGTTACGGGCTGGGAAATCAGCACTTATCAGCTTGTCGACATCTTGGGACATATTTTTTCTTCTAGCCACAGGAGGATATATTCGTGTGGCAGAACACGCTGTAACGAAAAACACGCTGTAACGTAAAACAACTTTGTTTTCATCACGTTGATCAGTATCTTCATATTAATGTGAAAAACTCTTGCTATTTTATCATGTTGATTATACGACGCTTGTCCTGAAAAAATTTCTTGACTGATTTCGTACTACTTTGGATTTGTTGTGAATGTAAAAGAAAGATCAGGCCTTCGGTATTTTCGGACATATGAGAAAGAGTCCTGCGTACTGTCGTGCATAGAGCGAGGGCCGCTGTTAAAATTGGATGGAAGGAAGGAACACTAATTGCTTAGTTTTCCATACTGTCATCCTGTTGCCTAACGTTCCCCAAGTGCGCATAATTTTCAGCACCTAATCGACGCTGGTTGGTGCATATGTACACTATGCGCTTGGCATCGATTTTGGCATACATATCGATGAAAACTGTCTAAAAATGCAAAAAACTTAAAATTTTGTCTTATTTGCAGCAGGTGAATATGAAATTGTTTTGATGATATTTTTTGCTTATATTCGGCACTGTTACAGTAGGGTTTACTTCATAAAATCCAAAGTTTTACCTACCTTATCCATGGCAGTAAATTAATAATTATTATAGGCTCTCATAAGACCGATGGGTCTCATAAACGCATTGAAGACAATCGTCTTGAGTGCGCAATACTGTATCATTTATGACATTTCTGATCAACCTAAACAGTTGCAACTTCATTTGTGACAGGAATATGGTACCTGTTGCTATGTCCAGCAACGGGTCGTTTATCTACACTAATGAAAAAATTATAATCCAAAAAGTGCTTTGATTTTGGATGGTCACTATTCAGCAGAGATTTTAAGTTAACACGGGAGTTCTGAGAAATTTCAAATTGCAGTATTCCACTTGAGTATCAGATTATAGCCGTTGCTTTTTGCTGTTTCAGACCCTCACAAAATATAAAATTTATGAGCATTCCACCAATTGAATCAAAATGTGGCTTATAATCAATCATAAGATTTTATGTAAATGGATGTTTTTTTTCCTGTATTAACCCAAAGAAATTCGGTTTTCCCTGGAACTATTACTAGAAATTCACCCGAATCTTCTGATGACATGAACATTACATTTAGCGGGTGTTGAAAATGATCAGCAGCTAGGCGAGCTTGGCGCTGTTCTTCTGTCTCTGCCTGCTGCATTTCATCTACTCTCTCCCTTTCACTCACTGTAAAATCCTTACTATCTTGACAGGTGCGTTCCTAATTCTGCCTAGCTATTTCTAAAAGTCGGTATTGTCACCACTTTCTAAAACTCTAGCAATATTGAGAGAATCTCGACAATTACTCAGTAAAAGTGCTCCTTACGCTGCGTATGTTCACCATATCTTCACTCTCATGTTCAATAATATATTTGCTTTATCATGTCCAATAATGTAGTTACTTACAGATATTCAACAATGTATTTGCTTCCTCATGTTCAACAAAAAGATGATTCACCATTGTTGTGTTGCTAATTTTATTTTTTTTACTTCCTGTTCTTAAAGATGTTCTGAATGAGTGTCTTTGTATCGATGTCAACTCTTACAGATCTTCTGTTTTCAATGAATGCAATGTCAGTTAATAATTTTTCATTTACTGTATCTCCTCATTTGAAGACTTTTCTTCTAATAACGATATGTGTTTTATAAATTAAACACTGATGCATTCTGCAATATTTGTTGGAAGCCTAACATGTTTGTATGCCTAACAGGATTATGGCCCTGAAGTACAAATATGTTTCCAAGTCTTTAGAAGAGGAGTGACTATTACAGAGAAGATCTGAAGTATAAGAAGATTAAAATAAACAAGTGAAATTATCGGATTTCATTTTACTATAACTAAAAAGGTATGGAGCCCTCCATTGTTAAACTGAATGCTGACAATTACCATACATGGATCAATGATGTGAAAATTATTTCAATGGATAGAGGCTGTTGGGAATTTATAAATGGAAAGGAGGGGCCCAATGAAACAGCAAGCTCTAAAGAAAAGAAGAAATATAATATGAGAAAATATAGAGCTTACTCAACAATCTATTTAAGTGTAGACAAGGAATATAGAACATTGATTTCTGACACAAATGATGCTGCTGAAGCTTAGAGAAAAGTGAAAGAACACTTAAAGCCAGACTCCCGAGCACGAATCATACAACTACTACGTTCTTTTTTTAATTATAGAATATATCAGGAAGAAGATGTTGATCTCTACGCTTGCTCGTCTGAAAAAAATTATAAATGAGCGAAAGAAGCAGGACACCCGCTGGAGGACTTATATCAGTGCTTTGAAGTGATAAGGTATTTACCTTTAAATATGCAAGGGATTGTTCAAATTATATATCGATGGAAGGATGATCAATTCAAGTTTTACAAAGTGCTTAAAGAGCTATTGGCAGAAGAAAGGAGGGTGAAGCAATGTGCTATTGACTTAAGAAAAGAAGAGCATCATACATACAAGGCAAAAAATTTAAATGTCAGAAATTTAGTCATATTTCAAGTCAGTAGATAAGACTTTTGTGGAAAAGACATTTGATAAATCATTTTTAACAGAAGACTTTATTAATCAGGAAAATTATGTAATTGATAAAGAATCATGGGTCTTTGCCAATGCCGCATCTACCCATTTTGGTAACAACTGTTGTTTAGTTCATATGAAGTGGTCCGTAACACAAATATGTCTCTGGCTATAGGTGAAATAACTAGTCCCATTGAAGGAGTGGGAACGATAGAATTCAGTTTTGTAACTGATAGGGTAAGGCAAAATATTACTTTGACTAATGTTTTGTACAGCCCTAAGCTTAGGCAAAATTTAATATCAGGTCCATCTCTAGATAAAGGAGGAGCTAAAATTATGGGTCACAATAGAAAAATTACTGTATATAGCAGGCGTAGACATAAATTATTTTATGCATTTAATTTAAATGGTCGTTTTTTTGTAAAAATAATTTTTATAATATAAATGAGACAATTGAAACACATAGGATTATCGACCTCACAAGAAGGCCTAGAAATATGGCATCGACGCTTTTGCCATATAAATAGCAAATATATAGTCAATACAAGCCAACAAGACTGTGTTAGAGGATTACCTAGTTATAAGAACATACATTTAGACGGTGAATCTTGTAAGATTGCTAAGACCAGGCATAGGTTATTTAAGTCAATTTCTAAAATTAAGTCAGATAAGCCATTACAGCTTAGACATATGGACGTTTGTGGTCCTCTTCCTTGTGTTTCAAAAGGTGGATGTAGATATTTTCTAACTATTGTTGATGATTACTCTAGGAAAGTGACTGTATACCCCTTAAAGAAAAAGCCAGATGCTTTACTAGATATCGGATTCAAGCTGAAAGATTCTAAAATTTGAAAGTGATTAATATTAGAATGCACAATAGGATGGAATTTATACATGATAGTTTTAGTAAATTTTTAGATGAACAGGGAATACATGCTGAAAGGACAAACACCTATACACCCGAACAAAATGGAGTTAGAGAACGTTTCAATTACACAGTATTCATTGCTGTAAAATCTATGCTCAATGATAAGTGGACTAGATAATGAGTTCTGGGCAGAAGCTGTTCTGTGTTTTGCTTATGTATGGAATCGTGTTTGCCAACAAGGACAAACCAAGACCTTCTTCCAGCTATATTCGGGAAAAAACCGTCAGTCAATCATCTTAGAAGTTTCGGTTGCTCAGCTTATGTAGGTGTTCCCAAATAATTAAGGAAGAGATTGCAAATGAGAACGGAAAAAGGAATAATGATAAGATATGGAATGAAAACGAAAGGGATCGAATATAGATGCCAGATCAATAAGCTGTTAAAGAAACCATAACTGTTAAATTAGATGAGAATGAAGGTAGCAAGAAAGCTATACTGGGCCCATTTAAAAATGATAAATGGGACATATATATATTCTTCAAGTTTCAGAAGAATCTGAAACTAATGACGATGAACAAATAGAAAGTGTCCCTACGAAACATGAAATGGAATTTCTTCCATTTTACAGTTTTAAATGGATTAGAACTGCTGTTTCTAGACCTGATGGTTCAATTGTGTTTATATCTTTGATAACAATATTGTTCTGTTATTATATGTCGATGATGTAATCTTTGGTAAATCTGATGCACAAGTTGAAAATGTTTTTTCAATGTTATGTAGCAAATTTGATATCAAAATAATGAGTAAAACAAGAAAAATGATAGGTGTTGAATTTGAAGAATGTAATGGTTAGATACATACACCAACAAGATTATATCAGCAATATCTGTATTATGTTTGGAGGATTCCATATCCCTATTACCTCATTAATAATAGCTAAAGGAACTGTATTTACTAAATTAGATTGCCCCAAAAACGAATGTGAGATTAAAAGAATGAAAAGAGATTAATAATATTAAACGAATTGTTGTTTATTTTTATTTAGCGGTTCATACAAGACCATATATGAGTTAAGCAGTAAATAAATTATCACAAAGTCAAGAAAATCCAGGTTATGTTCATTGGAACAATTTATTAAATTTACTTGGGTATTTAAAGTGTACAGAAGGTTCAAAGCTTGATATCTCTAATATTAATAATTTAAATTTAAATTGTTACAGTGAATTAAGATTTTGCTGCTAGCAAAGATGATAGGATATCTATGAGAGGCATTATATTATTTGTTGATAAAGTACCCATTATTTGGAAAATATTTAAACAAAAATGTGTAAGTCTGTCTACAATGGAGGCAGAATATGTTACTTTAACTGAGGCAGCAAAGGAACTTGTATTGTTTATACATATTTTAGATGAATGCAAATCTACCAAAGTTTTTAACTTAGATTCTTTTTATTAACTGATGCGTGATAATCAAGCTGCAATTGATTTTTTAAATTCCCCTATAGAAAACAATAGAACAAAACACATTGATGTTAGATATTATTTTTTAAGAAATCTTGGTTATGAGAAACTGTTTGACTTGAAATACGTGAAAAGTAAAGATAATTAAGCTGATATTTTTACGAAAGCATTACCAAAAGTGAAATTTAATAAATTTGTCAGAAGTATTTTATTAGTATTTTTAAGATGTAATGTCGTGAACCTGAGAGGGAGGAGGCAATGTTAACTATATCTTTACTCTAATGTTCAATAATGTAATTGCTTTCTCATGTCCAATAATGTAGTTACTTACATAGGTTCACAATATATTTGCTTTCCCATGTTCAACAATAAGATGATACACCATTGTTGTGTTGCTAAGTCTGTTTTTTTTACTTACTGTTCTTAAAGATGTTCTGAATGACTGCCTTTGTATCAATGTCAGTTCTTTCAGATCTTCTGTTTTCAATTAATGTCAATGTAGGTAATAATTTTTCATGGACTGTAATCTCCTCATTTGAAAGCTTTTCTTCAAATAAAGATATGTGTTTTGTAAATTAAACACTGATGCATTCTGCAATATTTATTGGAAGCCTAACATGTTTTTGTGCCTAACAGCGTAAACGTTTCTGAGGCAGAAGATAATGAATGGCGCTCACAATGAGTGCTCAGTCGCGCTAACTGTTGGTGACTGCCTTCGAGACATCTTCAAGCAGCTGTGCGAACCCGCTGCGAACTTAGGCCGGATTTTCTTTGAGTGATGGGCGAGATAATTCATAACTCTCTCGATCATAGTGACGTTGCGCCTGAGTTTCCAAAGAACGAGTAAAGCCAGACGTTCTTGAGCTGTAGCAGGTCTCGCCTCACGAACTTCACTGTTCTTCAGAACGCAAAGTCTTCGGACTTTTAGCTGTTCTAGTGTATTGAAAAAGACTCGACCGTATTCTAGGCATTCTTATTCCAAACAAAACCAATACAAAATATAATAATTACGTGCTCAAACATAAAGCAAAATTAGTAATTCTGTATATTCTATCAAGTAATTTCAACTTTACTTTGCATTCGTTATCGTCTATCTTATATAATATCTTTTTACATAAGCTAACCTAAACTTCCGCAAATACTGTGTAATTAATTAAAGCGATATCAATTGCTTTCTTAGTGTACTAATCCGTGATGGTCGGTAAACAACCGAACGATTCTGTGAGCTCTTTTTAAAAATCAACTAATGAAGCGCCATCTTTTGAATTTTTTACGTTTTGTACTAAGCTTTGCCAACACAATCTCTACAACAATAAAGAAAAGTCTGTACAATCAGTACCTATTAGAAAGAAAGCCAAACAACTGGAATGTCATATATTGTTACATTATCATCAGTCGACAAAAATTTAGCGCTTATTTTTGGTAGAAATAAGTTTATCAATGGTCGAGATATCATGATGTACCAATGTATGACGTGTCAGTTGTTTAGCTTTCTTTTTGGCAGTTGTTGGTACAATAGTTCTGCAAATGTTGATCCAAATGCAAAGATGTGCTGAGTTAACTTGCTACTCCGCTTCTAGTAAAAAGAGAACGACCGAGTTGCTTCCTTGAAATTAAAAAAATGAGTTATGACATTATTAGGATTTGGGCAGGTAACATAATTTTGTTAAAGTAAATAAAATCAGATCAGCGTTGCGCTGGGTAGATTAATTTTTTCAAAATTATTTTAAAATTCAATTTGCAATACAGTTGTAGCTATCTATAATGGATCATTATATATCAAGTGCTTCCACTATAAATAATTTTACTTTGGTCCCCAACCTAGATAAAAATGTAAATCTTGAATAATAACGATATTTCTGTATAACAAATTTCCCGTATAAGGGATTATTTGGGGAGTAGCCAATTATTTCGTTATAAGGAAGCTCGACTCTATCAAGTGAGGTGCTATTTGTTGTGGGTCTGAAATTTTCTTTTGTGAACCGGCGTTCAATAAGAGCCCTATACATTATGAAAATGTGGCAAAATATCTTGTTGGAATCCGCATAAGATAGTGAACAAATATCCACAACGAAGCTGAGAGATCACTCTCAGCCCTACCAGGTGGCAAAGCGAGAATACTATTGTTCAAAATATCGCATCATTGCAAGATAGAGCAGTGAGCTATTAGGCAAGCTTTCCTTATTTTGTAGGCTATGGCTGAGCAGACTCTTAAAACGTTAAATTAGGATGTTTTTTCTTTCCATGATCCGATTTTGATGAAATAAATCCTATATGTTGCTCCATGGTTCGCTCAAGTTACCTGTGAAAACCATGAGATTCGTCAAGTAGTTTTGGTTATTAGCATGTTCAAAGAGATAACCAGACAGACAAAAATTTAAAACTGGTCTTATTGTATTCTGTTATACTTCTTAGATCACCAGCAATCAGATTTAGGCAAATATTTTTAATGTCTAAATATAATGGTTTTACAATTTTATTATATGCATATAAGATTTCTACACTATTGGCAAATTACTCTCTTTTTAACCAACTCTGACATTGTTTTATTAGTATTTTCAATTTGATCGTCTAACTGTCCTATATTTTCATTAAAGTCATTTTGTTTAAACAAATCTAACACTTTGTCATTAAAATATATCACAAATAGGTTTATTACATTATTAAAATATTCATGATTCACGAACTTTGTTTCATCTACTTTCTCCACATTACTTTTACTTCTCTTAAGATTTCTTTCGTATCTCGGAATATATAAATTCATTTATATTTGGTCAAAATTTTCTCTATATAACGTTTACAGATCGTTTAGATTTAAATCTTACTTAGATTTAAATTTTTCTTATCGCGACATAGAAATTCTTTAAAAATTAAATGAATATTTGTCTTTTTAGAAGGAAAAAAAGTAATATAATTATATTGAAGGCGAATAAGTTTAGACACACTGTACTCGTGAACAGTAAAATCCAAAAAGTGTTTTTCTTTCTTATTCTGATAAATAATTCTTCTATGGCAGGTTGAACATTTTTCTTGTTATATTATCAGCGAAAATTACTAAAGTTTGATCTTCAGGATCTAGTTCATCAATAATCTTTAAGAATTTTTTATTATCTTTGGAATCTGATGAAAATACATTTTACATTGATTCTCTTATCACTGCAAAAGAGTATATATTGGTTCATTTATCTCTCGCAAACACATATATATTATCAAAATACACATACTTCATGGTTAAATGATATAACATAATAGTTTTAACAAAACCTGAAAGTCTGACAAGCAACCATGGAAACGGACATTGAGTAGCACTTTGTTCTATATTTATGTATTTCTGTTCTTTGATACTAACAGGTCCAAACTTCATTTATGAATAAAATATAATGTGTGGTTCCATGTTCAGAGGGGGTGCTGAAATGGCACACCTTTGTTTTGAAGAATATTTGTATTTTTTGATATAATAAATGGTAATATTTATTAGAAACTATATTCAAATCGAGGGAGAAAAATTATAAAAAGAGTTAAAGAATAGAGAAATAATTTAAAAACCATTTATAAAAGCTGGTGGAAAAACAGAAAAGAAAAAAAAACTTTTAAAAAATCCCATAAAATTAAGAAGAGAACTTGATAAAAAAAATTGAAGCTTGAGAAGAGATAGAAAGAAAAGGTGCAGAAGCTTTATTAGAATTTCTAACACCTGTTATAGAACAAAGTAAGGAATTAGTAAAATATTATAAAAAAGACATAATTATTTCAGCTATTTTTTTTAAAGAAAATCGAATGATAGAATTTCCTGAAGATATTTCATTCACTGAGGAAGCTAGAGAAATTTTTACAGCTACTCCATTAAAAACACCAAAGAAATATAAAGTTTTCTGATTTTAACAGAGATGTGGCTAAGAAAGTTATGGATAAGCATTGTTTAATTATGCCTATGTATTTATTTAATTTAGAAGAATCTGAAAGAGCAAAAAATATTAACGAAAATTTTTTACGAGCTAAAGAAACAATAGGATAACTTAATCAAGAAAAAAATTTTGAAAAAATATGGGAAAGATCCAAGTAACAAACACAAAAGTAGATTATGAAGAAAAAGATTATGATGTTAATGAGGTAATAATTTATAGTTTCAGGTTAGAAGAAAAATTAATAAACGGATATTTATAAGAAGAAAGGACGAGACACAAAAACCCTGAAATACAAGAGATAATAGTTAATAAATAAAAATAAAAAATAAATAATAATTAACAAATAACAAAATAATAATAAAAATGAGTAAAATCAAAATAAAACTATAAAATCAAATAAAAAGCTGACGTTTCGGATAGAGCCTATCCTTTATCAAAGCAAAAAAGGATAATTCTCTTAATGCAAATAGAATATTAGAGAATTATCCTGAAGTTATGAAAGTTGTATATCGACAATCAAACAGTGTAGTGAAAAAGAAAGTTGTGCTCAGTGTTGCCAGATATTTCTACCTCGAAAATCCCAAAACCCGTCCACAAAGCAGCCCAAAAACCGCGGAACTAAGCACAAAGAAGCCAAAAAAACCGCGGGACTTTGATAGCCGGCTGATTTTAAATTACTGCACATAATATTCGAAGTAATTCATAATATAATAAATACAAACAACAAAAAAATTTAATTTTATAAAATGAGATTAATTTCTTTTAATAAAATAATGACACTTCTGATACAGTAATGAAAGTAATTCATGCAATAAAAATTTCAGCTGCGGCAACAAGTTCTTGTTGCTCTGTTGCCGAATACATTACATGAGAATTAAAATTTGCCATCTTTCCTGTTGTTGGTTCAAAGTCATTGCAACATTTGTTGTCTATTTACAAAGATGTTTGAATCTGCAGAATAGCACCTAAAGTCCTTAAACATGTTCGATTCCTAAGTTTTGTTTTACGATGTTCATTTTAGAAAAACTACGCTCGACTACAGCATTACTGATAGGAAGAGTTAACAGTCTAAGTGCAAATTTGCTAATATTTGAAAATGCTAATTCAAAAAAAACAAGATAAAAAAACAAGCCCAAAAGAGCCCAAAAAAAGCCACGACCCGCCAAAAACATCCCAAACCGCGAATTCAAAATTTTGCAAGCCTATTGTTTTTAAAAGAAGCCCAATTTGCAGTTTATAGCCCAATCTGGCAACACTGGTTGTATTTTTTTTTTATAACAGTGTAGTGAAAAAGAAAGACGCGAGTGGTCCAGGAGCCAAGCTCACTTTGCATGCTCGCCCAAAAAGTAAACCAGAGGAAGTACACTGAACTGGGAGAGAAGCCTGATGAACCTCTTTAGTCCTCCAGAGAATGAATCCTGAGAAGGGACGAGTCAGATTGTGGATTGACGAATAGAGTCCCCAAAAATCAGCAGAATCTAGAAGATCCAGTACTTGGGGAAGACGGCCTTGTTATTGTCATCAAAGCAGACATCCAGGACATGGCGGGGTCTTCGAAACCTGAGGGGACCCTTAACAGCGAGTGGATGGTCCAGGATACCAGAAACCAGGGTGTTTTCATTATTCTCCATCTTGGGTAGCATGTTCTTCATAAGAGTCTGGACAAAGGTGCCTATGTGGGTCATCCCCAGATCCTCATAGATAGAGTGGTTGTTGGCAACTCTTCTGTCAAGTTGGGCAATGGACCGGAAAGAAACATTTTGGAAGGTCTGGAGATCCATCCACCTAGATTTGCAAATAGAAGCCAAAAAATTATCTCTATTGCACAAAACCAAGGAAGTCTTACATATCGCAAGTGAGTTGACCAGTGAGATATCAGATGCATCATTTATAAATTTTTATGCATCGTAATTATTTTTATCACAAATTGGATAGATTCCACGGATTTTACTTTATCGGTGCTTACATTGTATAGTTCTCATCGATTTCGATTCCTTTGTCCTTATGGTAATATCCAACCTTATACTGCCTAATAGAATTTAATTACATCTCTATTCATGCTTCTTACATCATGTAGTTGATCTCTGACCCTACTACTTGCACGGTCTATATGAAAATGGTATTGGACTCAGATAAGGGATTACAGTGCCAAAAAATCTGTAACAGCCGGTTTCATATTGGCTACCTGAAAGTCCCAGAAGCTGCCATCAAAAATTAACATCTGATAACCGTAGAAAATGACATTGTAATAGAGTTGACTGTTTTAATGTTGCCAACCATCGCTTGAGCAAGCTTATTTCAAGCCTTGAAGATGTCTTATTTAAATTAAAGAATTTTACCAATGTTCTCTACAATCACAGCTTGATTAATAATCAGTTGAAAGAAGTAAACGATAAATTAACCAACTTCGAGACTTTTATCGCTGATGCTGAGAACAGGCTCGATGAGTTGAAGAACAACACCAAAACATTATTAGAGCGTAATTCTGGAGCTGTTTCACCCGCAGAGATCGAAGAGATCGCTGAGAGATCACAAGAGGAAAGAACAGCATAACATATGGTCTACCAGAAAACAAAAGCTCCAACACTGGAACCAGAATAAGATATGACAACGACCTCATTTCTACGCTCTTAAACGCTGTTTGTCCCGCATCTTCAACCAACAAGGCAAGACCTCTTAAGGTTACGTTCAAAGATCGTGATGTTGTAATACGAGACTTCTTCAAACATTATAACGAGTCTGCCGTAGGAGAACTTGACTGTAAGTTCTCATCAGTTACTATCACCCGGGATAGAACAATTCGCGAAGGTCAGCGTCTTCAGAACCTTCGAGAGAAGATTAAAAAAAGAAATGATTCAGTGGAGCGCGACCTTACAATAAAATATATCTACAACGTCCCGAAGATAGTAACTGTCAACTCAAAAAACGTTAACAGATCAACGGCCACCTAATATATTATAAAAACGTTAATGGACTTTGCACTAAGTTAAGTGCACTTAGGAAGGCTATTGCTACTTTGTATATGATGCATTAATTTTGACTGAGACCAACTTGAACACTGATTGGGCTCAGTGTTTTTTTAACATTTTCCAGAAAGACCGGCAGTGTCCTTATTGCGACGAAATCTCACCTGAAGGTCCAAGTAGTCAATTCACCAACTTCCTGGAGTGAATGCATCTTCTTTTCTCTTAAAGCTGGTAGATCTCCTCTTATTCTCGTTACAGGAATATGTATACCACCCCAGCAACCAGCATAGGTCTATGCCAGTCTTTGCAATAGGCTAGACGAAATATCGTCTACAAATTTCACTTTTTTACCCGATAAGTTTGGCAGGGAACTTCAATCTCTTGGAAATAGACTGGACTGAGACTATCTTATTTCCTCACAGCCGATCCTCGCAGCCTCTATCGGCATGGCTGATTCTTACCAACTGATGCACAAGAACTTACTCTTAACCAGCGCGGAGTACTTCTTGATCTGTATTTTACTTCTGATCACAACAGTGCAGTTAACAAGAGGATTCCTGCATCTGATCCAGTTCTGCCTGAAAAATATGCCCATCCTAATCATTTTCTTCTGAGATTTCTATTTCTGACTATAAGCCTAAAGACACGTCAACCCCCTCAGACTTTAGAAGATGCAATATTATGGACATTCAACAAAATCCTTATTATGCTTTGGGGCCAGTTCAGTTTAATTTCACCAACATCAATGAAGCATTTCATAGTTTTATTCACACTATTCATAAAGTTGTGTTGCAGCATACACCTACGAAGAAAATCGGATAGTCGACCTTCCCCTCCTGGATCTCGCGATATCTGAAAGAGCTGGTCTTCATGAAAAAGGCAGCGCATATGAATTACAAGTTATCGGCAGCAAAGCCGATCTTGATGAATTCAAGCGGTTACTTTCCATCTGCAAGGAGGTGACCAAGCTGTGTTATTCTTCTTACATCACTCACATTAATACCGCGATCCCTTTAAACTTAAGGTCATTCTGGAGCTTTGCGAGGGTAATGCCTCAGTGCCTCAAAATAGTTTCACATTCAATGGTCGATCCTAAACGTCTCTCGAAGGCCTTTGTAACCTGTTCGCCGAGTTTTTCTCTTCAATCTACCAAAGTGCTAATTCTGATGTTCCTTCATATTTGTTCAATAAACAAGTCACAGTATCTTCTGTAACTGTGGAGGAGGTTGAAGCTAAGTTGGCTTCACTGGATGCTGATAAGATGGGCCCATTGTTCTGAAATCTAGTTGCCCCCCAACTGACTATTTTTTTCAATAGATTATTGTAAGAAGGCATCTTTTCGGATTCATTAAAGTCTATCTACGTGATGACCATTCCTAAAAGTTCAGATTCATCAGATGTCTCTAACTATAGACCAATAGTACTCAATCTCCATTGGGAAAGGTATTCGAATCCTTGGTGCTTGACTGTATTAATTTTTCCGCATAGTGTCTGTTTGCCCAAGAACAACACGGGTTTACATCTAGAAAATCCACTGCCACAAATCTTGTGGTATACGAAAATTACATTTTGTCTGCGTTCTCTAAAGGTTTACAAGTTGATAGCATATATGTGGACTTCTAAAGCTTTTGTTTCCATCAATCATGAACCTCTTAGCCATTAAAATCATTTGGATTTAGTGGCAGTCTCCCTAAGTGATTCTGATCATATCTAAGCAATCGTAGTCTCATTGTCAAGTATAATGGGGCTACTTCTGACCGGTTTTTAATGCATTCAGGCGTCCTGCAATGCTACCAACATGATCCCTTTTCTGTTCAATGTGTTTATTAATGACATTGTTAGTAGCATCGATATCCGTTGCCTATTGTTTGCTGATGACATCAAGAATTTTAGCACCGTATCCAAAATCTCAAGATTGTAAAAGATCCAAAACTGTCTAGCGAAGATCGTAGTATGGTGTTCTAAGAATGCAATGAAGCTAAAGTCGTAAAATGTGCAGTTGTAACTTTCTTCCGCTCTGCTAGTCCCATAACTGCAGATTACTACACAGGAGATAATTTACTTCCACGAAAGAGCGTCTTCTGGAGTAACCTTGTCTTGTAACCTAAGCCCCGATTCTCACATCAACAATATTTTCAGTGAAGCCTCCTGAACACTCGGTTTATTATTAGAACTTCCAGACATAAACTGAGTGTGGAAGCCTTAAGAAAATTATTTATGGCACAAGTCTGACCTATTCTTGAATACTGCAGCGTAGCCTGGGCTCCCCATCAGATTGGACATTCTCAACGACTCCAGAAAATTCACGAAAAAATGCTTTGCAGGAATTAACTTGGGTTCGAATATGCTTCGGTGCCCATTGACTCCGTTGCGGATTTCCTGGGACTTATTCTTCTGCTCAACAGAAGACAACTCTACGACGCGATTTTCTTAAGAATGATTCCTAATGCCAACATCGACTGTTCTGACCTATTTGAGTTGCTGCAAGCTTAGAGTACCTTGAACTGTTTTATCGACAAGTGCTCAATACTAACTAGGAAATGAATCGCCCTCTTCTTCCACTTCATAGGGTGGGAAGTAATGTTTCCCCTCACCACGATTTCTTTTTCAATTTCATACAACATCTGAAGAGAACATTTTTACAAATTTAGGCTACATTGCTAATTTTAGGTTCACATTACCTGTTTATTGATTCTTACTATATATTCACTAATTTTAATGAATGAATGAATTTAATGAATTAGAAGATATGTTAAAAGATGAACCCACAGGTGCCTGTATGGTCAAAGAGACCGAGGGTACACCACTTCTGGTCAGCAAACATTAATTACAAAAATACAAAAACAATTACAAAGAAAAACAAACATTACCAGGGTTAACATTAAGTAAGGGAATAAATCGCCAACTATGCTTCGAAATCAGGACTCAAGGAACGGGAGAACCAGAAAATCCAGTACTGAATTATTTATAGCGTGCAAAAAAAAAAAAACAACTTTAGTGTATCATATTCGAAAATCTGGCGCAAGGTTACGGGTAAAGGACTGAAGATATTTATTAAAGAAATTTGTTGATATTTAATTCATCAAATTGTATCTTTAGTCTTAAATGCCATTTACTTGAGAGAGTGAATGGTACGATAAATCAATATCTTCTTCCAAATATATAATAAAAGTTCTTTACTAAAAATAATAATATTAACTGTAATTACATTTAGTATTTAAAGATAAAATCCTACAAAGGTTAATTTTACATCGATGTTGACAGTGACAAGGCAAAATAACATATAAAACATTCCATTAGTTCGTCTTTCTTTTTTTTGCAATAAAAAACTATTTAGGTATTGCAACAATTCGCTCTTCAACAACTATTGCGTGTTTTTTTTTCTTATATTTACGCCATCCACTGACATGATCTATAACTTGCGGACAATTTACTTATTATTTCTATCAGTTCCCTCCTTTAAATTGCGCGCAGGTACCTCATCTGGTCGATGATTTCGTAACTTCAAACTTTCACGCCGTCTTCGAAATGCCGCCGTACATAGATTCTTTGTCATGATGTCTGCTTCATTTTCTCCAGATGATCTGTAAACTACGTTAAAAGTACTATTAGACACTACCTCCTTTAAGAAGAAATATTGACGATTAAAATGTTTACTATTATGGCTTATTTTTGAGATCTGTTATCAGTATGAATATCTACTGGTTTCAACATAAAACCTGCGTGATTGAGTTCGTTCAGAAGATCTATGATCCATTGAGTTTCACATGCTGTTTTGCAAACACTCGCTAGCTCAGCTTCCATACTTGAAAGTTCTATAATCTTCTGTTTTTATGAACTCCAATGAATTGTGCTACTACCTATTTGAATAAAAAAACCATTAAAAGCACGACAATCTTAAGTACTGCACCAGCCACAGTAGCTACAGGTTTGTAACTGTCCTCCTTCATTTGACAATAATATTTCTATATTCTTGTTCCCTGTAAACATCTTAGTATTCTTTTAAATGCAATGTAACGTAAATGTCGAGGAGTTTTAGATTATTGAGATAGCTTACTATATACGTCAGAGATATCTGGCCGTGTACATTTAACTTAATATCCAATACTACCTAAGATCTCCTGATAGATTTCACTGTCCACCGGTGGTGAATCTTGCCAGTCGTCCAAATTCACATCATTAGGCTTAGCAACTTAGCAACTTCACGGCAGTTTTCCATTCCACACTTCCGTAAAATCTTTTTTGCATATTTACTTTGATTAAGCATAATTTTACCTTCCGTCTTAAATATATTATTACCCAACTATTCTGATCCTCCTCCAGTTGTCTTCAGTTAGACTTTCCTTACCAATAGGTCAATTACGTCTGAAAAGGTTTTTTTTCATTCTTCGTAAAAACCAGAAGATCGTCCACATAAACAACTATAATAATAATCACTTCATTGATTAGTCCTAACCTAACCTAGTCTATAAAATATCTTCGATAACTCTTCATGCCATAGTCGACCTGATTCCAGTAACTTTTACAAACTTTTTCCGAATTTCAGAAGATTTCCTTTCATAATGTCCAACTGTTCTGGGGATAACATGTATACTTCTCTGTAAGTAGGCAGTTTCGACCTCTAATAAGGAATAACAGTATCCTTACGACGCTGTTAAAGTAAGTAGAACTCTAATGGGTTCTATTCGGACGACTGGACTGTATTTATTGTCAAAGTGCAAGCCAGCTCGTTGTCCCCTTCCATTTGCTACTAGTCGACCCTTATATTTGATATCTTTTGACGTCCTCTTCTGAGTGAATACTCCTTTGCTTCTGATCGGTATAATATCTTTCTCCATCAGTACAATCTCCCAAACCTTGTGCAATTCTATGGATTTCAATTCCTTATCCATAGCTTTCAACCATTGTTTTCTCTTCTCCAATTTGGTGACATCTTGATATGTGTTTGGGCTCTCTTCCATACTAATATGCGCCATATATCTGTCATCAGGCTTCTGTTCCCTTGACGAACGTCTTACTCCTTGTTCCCCTGATATTTCTTCGCACGCTTCTATTTTCTGTTTTCTCTTCAATTTTATAACCGCCTTCGTACTTCCTTTCTTTCTTCCTGATGAACATGTCGGATTATTTTCCTCTTCTAACCTCATGTTTTCGCTATCGATCTGATTATGAACCTGACAATACCCTATGTTAGCGTCAACGTCAGAGTCAACGTCAACGTCAGCATCAGGGTCTTGCTCTTGTACTTCTGCTTCGACTATAGAACACTCACCTTCATTAACAACTGTAAACGAGAAAACGTCAATATTGTCTTCATTGTCTTCTGGTAATCCAAGTTTAGTCTCTGTAAATACAACATCTCGAGAAATAATAACTTTCTCTTATTCAATGTCATAAATACGATATGCTTTCTTTGTAAGAGAATATCCAAAGAAGATCCCTAATTTACCTCTCGCTTCAAATTTTTTTTCCAGTTTTACATCTTTGTAACAAACGTGACACCCAAGGTCAGCCAGGTCATTACATATGCCTTTCGCTCTAGTGATGTATTAGTCAATGGTTTCTATTTTTGTCTTGCGCATTAGTGCAAGTTCGATCTGCAGAGGTGACCGTCTTTGCCTATCCTGGCCGGCATAACGCAGTCTGAGGTTTTCCCATATCCGTTTTACACTCACTGTGCCTCTGAGCACTCTCATTTCCTACCGAGATACGTTCAGCATAATTATTGCATAAGCATATGCTTACCTCTTAAGATGGATTCGATTCGTAGACTCCAATCTGAATTATTCTTAGCGTTCAAGGGTGCAATCTTCACTTGGTAACCTTCAATATCCTTGCAATATACAAACAAAGTTAAGATGGAAATAATAATGTTAATGATGATTTCCTGTATTTTAAGCTATCGAAACCTTAGCTCTGCTACCATTCTGTTGATATTTATTTCATCAAATTGTATTTTTATTCTTAAATGCCATTTACTTGAGAGAGTGAATGGTACGATAGATCAGTATCTTCTTCTTCTTTTTTAATAACATTAACTATAATTACATTCAGTATTTAATCATACAAATCCTATAAAGGTTAACTTTGCATCGATGTTGACCGTGACAAGGCAAAATAATATATAAAACATTCCATTAAATCGTCTTTCTTTTTTGGCAATAAAAAACTATTTTGGTATTTTTTGCGTTTTTTTCTTATATTTACGCCATCCAGTGACATGATTTATAACTTGCAGACAATTTACTTATTATTTCCATCAATATTAAAATCTTTTTCGGAACGAAGATTCAAAGGTAAATAGGCCCAGCATTTATTACCTACATAAGATACACAAAGCCAACGATAATTAAGTTTAGTAAAAAGCGGGATTACCTGCCCGTTATATCTAGTAGAATAGTGATGGTACAATTTCCAACCAAATCAATGATCGGAAAACAGAAGTAAGTCCTCAAGAACCACTTCTGTAGTTTTAGCACTTTAAAGATATTATGCAACGTTGATGAACCCCAAAACACAATACTGAAGCAGAGGTGCGAATATAACCAGGCATAGTAAAGTTTAAGGATAATTGGACGTGGTAAATACCGTAGGCGGGTAATAAATCCCTGCCTCCAATTCAGTTTAGATAGTAATAAGGATGTAAAGGACGTCACTGTTGAAAGCATATAATTATCAAAGTATAATGGGAGAAAGGTTGGAATATCTTGTTTATATCTCTGATAGAATGCCACCACCTTAGTTTTATCCACGTTCACTTGTAAAATAGTTGTCTTTACCCATGCGCATAAATCAATAAGTGCATTTTTAAGCAAAGAAATCAGACCCGAGCAGTAATGACTCGCTGCTAAAAAAGTAACACCGTCAGCATTCAATAAAATCTTTAATGCAAATTTAATAACAGCTGTACCCGCGCTGCGGTGTTTACACCGCACTTTTTAAAGTGCTTTTGTTTGATAAAAAAAGAACTCAGTGAGATAAAAAAAAACATAAAATGATTTTTTTACACTTTTATAAATTTCTTATATAAATTTATGCCAAAATCGTAGCTTTTTTTTAATTTTTACATTCTAATTTGTTATGTTTAACGTTTTTTTATTTTTAATTTTATATTTAGATTTTAATTTTCAAATTTTTAAAAATTTTTTAGTATCACAAGTTATATAAATTATTTTAAATCATAATAACTATATTTTAAAAAGAAAATGAAATAGATTTCAAAAAATCACATAGAAAAAAAGCAAACTGGAAACACATAATCGACTCACTTTTGCCATTTTTGAGAACTCAAAATAGTGCAATTTATGATCACTAATGCAAATTAGAAGAAAATAATAGAAATAAAGAATAACAAATGAAAAACAAATAAAGTGATTTTTACAAAATCATCTTTATGTCAAAAATTTACTTAAATGACTGCTCATGTAGTAGTGTTTGCACCACAGAGTGAGACCAAGCGTGGAAAACACAGCTTTAATCTTCACTTTCGATAAAGTTAATGAGATCAAAACCGGCGCTATCTATTGCCAATTAGCTGTACTTGGAAGACATAGAATTCATCACAAGGTAGAGCTACTGTGTGAGGAGCTAAATAAAAAAAAATCAAAAAGTGCGGTGTAAACTTTGCTCGCGCGAGTGACGCTGGGATATGGGAAATGATAACGTTTATAAATAAACAGAATAACAGGGGCGAAGGAATTGACCTTTGTGGCACACCCAAACTGCGCACGATTAATAAAGAGGTAGCATAGTAAAATCTAAAAAATAACTTCGATCCATCAGAAAATATTTTACCACAATAAAGGAATACCGAATAAACCGTATTGTCGAGATAGTTTAAGCAGAAGACGTTCAACAGGGACTAGGTCGAAGGCTTTGGAAAAATCAATACATGCAGCCATTACGTAATTGTTTATAGACATAAAATTACGTAACAAGCTGTCACAGTACTTCTTTTCGGTACAAAACCGTGTTGACAAGCAGTAATAAAATTGTTCGAAAATATATATTGTGATATTCGGGTAAATAAAAGCCTCCCAAAAACCTTAGCAAGAAACGGAACAGAAGTGACAGGACGATAATTAGCGAAAGAAAATGGGTCAGCCTTCTTATATAAGGGGGTCACCCTAGCTAATTTCCATGCTGTGGGAAATACACCAGTGGATAAAGAATAATTAAAAATATGAGCTAATGGGTGAGCTAATAAACGACAAAATGTGATCAATATAATTAGTGTAGGCAGCCCTTTGTATACCAGGTTGACTCCTGGATTTATATACCAAGATGGCGGCACTTCTAGCCACGCCCACCACGCCCTCGCCTCAGGAAGTGGTATACAAACCGGCCTCCACGTGACCCTTTTTTATCAGCAGGGATAAGATGAAAAGATAAGATAAGACTAGCGGACCGTCATTTTGGTTACCACTGGAGCAGCCATTTTCGATGAGCAGATAAGATAAGAAGACTGGCTGGTCGCCCCCTCCACCGGCCGTTTTGAGAAACGGTGGCCATTCTGTTTTTCTTATAATTTTGAATCATTTTTTATGCATAATAATTTTTTATTCAATATTGATAAAAAGATAAGAAAAAGGAAAGAGTGAAAGAAGAAGAAACAGAAAAAAGAAAGAAAGAGAGAGAGAAGGAAAGAAAAAGATGGAGAGAGAGAAAGAAGAGAGGATAGTGGAAAAAGAAAGAAGGTGAGGTAGATAGAGAAGTGTTTTTTGGGGGGTACGCTGCCTTTTCCTCCCACCCTGTGCTTGGTGTCTGTGGTCCTTAACCACCTGTTATATAGCCAGAGCGTTCTAGTGGTGACATACCAGGGATTCCTGTCCACCCATGCTTTTGCAGGCGGGCGGTAGGTTGAGGAAGCTAGGGCACTCCGAGACTCGACCAGGGTGCTGGTACCTGTGCAGAAAGTGGAGGGCAGACCTTAGGTAGTCGTAACACTCCATTGAGATGCCAAGTACCACCACTACACATAAGTGCAGCCATCGCTCTGAGCCTCGACGGGGATTGATCTGCACCCCTCTTATGCCATGGCCAAGGGCATAAGAACCGTGGTGATTCAGTTAACTAGGGATAGTGTGCAAACGTTCCTCTGACTAGTTCGACCACCGGGAAATGATGCTTGACCAAACCCGAGTTTGGGGAGCCCTATCCACGGCCATGCCTTATTCCAATCGGTACCTAAAAAAACAAAATTCGCATTTGTTAATTGTCTATGGGTGAGAGAAACCCACACATTTTAAATTCGAGTTACAATGTATATTGGAATGTTTACTGAAAAGTCGTTTAGTCCCGGGGTCGAATTTGGCAAGGTTATTAAGAAAAAACATACTTATTTCTGTTTGCTTGGCAACCCTTATTTACAGTGTGGGTGTGTAGTTCCCTTGGTGGCCACACCGTTGTATGGCGCTGCGTTCATCATTCCTTCGCAAACGACGCGTTTGTGCTTGTTTCCAGGCCCATTGACCAAAAGTCTGGGTTATCACATCCTTCACCTTACTGATTACAGGGTGGCTGACTGGTTTATAAAAATGGGAAGAGGTTTATTGTTAAAAAATGCGCTGTCGTTTAATGTGTTTCCCGTCGGCTTTGACAACGGCGCTCCCTAAAGGACGCTAGATAATTTATTAGTACCCTTGACTACCGCAGCGTGATGATGAGGGCGCGCTATTCGACCTACTCCTCCTCCACCTCGCTAAACAGTCAAAAATCGTTCATTAACGACGCGTTTGTGCGTGTTTCTGGGCTCTCACAACCTTCACTTTACTGAATACGGGATGGCTGACTGGTTTATAAAGTCGTAAAGAGGTTAATCTTAAAAACCGCGCTGTCATTTAGGCCCCTTTCACACGACGCCACCAGAGACGCGCCACCAATCTTTTTTGGTGGCACATTTCCTGGTAGCGTGTTCAGATTTTCCTGCCTCCAACGCGGCCACCAGAAATGAGTCACCCTTTATTCACGGAAATAACACGGAAATAAGCAAACACCCAGCTGGCAAACTGGCTGCACAGGTGTTTGCGAGGGGTGGTATAGGAAATAGGTCACCCTTTGTTCACGTTGCTCCAAACGATTTGTTACTATGGAAACCCCCTTTCTTCAACTCCCAACAATGGTGATGGCGCGACCTCGTGTGAAAGGCTCTACTGTGAGCAGTGTAACGACGCCGCCGCGGCACCAATCTGGTGGCTCGAAGAATCGCGTATGGAGCACATCCCCTCTTCTGGCCACCACGTGTGAAAGGTTCAACCAAAGACGATAAGAAAGGAAGACCGGACAATCCTCTGTTTTAAATGATCCGCGCAGCTTTCTTCGCGCATCACGTCATTTGATGTACTTTTGCCCGCACCGTTGGAGGGCGTAATTATCGTATATTAAAATAAAGAGAAATGATCTTATTTATTCAAATAAGTTATGTATTTAATAAATAAATAAAAAGTATATGTTGCATTCCCTAAACGTTGTTCCTTTTATTAAATCGAAACCGTGTGAATTTGAAACTAAAAGTGTTTGATTCCACTCAGCTCTTCGATTGTCTCATGACGGTTGATAATCATTTCGAAAAGCAATCTGCAGCTGATTCAAATGAAATTTGTCATTGGGACGCTGGTGTGCAACTCCAGGTTGTTCCAACAAACGAGTATATATGTATAAATCATTGCTGGCATGCTAAGATTAAGTTGTGTAATTTTAATCTTTTATATCCATCAGTTCAAACAAGAACAGATGACCCCCCCCCCCTTCATCTGTTCTTGGTTTAAATTTTTATGTTTGCTGAAGTTTCTATTGTTTTATACTTTGGTTTGATTCTGTTTAACATATGAATTAGATTGTATTTTTGTTTTGTATTAGTTGTGTGATGATTATTTTTGTTATATCTTGTAAATTCTTTTATCCATTCCTGGATGTAATAAATAATTTCTGTCTTACTTTTGTTGTGCTAGAATCTTATTAAACGTTGAAGTTATTATTCATATTAATTATTAATTATATAAATTATTACCTTACGATATTTTTATTGAATTATAAATATACAATTCTGGTGGTATTGTATATAAATATATATTTATTAGCTTTCATCTTTTTTAAAAGTCTCAATTTTTTATTTTTTTTATTATTAGTAAATTTTTCTTTAATTATTTAGGAATTGTCCTAAAAATTCTGCGTTAATTAAGATGCGTTAATTAATTTAAATTTAACAAAAATAATTTTTAATCGTAATAATCGCGAGCAAATAAAATGAGGAAATTTCTTAAAACAAAGAGGTTGTTTGAGGTTAATTAAAATAATGTAAAAAGAAAGGCTGCTTGGAGGGTAGAATTGTTTCAGCCCGCACCGCTAGCTAGTAATGGCGCTAGTTGGAGGCATCATTTTCTCCTATGGGAAAACGTGAATTGTCCGGTCTTCCTTTCTTATCGTCGTTGGTTCAACTGTCAGCAGTGTAACGAACCGGCCGTGCCACCATGGTGGCCTCGTGTGAAAGGGGTCTTAATGTCTTCAAGAACGACGCTCCCCCAAAAGACGCTGGGCCTTTTATTAGTACCCTTGGCTTTCGCAGCGTGATGATGAGGGCGCGGTATTCGCCCTATGCCTCACTAAACAGTTTAAAAATCGCTTAATAAAGGTTTTTTTTAGCTCTTTTCGGCCGTTGTCGCGCATCCAAAGCGGTCTACTTGTTGTTTTTAAACGTTCTAGTAGTGTAATTTTCTTTCTTACGCTTTACACGGCGGAAAACATTTGCAAATGTGCGCCGACGCGAAGTTGCCGTCCATTAGGCGCTCGCACGACGCGAATGAAGGTTTCTGAGCGTGATTAGTGGGTATGTGGGTCAGATTTTAGGGTGTCTGTATTTGCAAACGTTGTGTAGGAACGTTTCAAGGTTCTGAATGAATTTTATCGAACCGATTACGTTTTATTCTCCACATTAACCGATTCCTTGTGTTGTGCTAACGAGGGCGTTGATCTCGCGTGTATTAGTGAAAGTCTGATTGGTTTATTCGATTTGTAAGCTTTCTATTACCTTTGTATTATAAAGAATAACTGTTTACGTGTATTTGCTAACTTTTTTTATCCCTCTCTACTCTCTACGTTTTAAAGTCGTGTACAACCATAGAATATATGTATTACAATCCTCTTTACCCAGCTGGTTATGGTGGTACACAGGGTTTGCAAAAGAGCACAAGTAATTCGCGTAAACAGACAGAGGAATGGTTGCAGGATCAACCAACATATACCTTGATAAGCCAATATGTCACTATTATCCACGTCATAGAATGAGAGGGCATGGGGCATTCAAACAATATCAAGTAGATCTGGTTGACCTGATTCGTTTGGCAAAAGCAAATGATGGGTTCAAATACTTACTGACTTGTATAGATGTGTTCTCACGTTACGCCTGGGTGGTTGCTTTGAAAACGAAATCCAGTACGGAACTTCAAAAAGCGTTCGAAAATTTTTTTTAAAGAAGGTGTACCTTTAAAAGTACCCAGTGACAAAGGTAAAGAATTTCCTAACAAACACGTACAAACCTATTTCAAGTTTGAAAACATTTATTTCTTCGCTGCAGAAAGCGATTTAAAGGCCGCGGTGGTTGAACGTTATAACTATACTTTAAAGACTCGTATGTTTAAGTATTTCACACATGTAAACACGCAGCGTTACATCGATGTTTTACCTGATTTGGTCCAGAGTTACAACATGCGTGTGCATCGTAGCATAGGGATGGCCCCAGCAGATGTCAATGAAGCCAACGAGACTGATGTGTGGTTAAAACAGCGTATATATTATAATGCGGCTCCTTAAAGACCTCCTAAGCTAATAATTGGTTATCATGTTCGTGTTTCTCGTGTTAAAAATACATTTGCAAAAGGTTATGAACAATCCTGGACAGAAGAGGTCATTCAGGTGTCAAATCATTTTCAGAAGACCTGTTGTTTATAAAATTAAAGACTTCAACGGCAGCGAAAGTTTCCGGCATCTTTTATTAAGAGGTACTGCAGAAGGTGAAAAAGCCTGAAATGTATGCAGTCAAAAGAATTTCAAGACGGAGGAGGGGGCGTGGGGGTATGCGAGAGGCTTACATAAAGTGGCTAAATTATCCTGCCAGCATGAATAGTTGAGTTAGGACAACGGATCTTTTTAATATGTGACAAACAAAGCGCCAGTGCACTCGCTTGCAAGACACTGTAGCCGACAAATCTGTCAGAATGTAAGAAAAAAACGATTTTTTGTCACACTCCCATCCAACACGGTCGACGGCCAGGGTGTGAACACACTTTCTTGATTCACCACTCGTTTGTCCAGGCCTATTCAATTGCGTAGTGAATGGGATGTAGGATTGTCTGAAGTCCATTTTCCTGCACTGTTCAATAACATTACAAAATAAAACAATGGTTTTCGTATAGGAGTTTCGACGGGGGTGACTCAACAAAGAAACACACTCAATGTTCGTGACCCGCCCAACACGGGAAACTCTCTTCACGAATTCATGCGCACTGTGAAAGAGGGTCTACAGATATACATACCTCACATCATGATCTGCTACGACCCTGAAATTAGTCCGAACGTTACATTGCATCTACCACCCTTCACATCCTTAATTTTTGTTACTTACAATTTTGTTGAAAAGTGTGATCTTTCAGAGAAGACATTGTTCGAGAGGCACAGTGATTTCAAAACTAAACCTACGAACACTTTCGTGTGGGTGAAAGACTTGGTCATGGTTCTCAGGTACCCAAAGACGAAACCATCCGTCATGTGCATTGCCCGAGTGAAATCACCTGATTATCAACCATAGTCAGTTGCCGCCACCTATGTAAACGTTTACCTAGAACGCTTTGGTTTACACGTGGAATTAGTGGCCAATCAGCTTCGTTTTGCTCAGGGTGCGTTTTCGAATTCCTTGCTGAAGGAAATATAGGATTTTAACCGAATAGGTATCTTGATAAGAAATTGGCATCCCCATTCAACATTCCCCTTAACCTGTTGAGCAAGGGTCAGGTGACAATTGAGGCATTTGACCCACCTTTCTTCCCACAACTGAAAGCTCTGCAGATTTCTTCTGGTTATTATGACACACGCGAAGAATTTTTGGGTGCTCTGTCAAAAATAATTCCGTCTGATGAGAGACGGTTTTACACTTTCAAAGTGAAACCCATTTACGTTTCTATTGCACGGAAAACCAATTTATCCGCTTCAAAGTGGATTAGGTGTAACACTTGGTTTTAAGACACACGAAGTTGAACAGGAACGACGTCAGGGTAATGGGTCGCAACTTATAGACCTCACGAAGGGAATATATGGGTTATATTTATATACGGACCTTATTCCTCATCAGTTTGTTGGCAACACGTTAGCCCCATTATTACATATCATCCCGGTTTCGAATGCGCGTCGCAAGTCCATATTTCAGTATTATCCAGCCTCCGATTACTTAAGTTTAATCAAAAAGTGCTTTCACACGATAGAAATTAGAGTACACACAGATCATGGTGACCTTCTTTCCTTTTTATCTGGGAAATCCGTCGTGAAATTCCATTTCCATAGGAAAAGTTCATAGAGGGCAGACGTTTCATTTCTCGCTTTCTATCTCTCTGGAACACATACACACATACGCAAAAAACTTGACTTTTGTCTACTCGTCTCAGAGAAGAAAATGCATAAACCCTATAACCAAGACAGTGAAGCAATTTTACATCATTATTTAAGTAAAATAATGGTAGTGAGTTCTTAAATGCAACAATTTTAAATTTTAAATTTATTTCAGACCGGTTTCGGTATTAAACCATCTTCGGTGGGCTACAATAGTAAGCGTGGAAATACCAGCTTATATAAGGGAGCGGGTTTCTTCTCTGCAATTTAAAATTGTTGCATTTAAGAACTCACTACCATTATTTTATTGTTAAACGCAACATGGACCCATACTACCACTACCATTATTTAAGTGTTTTGAGGCACTATTTTTCAAAGAGGAAATGGACTCGTTTCGCTTTTCTCGACGCTGTTTCGTTTTGACACACTGTTACTGAAAACCACACGAAAAGTGTTAGCACGTCACGCCTTAAAAGGTGGAGTCTCCGTGTTAAACGACCTGATGCAGGGGCAGAATTTCATGCAATCGCTAACCAACCGAATACGAGAATCTGGTGGTAGCGCACTTCAAGAGTTGGGTACGAGGGTTCAGAGAGGTGGTAAAAAGCGTTTTCCATTCTAAACGAAAAAGTCCGAGAATCAACACTCTTGAAGATTTCCTGTTGAAAAAAAGTAAAGGAGAAAAGCTTTCGAAAAAAAAAACCTAGAAGGAAAAAACTTGACAACAAGAGAAACGTGACGTTGTCAGTTACCAACCAGCCTGTCATCACACAAGATGGCCCATTGGAGTTTTACATGCCAGGGCTTACTGAATTTTGTGGATTTAAGCCAGACAACACTGAGTTTCACTGTGAAAATCATCTAAATCGAGGAAGAACCATTACCTGACGGTGATATTACAGGCCCTGTGAATCTTTTCTTACATGCTCTATTGTCTCAAGTTGACTGTTCTGTCGGCAACACGCTTGTGAGCCACAGCAATAGCTTGTATCCTTACCGTGCATACTTTGAGACACTTTTGAAGTACGGGCAGATAGCTAAGTTGACCCATCTCACGATCTAGGGTTTTTCCAAAGACACGAGTGGTAAGATGGAGACCATCAGTGACGAGAACACTGGATTCAAGTTACGCAAGGCGTCGGCTCTGAAAGGTGTTTATCATCTGGAAGGACCTTTGCATCTCGATGTTTTCAACCAAACTCGGTTGCTATTGAACTGTGTCGATTTACGTTTAAGCTTATATCGCAGTAAAACACCCTTTGTTCTCATGTCGGCGTCAAATAAATGTAGTGTGCACCTCATTGAACGTTGAGCGCGTGAAAATTAATGCAGCAACTCTGTTATCACATACCAAGACACTCCAAACAACCAATGCATTTTACCCTGTCAACCGAGTGAAATATGCTCATCAAACATAACCATCGGTGCTAGGAATCACGCGATTCAAAATCTCATCGCAGTTCAGATTCCAACGCGTTTGATTTTTGCTTTGGTCGAGAGCGAAGCCCAAAACGGTGCTTATAGGTTGAACCCATTCAACCTTCAGCATTGCAATTTATCCTATTTCTTACTGGCATTATACACGCAATCTATTCCTGCTGCACAACCTTTCACGCCCGATTTTAATAGTGGTGATTGCCTACGTGAATTCGTTCACACACTCAAAGCCTTAGTTTTGTGAAGAGATGACCGAGACGTAGAATTGACTTTGGCTGATTAAGCTGGTGGATACACATTTCTTGCCTTTGATCTGTTTGAAGACCGTAATTACTTCATGGGTCACTCCGGGTCATACGAAACGGGACATTCCGCATTGAATTACAATTCTCTCAACCCCTGCCTACGTCTGTGAATCTCATTGCATATTGTCATTTTCAAAACCTCCTGGAAATCAATAAAGACAGAGCTGTAAGTTTTAACTTTACGAATTAAAAATACGTGTACTTATGGATACTCAAGAATTGTGGCGCATCCTCGATGCAGATCATTACATGGCATTCTTGGCGAGAGATGTTTACCCATCTGATCTGCTTGCAACCCTCAAACCCATCTACCCATCTTTACTGATCGCCAACACTGATGATTCCAAACACCCCGGTGCACATTGGATAGCTTTCTACTTACCTTCTGGAAAGCAAGCTTACACCTTTGATTCATTCGGCTGTGTTACACACGTTTATGGTGAAAAACGCTGAAAAAAGGACGTTCAACAACCGCCCTGTGCATAGTCCTCTCAACAATACCTGTGGCCATCATTGTTTACATTACCTGAAACTTGCTGCTCGTGGGTTTTCCATGGATGCCATCGTACGTGAAACTTATACAGATGATTTACTCTGGAATGACCTACTCGTCAAATGTGAATATCTTTATAATGAACTGAACAAAGAATATGAGAATATGACCCCCTGTAAGTGGAATCAATTTTGTCGCCCTCTAAAAACCGTATGATTTTTATATTTATGTCATTTTACATAATTTTTTTTTATTTCTGTATATTATGCTACTCTGTAAAAAAAAAAAACCCAAAAAAATTTCTTTCTTTTTTGAAGTTGAAAAAACGTCGTCTCTGTTCTTTATTCATGAAAACTTAATTATTTATACACACACACACACACACACACACACACACACACACACACACACACTTACACTTACACATACACACACACACACACTGTTCATGAAAAGCAATCTCATTGAGGTAATTTCCAGTCTTTCTCTCAGAAGAGCAAGAGTAAACACCTTTAACACGATGTTCTGTCAAGCTGTATAATCTACAAACCAAAAAATCAAACACATGGGTCAACTCATTATTACTGACAAACTCAAAGGTTGTATTCTCTTTCATACTTAAAAGAATACAGAAAAAAAACAAAAAAAACTAAAACTGTAACTGACTTTTATTTTTAGTTGAACCAATGGAATTCAAGAAACTTATTGGAGGAGGAAGAGAATTCACACGTACATTTTGCGGCTGTGTATTAACCCTATTCATTATTCTACACTGGTTTTTCGGTTATAACGAGCTTCTAAGAAAGGTTAATAATGAAATTAACAACACCAGTTTGTATAATCAAACAAATGAAATAAAACATACCATTTGAATATGTGAAACTTAAATTGTCTCTGTTATTTTAAAGAGTAAACATTACGCTTTTATTGGAAAGTAACATATTTTATTAAAGACACTTCATTACAGATTGAAAGTATAATCTTGTATTTTAAGAACATTAACAGCTTTAAAAGTAAAATACTGACAAGTTTTCACATAGTAGTATTGTTTAACAGACATCGTTCCAAACATGATGCCAATTTTTTGGCTATGAGTGAAACATCATAAATCTCCGTTTCAAGATTTCCTGGATAATAATATTCGTGCAATCGAATAAACGCTGGTGATGAAGAGGTCACAAGGGGAGCTAGATCGCAGACAGTGATACCTAAATACTGCTTACATCTCTACTTAAGCATAAAAACGGGTAAAGCATCTTTTTAAAGCATTTGCAATCACAGGATTTTCACTGTAACTATGCTGCCCATTAAAAATATGGAATACCGCACTGAGCTGTGTAGTTGTCAGCTTTCAAAGCTTCCATATCTTCTTTTGAAAGAATTAAATCGGGTGGAAGAAGAAAAACATAACTCCCTGCAACACGTCGTCAGCATGTATGAAGTATCCACAGTTGCCTGTTTCTTATTCATTCGTCGACTAAAGCATAACCTAATGACTTAAGGATAAATCTGCCATTTTCACATTCGAAACCCGTAAAATCGAAAACACAGATGAATGCTAAGAGAAAGAAATAGAATCAAACATAAATATAAAAGGATGCATGAAATTATTAGGAAGACTGCTTACTGTTACTTACACCCGACATGTTGTATTAAAATGTGCACCCTTCAAATAAGAAGACAACACTTGACATGCAGGCAGATGACAAGTATTCATCTGATAGAAATAAGCCCTTCAGGCGAATTCGATTAGAAAATTAAAAAGTATTGGCTGACACAAAGAGGACCTATCATACGACCATAACCATTAACCAGAAGGGGCTAGAAAGTTTACGAATTGAATACACCACCCAATAATACACGCGGAGATCGACGCCTTCGTTAGCACAACACACGGAGTTGGTTAACGTGGAGATTAAAACGTAGTCGGTTCGATAAAAATCATTCAGAGCCTTTAAACGTTCTTAGACTTCGTGTTACAAAGCTTGTCAATACAGACACCCTAAAATCCGACCCGCAGTCTTTTTATTCACGCTCAAAAACCTTTATTCGCTTCATGCGAGCACCTAATGGCCGACAAGCTCGCTGTAACGAAGTGCTTTCGCGTCAGCGTACATTTGCAAATGTTTCCCGCTGTGTAAAGCGTAAAAAAGAAAATCACACGACTAGAACGTTTAAAATCAACAGGTAGACTGCTTTGGATGCGCGACAATGGCCGAAAAGAGCTGGCAAAAATCTTTGTTGAACGATTTTTTAACTGTTTAGTGAGGCGTAGGGCGAATACCGCGCCCTCATCATCACGCTCCAGAAGCCAAGTGTACTAATAAAACACCCAGAGTTCTTTGGGGGAGCGCCGTTGTCGAAGTTCGTGTGAAAAGACATTAAATGAAAGCGCGCTTTTTAAAATTAACCTCTTTCCGACTTTATAAACCAGTCAGGCATTCCGTATTTATTCATTATATTTACTCATCGCACAATGTTACCAGTTATTTGATATATTACATGCCATGCTTTAGCATTGAAAGTTCTAATGGTACAACTTGTAATAATACAGCACAACTAGGGCAGGTGATATTAAACGAACAACGATTATCATTATTTACTCATTATAATCACTCATGGCAGGTTGTTACGATTGTCTGATATATTACATGTCATATCTTAGCATTGAAATTCCAACTGTACCATATGGTCCGACATAGCACCATTCGGGCATGTGCTACTAAACAAAAAACGATTATCATTATTTCCTCTTTATATTCACTCATGGCACGTTGTTACAAGTCTGTGATATATTACAAGCCATATCTTAGCATTGAAAGATCTAATAGTCCCATATGGTACGGCATAGCACAATTGGGGCTCGTGCTACTAACCAATAACAATTATCATTATTTACTCGTTATATTTACTGATGTTATGCTGTTATGATTGTTTGATATATTACTTGCCATATCTTAGCATTGAAAAATGTAATAGTACCATTTTTAGTGTCATATGGCACCATTAGGGCACGTGCTACTAAACAAATAACGACTATCAGTATTTACTAGTTATATTCACAATGTTGTAACGCGTTTTTTGATATATTACAAGACATATCTTAGCATTCCAAATTCCATTTGAACCATTTGAAACAACATGGCACTCAATGCACGTTTTTACGATAGTTTGATAAATGACATGCCATATCTTAGTATTTAAAGTTTCAGTTGTATCATTTAGTATCACATGGCACCATTAGGTCACGTGCTACAATCCCAAAACCATTACGAGTTACATTCACTCATGGCACGCTGTTACAAGTTGTTTGATATATTACATGCCATATCTTAGCATTGAAATTTCCAACAGTACCACATGGTGCAACGTAGCACCATTAGGGCTTGTGCTACTAAGCCAATACCCATTATTTTTATTTATTCGTTATATTCATTCATGGCATATTGTTAAGAGTTTCTTTATATACTACATGCTTTAACTTAGCATTGAAATTTCCAATAGTACCATATGTTGCCATTCTGGGCTTGTGCTACTAAATCAATAACCATTATCATTCTTTACTTGTTATATTTAATGATAGCATGCTTTTATGATTGTTTGATAAATAAAAAACCACATCTTAGCATTGAAAAATCTAATGGAACAATATGGTACTACATGGCATGATTATGGCACGTGGCACAAAACAAATAGCCATTATCTTTATTTACCAATTATGTTCACTCATGACACATTGTTACGAGGTTTTTGATATATTAAATGCCATATCTTAGCATTGAAATTCCAATATTACTATTTGGTATCATATGGCATCACTAGGGCAGGTGTTACTAAACAAATAACCATTATCATTCTTTACTCATTATATTCACCCATAGCACGTTGTTACGAGTTAGCTGATATATTTCATGACATATCTTAACATTGAAAATCCAATGGTACCATATTTGAATCATAGGGTACCATTAGGGTACGTGCTACTAAATAAATAACGACTATCATTTTTTACTAGTTATGTTAAAAACGTTGTAACGCATTGTTTGATATATTACAAGACATATCTTAGCATTGCAAGTTCCAGTTGTACCATTTGATACAACATGGCACCATTGAGGCTCATGCTATTAAGCCAATAACCAATTTCATTATTTACTCGTTATATTCACTCAGTGCCCGTTGTCACGATGGTTTGATAAATGACATGCCATATCTTAGCATTGAAAGTTCCAATTGTACTATGTGTTTTCATACGACACTGTTTGGTAGAGTGCTACAATCCCATAACCATTATGAGACATTCAGTCATTGCACGCTGCTACAAGTTGTTTGATATATTACTTGCCATATCTTCGCATTGAAATTCCAATAATACCATATTATACTACAGAGCACTATTAGGGCTCGTGCTACTAAACCAATAACTGTTATCATTATTTCCTCATTATATTTACTCATCGCACGTTATTAGGAGTTGTTTGATACAATACATGCCATATCTTAGCAATGAAATTTTTAATAGTACCATATGTTGCATTATAACACCATAAGGGCTTGTGCTACTAAATCAATAACCATTATCATTATTTATTCGTTACATTATCTCATGGCACGTTGTTACAAGATGTTTGAAAACTTATATGCCATATCTTAGCATTGAAAAATCTAATGGTCCATTATTGTACCATATGGGAACATTAGGGCACGTGGTACTAAACCAATAACTATTATCATTATTTACTTGTAGTATACACTCAACGGACCTTGTTACGAGTTCTTTTATATTTTACATGCCATATCTTAGCAATGAAATTTCCAATAGTACCATATGTTGCAACAGGACACCATTAAAGCTTGTGCTACTAAATCAATAACTATTATCATTATTTACTCATTATGTTCATTCATGGCACATTGTTTCGAGTTATTTAATATATTATATGCCATATCTTAGCATTGCAGTTCCATTTGATACAATATGGCACCATTTAATCTCCTGCTATTAAGCCAATGACAATTTCATTATTTACTCGTTACATTTACTCATGGGACGCTGTTACAAGTTGTTTGATATAAAACATTAGCATTGAAATATCCAATAATATCCATTAGGGCTTGTGCTTTTAAATCAATAACCATTATCATTACTTACTCAACATGTTCACTCATGGCACATTGTTACCAGTTATTTGAAATATTACATGCCATATCTTAGCATTGAAATTCAAATTTTACTATTTGGTTTCATATGGCATCACTAGGGCAGGAGTTACTAAACAAATAACCATTATCAATATTTACTCGTTATATTCTCCCATGGCACGTTGTTATGAGTTGTTTGATATATTACATGCCATACCTTAGCATTGATAATTCCAATGGTACAATTTCTTGTATCATTTGGCACAATCAGGGCACGTGCTACTAAACACATATATATGCACAACGTTGTAACGTGTTGTTTGATATATTACAAAACACATCTTAGCATTGCATGTTGCAGTTGTACCATTTGATACAACATGGCACCATTAAGGCTCATGCTATTAAGCCAATAACCACTTTCATTATTTACTCGTTATATTCACTTAATGCCCGTTTTTACGATGGTATGATAAATGACATGCCATATCTAAGCATTGAAAGTTCCAATTGTACCATATAGTATCATATGGCACCAGTAGGTCACGTGCTACAATCCCATGATCATTACGAGAGACATTCACTCATGGCCCGCTGTTACAAGTTGATTGATCTATTACATGCCATATCTTTGCATTGAAATTACTAATAGTACCATATGGTCTAGTTTCGATGATATCCTGAAGAATTCCGGTTTTTACTTTCTCGATTGTTAGTTCAGAAACGTGGACGGTGTCTTCACAATTTTTTACACCAATGCTTGCGATGTCAACACGTTTGTCCAACATAATAATAGTTATTTTCCGACCGTTCAATTCACTTTTGAGTTGGAAAACAATCAAAGGTTGCCGTTTCTTGACATCCTAGTCATCATAAACCATGATTCATTATCATTTGAGGTATACCAAAAGCCTACGAACGGATTGAATTACATACCAAGCGATTCCAGCCACCCTTGGAATCAAAAAATATCTACTTTCATTTCGATGATTGACAGAGCTATTAATCTCCCACTAGGTCAATCCTCATTCAAAAAAGAAATTTCCTTGATTCAGAATATTGCAGTTAAAAATGGCTATAGCACACGTACCATCACCGATTTGGTAAGGAAGAGGAAGTTAAAAAAGTTCATGGACGAAATCACTACCCTCAACCGGACTAAAAATAGAGGGAGATTCATAATCTTACCTTACAATAAATCATTAATCAAAGGTCTCAATTCTGTCTTTAAATCTTTTTTTATTTCTTCATCTTTTAGCAATCCTAACCAGACCAGGCATTTATTACCTAATCCAAAAGACCCGATTCCACCACTACAGAAATCAGGAATATATGAAGTTAGATGTTCCCAATGCCCCATGAGATACAAAGGACAAACTTTCCGGAATATTGAAACATGATTCGAAGAACACATGAGACACACAAGATATGGTAGAGGGAATCAGTCATCCATAGCCAAACACTCGCTAGATACCGGGCATGAATTCTTATAAGCAATGTAAAACTTATTGAGTCTATAAACAAGAAACACCTTCTGGATGCCTTCGAAAGCTTAGCTATTCAAAAAACAGATAAAAAATTATTACTCAACTTGGATAGGGGTCCTATTAGCGAATCACCATTGATCAAATGAGCGACGCACTTATCCAATCAATAAAATTTAGTTGCAACTTTTTGTCTTGATTGGCTTCTGTCCGTTATAAATACTCAGCATGTTCTATTCCAAGTCAGTTCTCTCAAGTTCTCTCGAGGTGCTCCTTGGCTGCTGAATAATGAAAGCAAAGCTCTCGAAAAGCGCTTACAGAGTCAGGTTGTATTTTTTCATTTTATTTTCGGTCTTTTTCTTTTTGTTCATTTTCTGTTTCGTTGTGGAAAAAGAGAAAATTTACTTTAATGTCAAGTTAATCATCTGCATTATCCACATAAGATTTCTAGAAAATTTAGTTATGGCTACCTAAGCTTTTATGAGTAATAACAAACAGAATTTTTTTTTTAGACTTAACTTTAAGATCAGGTCTTTTAAAGCAGATATATGTTTTCTTAATTTATGTAAGTCCCATGAGGTGTATCCAATATTTATTGATTGCAATTACTTTAAGAATTCTAAGGATCCATGTTTAAAGAATATTCTACCATCTGTAAAACGTAAGAGACTAATCATAGAGATTGGCTATTTGAATTACAAATTGTCTATTACTGAAGCAAAAGCCTATGCGTTGCATTTGAAAATAACTAGCCAGCTCAAACCTAACGATTGGGACATTTATTTGCGTAAAATAAACAGCGTAAACCAGTCTAAGATTGACCTCAAAATTAGAAAATTTTCGGAAAAACTAAAGAGTATTAATAATAATCAAAAACCTATAATTAATAGAGTTAGTAATACGGATGTAGACAATATAGGTAATCTAATGGATTTAGATTTTAATGATTTTGAACTTAAAATTTTATCTAAAGGGCTAAAATTTGTAGCTAGGAATAAACATAAAGACATTTACCAGTTAGTAGGGAATGTAGAAGGGGGAATAAAGTTCTTACCAGATTCACAGAAAAAAGCCATTAGGGAACAATGCACCAAAATATTGTCCCATAATTGGAAAAAACTATGAAGTAGAAAATAACGATCGCCGCTATTTCGAAACCATTAAAACTCTTATGGAAAAAAATTGTTTCTTCCTTAAAAGTGATAAAGGAAATAGTACAGTTATTCTAAAGATAAGTGATTATTTCAGTAGAGGGGATGCTTTAATTGCTGAAGGCCTGTTCGAGGTTCTTAATAAGAAAAATCTGTTAACAACACTGGTCAGGGAAGTCAGGCAGGCAGTAAAGAGTAGCCCTAATCTCATTCCCCCAAATTCTGCCTCTGCGCTCAGCATAAAAACCCGACTTTACCAAGGTTATATGCTCTCCCTAAGATACACAAACCTGGAAACAAAATGAGGCCGATTGTGTCAAATGTTGACTATCCTGCTTACCGGCTTTCTAAATTTCTAGCAGAGTTTTTAAACCTTAAAATTGTCGAACTTTGACAATTCGGTTAGAAATAGTATTGACTTAGTGAAAAAACTGAAAAATAAGGTCATTAGGAAGGGGAAATTTTGGGATCCTTCGATATTGTCTCCTTGTTCCCTAGCATCCATAAACCTAAAGCTATAAACTTTTTAACTGATTTTTTGAATGAGAACAAAGTTCCTGAAAACATATGCCACGAATGTTTAAGTCTAACGAGGTTATGTACCAATAATAATATTTCTAAATATAATGGGAAAGTTTACAAAATGGTGGGCAGTACACCGATGGGCTCTTGCCTTAGCCCCATTTTGGCTGAAATATTTCTGAAAAGTTTTGAGGATATCCTGAAGAATTCCAGTTTTTACTCTCCCTATTGTTGGTTCAGATACGTGGACGATGCATTCACAATTTTTGACACAAATGCTTTCGATGTTTATTTTAATGTCAAGTTATTCATCTGCATTTTCCACATAAGATTTCTAGACCATTATCAGTATTTACTCATTATATTCACTCATGGCATTTTGTTACGATTGTCTGATATAGTACACGCCATAACTTTGCATTGAAATTCCAATGGTACCATATGGTTCAACATAGCACAATTAGGACTATTGCTACTAAACCAATCACAACTGCCAACATTCACATGGCATCGTTAGGGCACGTGGTGCAAGAGCAATAGCCATTATCATTATTTATTCGTTATATCCACTAATGACTATTACGAGAGACATTCACTCATGGCACGCTGTTACAAGTTGATTGATATATTACATGCCATATCTTAGCATTGAAATTTTCAAAAGTATCATATGGTGCAGTATAACACAATTAGGGCTTGTGCTACTAAATCAATAACCATTATCATTATTTACTCATTTATTTACTTATGGCTCGTTGTTACGAAGGTTTGATATATTACATAACATATCTTAGCATTGAAATTCTAATGGTACAATACGGTACAACATAGCACTAATAGAGCTACAGCTACTAAACCAATAACTATTATCATCATTCACTTGGCATCATTAGGGCACGTGGTACTAGAGCAATAGTCATTATCATTATTTTCTCGTTATAATCACTCATGGCACTTTGTTACGAGTTGTTTGATATAATACATGCAATGCTTTATCATTAAAATTTCCAATAATGCCATATGGTGCAGCACAGCACCATTACAGCTCATGCTACTTAACAAAAACGAATAGCATTATTTACTAATTATATTTGCTCATGGCATGTTGTTAAGAATTGTCTGATATATTACATGCCATATCTTAGCATTGAAAGTACCAATATTCTTATATGGAACCACATGGCACCACTAAGGCTCGTGACACAAAACCAATAACCATTATCATTATTTAAACGTTATATTCACTCTTAGCACATTGTTACGAGTTATTTAATATATTACATTCCATGCATAAGCATTTAAACTTCTAACGTTACCATTAGGTATCATATGGCACCACGAGTGCACATGCTACTAAGCAAATAACGATCATCATTGTTTACTCGTTATACTCACTCATGGCATGTTATTACGATTGTTTGATATATTATAAGCTATATCAAACATGGTATCACATCGAAATATCTATTGGTACAATACAGTACAACATGGCATCATTAGGGCACGTGGTATGAAAGTGTTAGCCATTTTCATTATTTACTAGTTATATACACTAATGGCACATTGTTATTAGTTATTTGATATATTACATGCCATGCTTTAGCATTGAATATTCTAATGGTTCCTATAGGTATCATATAGCACTACTAGGGCACGTGCTACTTAACAAAAACGAATATCATTATTTACTCATTATATTTACTCATGGCATGTTGTTACGAGTTGTCTGATATATTACATGCCATATCTTAGCATTGAAATTCAAATGGTACCATTTAGTATCATATGGCACCATTAGGGCACTTGCTACTAAACAAATAATGACTATCATTATTTACTAGTTATATTCACTAACGGCATGCTGTTAGGATTGTCTGGTATATTACACGCCATATCTTAGTATTGAAAATTCCAATTGTCCCATATGATAACACACGGCACAATTAGGGCTTTTGCTACTTAACCAATAACCATCCCCTGAGTGGATGCCCCCTTACCGTGGGTCAGGGGTTTGGGTGCTTCAGGGAATCTGTGATTTATGCTGGTTGTAGCATGGTTACTTTAGGGTCACTCTAACCATAAAGATCATGGTTGAGAAGTGAGACGAAGAGTATCCAAAGAGTATCCAAGACAAACGTATATCTCATGATGTTGACAAATGAGAGAATTCATACAGCATCCGGTGTGGCGCAGGTTACAGTCTCCCGCGTTCGGGAGTTAGGCAGAGGCTCTCGTTCGAAAAATAGTCGACAGTCTCTCGGCTGTTATCTCGGAGCAATGCCTCAGAGAAGCCCCACCAGTGCACTCGCCATGCACTTGGGGAAACGGTCGGGGGCAGCGCATGCCTTTACCTAGGAGGAGAAACGGGTAAAGCGACAACGGGATCGGGTGCTGTCAATCGGCACTTGGAACGTATTCTCCATGAGAGGAAAGTAATCAGAGTTAGTAGACGAAGCTATACGGTATCGATTGGATATCATAGGTATTACCTCTACGAAACGTCCGGGTTCTGGAACTGTCGACTTAGAAGGAGGCGGAAGCTTTTCTTCTCTGGTGTCGTCCTTAACATGACTGCCCAGGCGGGAGTGGGGATACTCACAAGTCCCCGGTTGGCAGATTATGTTGCAGATTGGACCCCCTTAGGTGGAAGACTGTGTCTCCTGAGGCTTCAGATAGGGAAACGGTCTCTCTCTCTATTCGTTGCATATGCTCCGAATGCAGTCACAGAGTACCCAATTTTTCTAGAAGAAGTTGATGCTGCTCTTAGCAGGAGAGGGAGTGCAGATTCTGTCATCCTGATGGGCGACTTCAATCACAAGTAGGGGCTGATGACCAAACGTGGAAGGGCGTGATTGGAAGGAATGGTTACCCTGATTTAAATGCGAATGGGAGGTGCTTGTTGGATCTCTGTTGCAAGAATAGACTTTCCATCACAAACACCTTCTTCCAGCACAGAGATATCCATAAGTATACCTGGTACAGGGATGCAATGGACCAGAAGTCACTGATTGATTTTGTAATTGTTTCAGCTGACTTATTCCGATCAGTGTTGGACACTCGTGTGAGAAGAGGGGCAGAACTATCAACTGATCACCACCTTGTTGTCTGCACTTCGCGGTTCTCTAAATCCATGCCAACCAAGCGAAAACCTAGGTTCAGACAAACTTGGTGCATCAAATGGGAGGCACTAGAGGATAGAGCTGTGAGGAAGACCTTTGTAGATAACATATCTTCAAGTTTCAAAGAACTACCTAGTGATCGTGGTACTGTTAAAAAGGAGTTGCAGTTGTTTAAAACTGCTGGGAGTACTTCAGCTGCATTGTGCTGTGGTCATAAGCGGCTGAGTGTGGCGCAGGGCAGTTAGAAAAGGACTGCATGATGGAACGGTGAAGTCCAAGAAGCTGTGAAGGCAAAGAAGGAAGCCTATTTGATATGGCATGCAAATAAGTCAACTTCGAGTCTAGTGCGGTACACTGAGGCGCGAAAAGCAACAGCAAAGACAGTATCAACAGCTAAAGCCAAGGCCTGGGAGAAGTTCGGGGAGAAATTGGAGGCAGAATATGGTTCGGCAAACAAGGTGTTCTAGCAGGACGTGCGCCGCCTCCGTGAAAAGAAGTCCTTTTATCACAAACTATTAAGATTTCAGATGGGAGGCTTCTGAAAACGAAGGAGAGCGTGTTGCAGAAGTGGAAAGAATATTTTGCTTCTCTTCTTAATCCGGTGACAACAACAAATGAGGCATACGAGGTTCACCTTGGAGAGGAGAATAGTGACGGTAGTATCACTGAAAGAGAAGTCAGATGGGCAATTAAGTCCCTGAAGACTCGCAAAGCTGCAGGTAATGATGAAATCCGGTCCGAGATGTTAAAGGCCTTAAATCAGGATAGTATCCTGTGGCTGACTCGAGTGTGGCAGGTTGCTTGGATATCTGGACAGGACCCTAACAATGGCAGACAGGAATTGTGATCCCCATCTTCAAAACAGGGAGATCAGAGAGATTGTAGCAACTCTCGAGGCATCTCTTTGCTCAGCATTTCTGGGAAAGTGTATGCTAAGTGTCTGGAGAAGAGAAATCGGGAAATAGTGGACTCCAAGCTGTCGGAAGAGCATTGTGTTTTCCGACCTGGCCGAAGCACGACGGATCTGTGAGAAATCCTGGGAGTATACAAAACAGGTCTGTACTTGCTTTGTGGACCTCGAAAAAGCATATGACAGTATTCCTCGGGAGAAGCTCTGGCAAGAGTATGGGGTGGATGGGCAATTGCTGGTTGCTATCCTGTCTCTGTATGAAAGCTCTGAGATGTGTGTCCAGATAAATGGCATTAAGTCAAGACCGTGCACCGTGGGTGCAGGACTCCGCCAAGGGTGCGTACTGTCGCCCATCTTGTTCATTATCTATAAGGACTGGATAGACAGGGGCAGCCAAGGCGATGAGCATGTTTTTGTGGGCGACTGCCTGGTGGAGAGGTTGCTCTTTGTGGACGACCTGGGGTCTTCTCGCACGAACCTTCAGCATGCACTAGACCGGTTTGCAGCCAAATGTGAAGAAGCTGGGATGAAGATCAGTGTGGCTAAAACTGAAGTTCTTGTTCTTTCAAGACAGCCTGCTTAGTGCGCTCTCCATGTTAGGGGAGCCTTATTGAGACAGGTGCAGAAATTCAAGTATCTTGGGATTGCATTCACGAGTGATGGACGGCAGGATAAAGAATTGGATGCTCGGATCAGTGCAGCAAGCTGTGTCAGACGTGAACTGTGGCAATCCGTGGTAATGAAAGGAGAGCTTGGTAACAAAGCCAAGCTCTTCGTCTTCAAATCTATCTTTGTCCCCATTCTCACCTATGGTCATGAGGTTTGGGTAATGACCAAAAGAGTGCGATCGCGGGTACAAGCGGCCGAAATGAGTTTCCTGAAATGTGTGGCAGGTGTTACTCTACTAGATAGAGTGTATAGCAGCACGATAAGGGAATCTTTAGGTGTTGAACAGCTACTTCTCCGCACCGAGAGATCTCATTTGCACTGGTATGGACACGTGATACGGATGCTGCAAACTAGTCTTCCTAGGCAGTTGTTATTTTCCAAGCCGGTGGGTAAGAGACCAAGGGGTCGGCCTAGAACCAGGTGGCTAGACTACATGGAGAATCTTGGTTCGAGTCGCTTGGATATTACCAGGGAGCACATGCGCCTGATGGCAGAAGATCGCGATCGCTGGAGATCCTCCATAGGGCTGCGGCCCCCGCGACCCTAATGGATAAGCGGGTTTGTAAAGTAAGTAAGTAAGTAACCAATAACCATTTTTATCATTTACTCGTTATATGCACTCATATCACATTGTTACGAGTTATTTAATATATTACATGCCATGCATTAGCATTGAAAGTTCTAACGTTTCCATTAGGTATCATATTGCACCACTAGTGCACATGCTACTAAGCAAATGACGATTATCTTTATTTACTCGTTATATTCACTCATAGCACGTTGTTACGAGTTTTTTGATATATTTCATACCATGCTTGAGCTTTGAAAGTTAAAATGGTATCATCCGGTATCATATAGCACCACTAGGGGAGGTATTAATAATCAAATAACGATTATCATTATTTACTCATTATATTCACTCATGGCATGTTTTTACGAGTTGTTTGATATATTTTAAGCCATATTTTAGCATTGCAAGTTCCAATGATACCATATGGTACAATACAGCACTATTCGGGCACGTGCTACTTAACAAGAAACGATTATCATTATTTACGTGTTATATTCACTCATTGCACGTTGTCACGAGATGTTTGAAAAAATACATGCCATATCTTAAACATTGAAAGTTCCAATGTTCCCATATGGCACAACATGGCTACATTAGGGCTCGTGCAACTAAACCAATAACCATTATCATTATTATCTCGTCATTTTCATTCATGGCACGTTGTTACGAGTTGCTTGATAGATTAAATGAAATATCTTAGCATTGAAAGTTCATGTGTTACGAGTTGTTTGATTAAGAAATCGTGCTGCTAAACCAAACACCATTATCATTATTTACTCGTTATAGCTACTCATATAACGTTGTGTAACGTGCTTTTTTGCAGCTTGAAAAACGCAGACCGTTTTTTCTTTTGCTTGTTTTTGGCTTTTTTTGCGAATCGTAAAGTTTTGTTAAGTAGTCTAGTAAATCAGCCTGCTGGTAAGTCTATTTACACGAACGTTAATCACTTTCAGCTCTAACCAATGCTCCTATTTGAGGCGTGGTCTTAACTTCGGCAAATCAACCAAAGGTCTGTGCTTTTCTGCACTTATTCTTTTCTTTCCTAATTGATGGAAGGCTCCAATTTGGCTTCGTATTTTTCTTTGGAGGTTAATGTGGCCCCCAACAGTGGATCACGAATGAAAGGGTTCACTAGACGCCTTCTGAGGTGTTTAGTAAAAAGTCAGTACTGCCTAAACTTCCTATAGCAGTGAGTTTAATCACTAAAATATTTAAGTCTGGCCAGACGCAATCTAAACAGGAATATTTGCTTGGAGGCAGTTACCCATGTCGACAAGATTAATAGTAAAGGTGTGAAAATAAATTCCCCTTGAAGTCCTTTATGCGTTTTTTTCCTGAAGCTAAATAATTTGGAAATTTACTTCCATTCGATAAGAAATTATTTCTGAGCACACAAAGACCGAATCATGGGTCTTTTAATTGCCTAGATAAAAGGTTACAGGATTGAATTTGGGTACCAGGAAAAAAAGAATTATTATGGGTTTATTTAGATATAATTCCGGAAGAATATTTTCTTGGTCTTATTTTGTTCACATGAAATGTGGTTAAAACAATACATAAATGAATTTTGCTAGAAAGAAAAGTATCGTTTTTCTGCTAAGGTTTCCTAGACACTAACAATTACCAAGAATATGGTAGTTTAAATCAACTCATTAAAGTTGACAATAATCATTTTTTAAATTTTTCTTTTCTCGCGATCTCAGATATTTAAAAAATTATTTTTATTTGAAGATTGTTTTTTTTAATTTATCGCGCAGCGTTCGCAATGATGTGCTACCTGAGCGTTTCATACGCATGTGTAAAAGAAAAAAAAAATTTTTTAAATTATAACATGTTGGTTTTTCATTTTTTTCTCGGAGTTAGCAGTTTTTAGTTTTTCATTGGAGACAACAGCGGCGGACAATCTTGTCCCGTTTATTGGTCTCCTCTCTCCTGGGTTGCAGTTAGAAATGGAATGAAACATGCAACGACCGTATTCTCAAGATAGTACGCGAGTCTTTGCCAGAATATGACTCTATTCTTTAAGTTTTGTTGAGGTCTATTGCGACCTCAAGGATACAGCGATTATTTCATGTTTCGAAATGTCGTCACGTGGATTTGATATGGAATGAAATGCCAAGCGATTTCCACTTTTAGTTAGAGATATTAGCCACTAACTGACTATGATGGTGTTCGCTAATGTTATGTATTTCATCCGAGGACTCAACATGACATTTATGTTCACGATGTCACTCCTACGGAGAAACTTCTTTCGCGTACGATTAAAAACTGGTTGAAGAGTAATTTTTTTTGTATGTTTATGGAACTCAAAATTTGTCTGACGTAATTTGATGTCTACTGAAACAATTATCGGCGGAGTTCCTCGCCATTTTCTTTTTCCCTCTGGTTCTCGTTTGACTGTCTGCGTGAGTTTGTCCTTCTTCACTTTAGGTACTTTTAGGAAATAATTGGACTGTCCTTTAAACATAAACTTTTTTTTTATTTTTAACAAAAAATAACTTTTAGTGACTGGCTCAGAGTTTCTTGCTATTTGAACTTTGGCACAACTCAGGATGTATTTTTGCTTTAATTCTGTGTTCCTTTTTTTTACCCTCATGTCTTTTTTTTGATAAAACTGGGAAATTACCTATTTTACTTTTATTCTGACTCTTTTTTTTCATTATTTTATTTCTTTAATCCTTACTCTTAGGAACTTAAATGAATTATTCCGCGTCACTGCAGAAAAGTTACCTGTGTGCCCTTTTGTGTTGTTTTTCCTCCCTACGTTTTTTTTCCTTTGGTGTAGTAAAATGTTGCTGTGCCCCTGTTGATTTCAGTCTTAATTTTGCGTGACGAAGTAAGTAATCTGTAATTTAATGAAAATTTGGCAACTTCTGCTTTTGTTTATTTGTTATTTATTTAATTTTATCCCCCTTCTCTTATCAACTAAACCTTTAATTTTATTTATCAATTTTTTTTGATTTGCTTGTTAATCCCAATCTCTCTTTCTCTCGTATTCAGCGGCCATAGTTCATCAGCGAACTTTTAACCAACTGCCTTCAGCCAGATTCCCCTAGACCTTCTTTGGACTGAGTAGCATTGTTCCTTTTTCACAGTCACGTGGTCTATTCGACTTTCGTTCTTTCTTTTATAGTAATTATCCATCATTTAAGTGTCCTTTTCTCTTTAATATTTATCTATTGTAATTTTCTTTAGTTCCAAGCATTTGTTCGATGTGTTTTTCTTTGAACTATTTATTCGCCTATCCAGCTTAGTGAAATCCTTCGTTCTGGATTTTCTTCGGCTAATCAACACTTATCGGCGTTGTTCCACTCCTTTAGCACTACAAATTCGATCATCGTCGGGATCTTCGCAATTTTATCTTTGAAAAAAGAGGAACTCGTCAGAAGAAGTCCAGTAGCGTCTTACTAATCAACTATCTATTCTTAGTTTGATTATACCTTTTTATCTACCTCTAAAAAAAGTAAATGGGAAAAAATAAAAAGCAACAAATCCGCTTGGAAATTAATTTTTCTTTATTTAATTTAAACACAAATTTCATTTTAGGTTAATAAAGATTTAAAAAGGAATTGAAAACTTAATTAAGCTAATTTTTGTTCATTCTTGGTGGTAAACAACAGATATTTAATCCTTTCATTTCATAATTTAGTCTACTTATGTTAATTAATATAATCCCTCGCCTTGGATAGATCCAAGACAAGTAATTTTGGGGTTTAGAAGACTAGTAAAGGGCATCGGGTTTCCGTAGCTGTGCGTGTTACATGTTGTTTGATATATTAATGCCATATCTTGGCAATGAATTTCCAATAGTACTATTTGGTATGATATGGCACCATTTGGTCACGTGCTACAATCCCATTAGTGTTACGATTTACATTCACTCATGGCACATTGACACAAGTTGTTTGATATATTAATGCCATTTCTTAGCATTGAAATCCCAATAGTGCCATTTAGTATCTTATGGCACCATTAGGTAACGTGCTACAAACCTATAACCATTACAAGTTACATTCACTCATGGCACGCTGTGACGAGTTGTTTAATATATTTACATATGGGGGTGGCCGTGGCCTGGTTGTCTCGTCGGTTGGCTCGCCAATCGATGGAGTTCCGCAACTTCAGGCGTGGCCAGCTGCTGGTTGGATGACGGCCAGGGCTTGGGGGCCACTGCTGGCGGGACAGCTATTTGGGATGTGGCTATTGCGGGACTTTAGTCTGACCCACTTGCTGGTTTTCCAGCAGTTGGTGACAGCCTCTGGTTCGTTTATCCCCAGCAGCTCTTCCATCATGAAACCCCCAGTGCTTCGGAGGGCACGTTAAGC
>JAHWFO010092416.1:64883-145698 GCA_023313115.1 Rhysida immarginata
AAATCACATTATGTAAACCTTAACTTTGACAAATTGCATGAAACTAGAGGGCCCCTCAGGATAAGTCAATAGTCATTAAGGCATGTATATTATGTTCACATAGATATAGTTTTGAAGAATAAATTGAATATACTCAGCCACAGTGGTATTAGGAGTCTCTCTTTTATCGGTCTCGAATTTTAGCTTCTCCCTCCCCAGGTACTTGGACGCTGAGTCTTAAGTACCACATAATTGGTATTGCGGGGGAGGGGACGCTACAAGGGAAATGAGAGAGCTCTATTGAGAAGAGAGGGGCTTAGCCAGGCTATTAAGGAGAAAGTCTTTCTTGTTAGCCTCAGGGACCCAGGGGTTGATGCCTTCTCAAGGCGAATGGGTCTTATTAGGTTACAAAGAATGAGCACATAAGAGGATGGACTATAAAAAATTAAAAAAGAATAAATAATCACTCTGAGGGGTTTTGTTGTTAATGTAGATATGCCATTGAGTATCTTAAATAATTTTATTTAACTTGTAAGTATTATACTTGTAAGAAATAGCATTTTTTTTAGTCTGCAGCTTTTGATCAAAGAAAAGAAATCATCATCACACTTTTCACAGGTTTTCTGGTAAGTTTTTTAAATTTTTTTATTTTTAATATTTAACTTTTTTATATAATTTTAAAAAAATAGTTTTTGAGAATTTTTATGAGAGAAAGACAGGAAAAAAAAAAAGAAAATTGCATTTTTTTTTCTCTCTTCCTTTTTTACATCTTCTTTTTTAGATCTATTCACACGAGAAATAAAAATATGACTTCGCAAGCATATTTTTCGCGAGAACCTCTGCCATTAATGCCCGAGAACTCATTATCATTAGGGGACGAAGTTTTTTTGGTTGCCAATCGATTTAACCAGCATACCTTAATTCACGTACGACAATATGTGCTCTCGGCACATAAATATGTACCAACGCAGTCGGGCATTGCTTTGTCAGTGAACGAATGGAAAGCATTTTCAGCTCGACTAGAATCCATTTTACATCAATTTGAGATGGAAACGAATCCGTGCTATTTGTACGAAAGTAACCAACTCATCGTCTTTTCGGTGGACGAAAATGGGACCTTGATGATTAGGCTGGAGACATCCGACAGAACAAAAAGCATTTTATTGGATGACTCTCAATTTCGCGTCATTTTGGACTCAATTTGTTAGTGACAAAATAGAAGACCTGAATAACAATTAAAAAGGTTATACAAATTTGTTCATAAGTGATTTTTAATTACATATCTGTAATGTTCCTAAAGTCTTAAAAAAAAAAAACTTAAAGAGGATAATTTGTAAATAATGAAGTTTTTACCTTTTTATTATTTTTTGTCATGATATTTCTGTGGGTATAATATATATTCATGTATATTCTGAAAATGATAATATAAACATTTAAAAAAAAAGCACTTTTTATTCTTTATTTTTTCATAATCGACACACACTCGTTATATATGAAAGTTTTGAGTGCACAGATTCAGTTGTTTAAACTAGTACAACTAACATCGACGCAAGATTTATATTTCCCTCTAATTTTCTAATCTGCGGAGCTACAAACTCCGGCAAGACATCATTTACTGAGAAGTTTATAATGCGATCGATAGAACTGTGTAATCCCGCACCGAAGCTGTGCGCCTTTATTCACTCTGAAGATCAACCAGCTTATGATAGTCTCCGACGAGATTCTCCAATTCCTATCATGTTTAAGAGAAATTTCAATATCGAAATTTATGACACTCTCCAACCTTTGACATTGGTAATTCTTGATCACGTAGTTCACAATATACATTCTAAAGATTTAATGAATATTGTGATCAAAGATGATCATCATAAAAAATTATTGCAAGTTTTTATGTGTCATAATCTGTTTGAAAAAAATTTGCACAGTCAGTTTGAACTGTCAAATCTTCGTTATAATGAGTGCGTGTCGTGATGTTAATTATCTGAAGATTTTGGGTAATCAAATCAGGGTGGGTGCTCAATATTTTTTAAATATATATAAAGATTGCACTCGTAAACCTTTCTCACATTTGCTCCTGGATCTAAGACCTAACGCAGACGAACGTTTAAAGTTCAGAAGCAATATTTTTGACATACATTTGCGCGTTTATTTGAAAAGAGACTGAAAAGGAGGAAAGAAAAGAAAAAAAAATATCTAAAAAGTGAACGCTTATTTTCCCATTTTACAACTGATGGCTGGTAAAAGTATAAAAAACCACTTTAAAAAATCACTCCTCTTATGTCCCAATATTTTAAATGTTGTCTCTTAACTTAAAAGGACGAATTTTGTTAACGGGCACGCAAATGCACAAACTGAAGTGGTATTGACAGGTCATGAAGTGTTTGGCGTCGAAAAAGTTTTCTCACAAAAGAAAAATGAACATCATTAACCAAAAAGGTGGTGGTTTTTTCACAACTCTTCTTCCTCCGTTAATAGGCTTATTAGGCGGACTGTTCAGGCGAAAATCATGTACAAAAAAAATGGCCCTCGTACCTCAAACTCTTTATCATCCGCTCGAAAAGCCATTGTCTGCATTAGACAGTGAAATGAAAATTATTTTAGAGAGGAATGATTCGGACGATAGAACCAAAGCTAAACTCTATAATCTCACATTGCAAAGGTATTTAAATTATTATCATAATATAAAAAACGAATTTTTTCAAGAAGAGAAAGACTCATTGGAAGACGATGATGTTGATCCATCTGTCACCGCCACCATCTCTCATGCCGCGGCTACCGATTACCACCGACTACCACCAGCGTCGTCAGCTGACAGTGAAATTAAATAAGAAGTCCTTTCGTCTTCATTCCTTTCGTCCAAGGTGACTTCTTTCGAGCTTGGTCCAAGCAAAGAATACTTCAATCTTTCAGTGCCTGCATTGTGTTGCATCAATCGCTCTCATTCGTAAATCTCGTACCACGTCATTCTCATTTTCCTATTTCCGATGCTGATGTTGCATCTGCTCTTCCTCGACAAATGGAGGTCAGAGGAATATTAAACCGTGTTCCTCTAAAATATAAGTCGCCAGTTAAAAAAGTCTTAAAGTCCACTCGATTGGCATGGGATAAAGATCGACGTTTGATTTATGACAGTCAACCTGTGCCAGGTTCGAAAGTAGTTCGACTGCTCATGAGCGTGGTTAGCGAAGACCCTGAAAAGAAAATTTACGAGAGCAGACCGGGATGGACGGAAATTAACGAGTTAATCGATCCTGACGAAGTCAAGAAATGAAGTGTATAAAGAAAATCCAATCTGCCTTATCGATTCAAGTGGGATGCCTTCAGGAAGAAATAATATTTTAGAACAAATTTATTTTTCCCCTTCATCACCCGGCAGTTACGGGGGTGCTAAACGTTTATATAGAGCGGCAGTCGCTTCACACAAGAGTTTCACGTTAAATGAAAATAAAAAATGGTTATCTACGAAGGACACTCACACGCTTCATAAATACGCAAAGAGAAAATTCCCACAAAATCGCGGTATTGTGCACAGCGTTGACGAAATATGGTCAGCTGATTTATTAGATGTGTCTAATCTATCAAGGTACAATGACAATGTTCGTTGTCTGTTAACTATAGTGGATGTGATTCAAAATGAGCTGTAATTTTTCCTTTGATAAACAAGTTGGGAAGAACGGTCGCTGCTGCTTTCGCCGTCATTTTATCTTTTGAGAAGCCGACAAAATTATGGACTGAAAACGGTACGGAATTTTATAAAAAGCGAAAAGGTTTTTAGAAAGTACATTGTCGAACACTATTCTGTTAAAAACGAAGAAACGAAAGCGTGCATCAGCGAGCGATACCATCGTACTTTGCGAGACCGTTTACATCGTTAATTGCATGCAAATAATACAAAAACTTACTTACATGTTCTGCCTGATTTAATCAATGCCTACAATCAGAGTTCGTGGACGTTTAGAAATTTTCCTTATCGATGCACTTAATCGATATCAAAAGATTACAACCTATACAGTACGCGATCTCCAAAATCAACTTATCATCGGTATGTTTTACGCGCAAGAACTACAAAAAGTTGAATGACAATGAAAGGCTTTTACTTAACACTTCCAAGCAACTCGTCTCTGAATGTGTTCCCCGATAATACACATCAAAACTATACTACTTATTTGCCAGAACAAGTCGAGCTGGACGGAGAATATGAAGCAGCCTTAACAGAAATAAGTTTTCCAAATTCATTTACAGACACCACATTTACTTTGCATCCCAATAGTGAAGACAATCAAGCTCGTATAATGATTCACGGATACAATAAACTGCCGAAAAAAGCAAAAGAATTTGACATTCCTCTCGATTGCACTCGCGGAGCTCATACTTACAACAGCGTACACGAGCTTAGCCTTGCCATTAACAGTGACATTAAAAAAGTATTCAGTGAGTACGCCGACGGCTTTAAGGATCCAAAATTGGCTAAAACGGTTGTACGCTTGGTTTACGACGAACGATATCACAAATTTATCGTTTACAATCACTTAGACGTTTATCATAAAGTGGGATTGTTATTAGGAAAATCGATCCTTAAAAGATTTGGATTCGAAGGCAGATAATTTCCGTTTTTCTTACGTGAAAAAGGGTTTCCTTTAAAGCTCTATGCTCGTCAAATCGTTCGACTTTACCCACTGAAATCGGTTGACAGCTTCTACGTATACAGCGACCTTGTCGCACCGCAATTTATCGGTTATGTCAAAGCACTGTTGATGAGGATTGTCAATATAGAAGGTCAAGACGGTGAGAATACGTTTGTATCCTTTCATCAGTTGTATTATTTACCTGTGATTAAAACTTCTTTCCGCAAGCTAGAATTGCACTTAAGAATCGACACGGGAGAGCAAGTGCCATTTGCAAACACAGGTTGTGTTGTGTGTGTAGTTCATCTCAGACAAAAGAAAGGATGAGGGCGGATTGCTGCGAGCCTTATTCTGCTTATTATATAACCCAAGCTGGAGGCAACTTACCTGTATTTTACGGATGATTTCATCAACGTGGTAGCCTTTTCAGTTCCCTCGGAAAATTTGCTTTGCCATTCTTAAAAAGTGCAGCAAGTTATTTTGCTCCAAAGGTCATCGATGTAGGAAAAAACGTTGTAGGTGATGTCATTCAAGGAGCAAACATCAAAGACTCTGGCAAACGAAGATTATAAGATGCTGGGAAAGAAATTTTTGATGATGTTAAGCTGAGAATTCAAAGGGGCGTGGGCGGAAATGTAAAAATAACGTTGGAAGTAAAGGAAAGAAAATTAAATGGAGGAAAAAAAACTCTCGTGAGAAAACGATATTTTGATTAAACAAAAAAAAATTATCTCCCCTTTGTTTTAAAAAATTTCTCAATAAAATGATCAACATTTAAGTGCGTCTCATCATTCGTAACTATGTCGTTCTATCATCCAACAAGTGTTTAAAAAGCGAATTGGATGCGGGTCTCGATCTCATCGGAAGTATTCACATTGACCCTCTGCATACAAATTAAACTCCTTTTGAACAACGTATCGTGCAAATTTAGATTGATTCCTCGTAAACCCGAATTTGCAATCGAAAGAAAAGGATTGGAAGGTGGAGGAGCGATTCCACTTCGACCTGTAATCGTATTTGAAGATGTATTGTTATATGTTAGGAAAGTAAAGCCATCACCGACTAAATTACTCACTTATTCCCGTGCCTTAGATACAGCAGCTGCAAAGTATCCTTACAGAAAGACCGACATAAAAGTTCATACAATAATTCAAGGAACAACCTCTGCTCATATAGATAATGTTTTCCAAGGGCAAATTCCTTCACGAATCGGACACTGCATTTAACGGATCATATAAAGACAATCCCATGCATTTCGACAACTATAATCTCTCTTCTTTATCCGTATCGATCGATGGAGAAATAATTGACGGAAAACCGTTGGAAATAGACTTCAAAAATAAAAATTATGCTTTAGCTTACTTGATTACTTTTGTCGGCTTACTTGAAATGTGATTTGCGAAAATTAAAAAAAAAGGATGCTCAAAAAATATATGCTATATTGAAACCGCGTTGCAAACAATTTGCAGGAGTGTATCCACTGAATCACGTACTTCGTGCACCTTGATAAAAAGATGAGTTTTTGTTGGTTAATTTGGATGAGTGTCATCTCGAAAGCAGTCACTGGATTGTGCTTGGAAGTGCTGGAGAATATTTCGACAGCTACGAACTTATGCTGGACAAATCTCTATTTTGAATTATTTATCGAACTGTAAGAGACGAGTTTGGTATAATAATGTACGTTTGCAGAGTTACACGAGCATCGTCGACATTATTGCGTTTATTACATATTAAAAAGATGTCAAGGATTGTCACCTAAACGTATTGTAAACGAGCTGAAATCAGTCACTAATCCAGATGCAAATGTATATCTTCACGCGAATAAAATCATTAAGTAAAATATTTAGGAAAAAAAATGTGTGTTGATTGTTTTTTTATTTTTTATTTCTTTTTTTTTTGCACAAACAGGGAAGGGCAAAAATAGAATAGAAGGAAAAATTATTAATAAATAAATGTCATTTTAATACATTATTTAATTAAAAAAAATCAGATGATAATTTATTTGTATTATTTTTTTCTTTCACACAGAGATAAAAAAATGTTTAAATGCAACATATGTGGACGAGGGTACAGCTACAAAAAAATTTAACGACTCTCCGCAGGAAAAAACACGGTGTGCAAAATCGTCTTTCGTTAAACTTCACTTGTTTAATTTGCATGCAATCTTTCCGTACCAAGAGGGAATTACAAGTGCACACTGCAGCTGTTCATCAAAGTCTCTCACACTCAACTCTCCATGAGCCTTTGTCATCAACCTCAGTACGACTGCAGAGCATTAAAGAGCAGCAGAATTCAAGCCAGACCTCGTTTCTTCCTTCTCATCCTCCTTTATCTTCTTCCTCCTCAAAAGACATTATCCTTGATAATGTGCCATCGACCTCCAGACAAATTCTCCAAAGCTTATCACCAAGTGCTCCCTCCTCTCCTCCCCCCAATAAAGGAACAACAATCGTTTCAACAGATAATGATGTCCCTTCTTTCCGACAACATGTAACAGCTCATAGGAATTTTTTTTTGAAACGTTTCTAAAAGAAAAAATATAGAAAACGTTTTTGAAACTGTGATGATGAATCTCGATCAAGTTACGTTTTTGATTTGTTTAGCAGTTACATTAGAGAAAAAATCTGAGGAAACAATTGAATCGATGCCATTATACTTGTGTTCGGGAACAAGATTGGTTTTATGAAAAACAGAAATTTCATCGACTATCGACGATGTGATAGAAAATTTGGTGAAAAAATTCGATACATTTCAAAAAAATGGATCTGGATGGACTATCTCGTCCATTGATTGATAAATGCGATGTGCATTTTAGAAAATATCGTCCGTTGTCTAGGGGGGGGGGTGTAAATTTAAGCTTGACAAATTATTAAAAAGTAAGAAAAATAAGAAAGCATTGCTTAATGTGGAAACTGACAACAACTCTTGTTTTATATTTTCTATCTTGGCTGCACTGCATCCTGATGCTAAACAGAGCGATGATGAATATTACATGCAGTTTATGGGAGAACTCAATTTAAACGGAGTGTAATTCCCAACTCCAATTACATACATTCCAAAATTTGAAAAACAAAACGATCATTCTGTAAACGTGTACGAACATCAAAAAAAACATTCTTCCTTTATACATATCAAAATCGTAATGCAAACGGAAAGTTAATTTATTGCTGCTTGAAAACCGACATTATTGCGCCATTCTGGATTTTCGTCATTTAGTCAGGAAGGGTGACAAAAATTGTGATGTTTGTCGCTACTGTTTGTCTATGTTTAACGGAAAAGCAAGGTTAGAAGAACATGAGAAAGACTGTTGATTGAATAAACCTCAACGTATAGAGATGCCTAAAAATCCGAAAATGACATTTAATCGATATGATTATCAATTGAAGGTACCATACATCGTGTATGGTGATTTTGAATGTATTTTGCTAAAGGAACAAACATGTGTTCCTTCAAACAAATGTAGTTTCTTACAACAAACTCAGCATCACATTCCTTACGGTTACCATTATATCATCTTGGATCACGAAGGGAACGTGTTCAAAAATAAGCTTTATATGGGAGAAGACTGCAAAGAGCACTTTTTTTAAAAACATAGAAAATGATTACAAAGAAATACAAACAAAATTAGCATCTTCAGAGCCTATGAAATTAAATTTAGAAAATCATCATCATTTCAAATCTGCGACTCATTGTCACATATGTGAAAAGATCCTTCTACCCCCTGAAAAAAAAGTGCGTGATCAGAAATGCAATTTGCTTTACAAACCTAAGAAGACGCTGCCTATTTTCTTTCATAATCTTAAATCATATGATTCACATTTCATTGTGCGTGCATTGACTTATTTCGGTGATTCGAATATTCAAGTTGTCCTGCAAAACACTGAATGATACATAGCAATACAAATTAAACATCTTCATTTTTCGAACAGTTGTCAGTTTCTATCTGCTAGTTTAAACACATTAGTGCAATCCAAAGACCAATTTCCTTTGTTAGAAAGTTTGTTTACAGAAAATCATGAGATATTAAAGCGAAAAGGAATTTACCCTTATGAATATATGACAGACTTTCAAAAATTTTCGGAAACTTCTTTACCATCAAAACATGAGTTTTACTCTTCCCTGAAAGGAGAAGACATAAGCGAGGAAGAGTATGCATACGTGCAAGAAATATGGAAGAGAACGGGTTGTCAAAATTTGGGAGATTTTCACGATCTTTATCTCTTAACAGGCGTAACACTTTTAGCTGATGTATTCCAGCAATTTCGCACACTATGTGACCCATATTAAAAGCTTAACCCAGCTCATTTTCTGTCACTCCTGGGTTTATCGTGGGAAGCAGCAATGAAAAAAACAGGTGAATCATTAGAACTTTTGACAGACGTGGATCTTTACATGTTTTTTGAGAGAGCAGTCAGAGGTGGGATATCAATTATATCTCAACGCTATGCAAAGGCCAACAATTCACTTGTAGAGGGATATGACAAAAAATGCACCCATTAACTATTTATTCTATATAGATGCAAACAATCTTTACGGACACGCATTGTCTCAACCCCTTCCTTATTCCGATTTTCGTTGGTTGGATCAAAACGAAATCAGCCATTTAGACGTTCATAAATTAGGTGAAAACGATGAAATCGGATTTTTCTTAGTGGTCGATTATTTTTACCCAGATAAATTGCACGATTCTCATTGCGATTATTCGCTAGCAGCTGAGAAACTCATCATTACAAGCTAAATGCTGTCGCCCTTTAACAAAGAATTACAAAGAAAGTATAAGCTGGAAACAAAAATTAATTTGCCCCTTTCTTCCTCGCATAAAATATATTTGTCATCATAAAAACTTTAAGGTTAATCTCGATCACGGGTTAGTTCTGGAGAAAATACATCGCATTGTGAGGTTTCGTCAGAAAGGTGTTTCGACACCAGCAATTATCCCGTTGATCACAAGTTATATTCAACTGAAAACAAGCAAGTGCCTGGAAAATTTAAAGATGAAACAGCAGGGAACGCGATCACGGAATTTATCAGATTAAAGGCGAAAATGTATTGCCTTCGTTACGGAAATACAATTAAAAAAACAGGAAAAGGTGTCAAAAGAAACACGCTTAAGAAAGACGTACATTACAACCATTATTTGCGCTGTTTAAAAGATAAAGCATCTCTTTATTTTTCTTCATCAATTATTCGAACTTTTAGGAACCTGCTTTACACATGTAAACAAAATAAGCTTTGCTTGTCGGCATACGACGATAAAAGATACATTTTAAATGACCCAATTCATTCTCTTCCATATGGTCATTACATGATAAGAAGCAAACAATTACATATGTCCTGATTGATCATTAACTTGTAAGAATTAATTTTTGTAATTAAATGGTTTATTTATTTATTTATTTTATTTATTTCTTAAAATATTTTGAAATTTAAAAAATGGAACTTTTATAAAATTAGAAACATTAATGCCTAATGAAATAATTGTACGAAATTTTGAATTGTAAAATAAACAGATGAATTGTGTTTATCTAACCTAAACCATCCATGATTATTTATTGTGTTTTAATTAAATAAACTCTTTGCAAAAATTTTATTTTTTCATAAATATTTATCATTAAGAAAAAAAAATAAAAATATAAAGGATTGGAGCACCATCTAGTGACAGAATACGTAACTAAAACGTCAGCTAATCGTTATTATGAAAAAAAGATAAAAATTCATACGGAACTACAAACATCTAATCATTATCGAATTTGAAGATAAAGGGAAAACGTATCGATTTTGAAGATGACGGAAATACGAAACTAAGAACGAAATCTAATAGCAACTATGATAAAAAAGAGTTACGAATTAAGTATTCATGCCTAATAACATGTAATTTATAGTTTGGATGATTATAATCATCGATAATTCATAATTTTTCATTAATATTTACCAATATCTCATTGATATTTGTGATTTTGATAAGAAACTCGATAAATATGGATGAAATCTTATTAAAAATCACTATACTTCATTAATATTTATGCTGATTGGACATTAATAGTCACAGTGATTGGTTTCATTGATTTTATAGACAGCTGAAGGTATTGACAGCTCATTGATTTTGAAGATGATGAGTTCTATTTTGTCAGATATTAACTACTCATGTGCTACTAACCGATAAGCATTATGAATTCTATTCACTCATGGTACGTTGTTATAAACTGTTTGATATAATAAATGCTATATCATAGCATTGAAAGTTGCAATGATACCACCTAGTACAATTAAGACATGTGCTACTAAACCAATAAATATTATCATTATTTACTTCTTATTCACTCATGACACGTTGTTACCATTGTATGATATATTACATGCCATATCTTAGCATTGAAAGTTCCAATAGTAACATATGGTACCACATGGCACCACTAGAGTACGTGCTATAAAACCAATAACCATTATCATTATTTACTCGTTATATTCCCCCATGTCACGTTGTTACAAGTTGGTAGATATATTACACGATATATCTTAGCATTCAAAGTTCCAATGGTACTATATTGTACAACATAGCAAGAATTTGGACACATGTTACTAAAGCAATAACCTTTATCATTATGTACTCGTTATATTCACTCATAGCACGTTACTACGAGTTGTTTGATACATTACATGCCAATCTTCACATTAAAACTCCAATAATAGCATTTGGTATCATATGTCACTTTTAGGTCAGGTGCTACAATCCTATAACAATTACGAGTTACATTCACTCATAGAACAACGTTACGAGTTATATGATATAGCACATATCATGCTTTATCATTGACAGTTTCAATGGTATGATTTTATATCATATGGCACCACAGGGGCAGGTGTTATTAAACAAATAACGATTATCATTTTTTTCTCAATATATTCATTCATGGATCGTTGTTATGAGTTGTTTGATATATTAAATACCATATCTTAGCAATGAAATTTCCAATGGTAATATATGGTACTACATGGCACCATTAAAGCTCATGCTACTTAGCCAATAACCAATTTCATTATATACTCGTTATATTCACTCCTTGCACGTTGTTATGATGGTTTGATATATTACATTCTATATGTTAGAATTAAAAATCCAATTGCAGCATATGGTACAACATGGCACCATTAGGTTTCATGCTACTATACCAATAACAATTATCATTATTTACTCGTTATATACACTAATGGCATGTTGTTAAGATTGTCTGATATATTACATGCCAAATCTTTGCTTTGAAATTCCAATGGTACCATTTTGTATCAAACGGCACCAGTAGGACACGTTAAAATCGCGTAATCATTACGAGTTACATTCACTGATAGCACGTTGTTTCGAGTTCTTTGGTTTATTACATGCCACATCTTAGCATTGAAATTCCAGTGGTACTATTTGTTATCAGATGGCGCCAATAGAGCTCGTGCAGCAAAACCAATATCCATTTTAATTATTAACTCGTTATATTCACTCATAGCACGTTGTTACAAGTTGTTTGATATATTACAAGCAAATCTTAGCACTTAAAGTTCCAATGGTACCATATTATACAATACAGCACCATTAGGGCTAGTGCTACTAAAGCAATATCCATTATCATCATTTACTCTCTATATTTACTCATGGCATGTTGTTACAAATGTTTGATATAATACATGCTATATCATATCATTGAAATTCTAATTGTAGCATTAGGTATTATATAGCTCTATTAGGTCACGTGCTACACTCCCATAACCATTACGAGTTACATTCACTCATGGCACATTGTTACAAGTTGTTTGATATATTAAATGCTATTTTTTATTGAAATTTCTAATAGTACCACATGGTGCAACATAGAACTATTATGGCTCGTGCTACTAAATCAATAACATTTATCATTATTTTTTCATTATATTCACTCATGGCACATACTTACGAGTTCTTTGACATATTACAAGCCATATCTCTGCATTGAAAGTTCCAATTGTACCATATGGTAAAACATGGCACCATTAAGGTTCATGCTACTAAGGCAATAACTAATTTCATTATTTACTTGTTAAATTCATTAATTGCACATTGTTGCGATTGTGTAATATATTAAATGCTATATCTTAGCATTGAAAGTTCCAATTGTACCACGTAGTACCATATGGCACGTGCTCTTAAACCAATAACTATTATCATTGAATGTTCGTTATAATAACTCATAGCATGTTGTTATGAGTTGTTTGATATATTATATGCCATATCCTAACATAGGAATACCAGTTGTATTATTTGGTATCAGATGGCACTTCTATGCCACGTGCTACTAAAGAAATAACAATTATCATTATTTACTCGTTATATTCACTCATGGCATGTTGTTAAGACTATCTGATATATGGCATGCCATATCTTAGCATTGAAAGATCCAATGTTCCCAGATAGTACCAAATGACACCATTAAAGCTCATGCTATTAAGCCAATATCCAATTTCATTACTCCCTTGATATATTCACTCATTGCACGTTGTTGCGATGGTTTGATGTATTACATGCTATATCTTAGCATTGAAAGTTCTAATTATTCTACATGGTACCACATGGCACAATTAGGGCACGTGATAGAAAACAATAACTATTATCCTTATTTACTTGTTACTTATTATTCTTTGCCATTTCTTAGCATATAAATTCCAGTGGTAGCATTTGGTAAAATATGGCGTTAGTAGGGCAGGTTTTACTATACAAATAACGATTTTCATTATTTACTCGTTATATTCACCCATGGCATGTTGTTAAGAATGTTTTATATAATACATGTTATATCTTAAAATTGAAAGTTCCAATGTTCCCATATGGTACCATATGGCATGACTAAGGCTCGTGCAGCAAAACCAATATCAGTATTATCAGTATTAACTCGTTATATTCACTCACGTTTTTACGAGTTGTTTGATATATTACAAGCCATATCTTAGCACATAAAGTTCCAATTGTACCATATTGTACGACATAGCACCGTTAGGGCTCGTGCTAGTAAACCAATATCCATTATAATCATTTACTTTTAATATTTACTCATGGCATGTTGTTACGATTGTTTGATATATTTTATGCTATATCTTATCATTAAAATTCCAATAGTTCCATTTCGTATCATAAGGCTTTATTAGGTCACGTGCTACAATCCTATAACCATTACGAATTACATTCACTAATAGCACATTGTTACAAGTTGTTTGCTTATTCCATTCCATATCTTATCTTAGCATAGAAATTTCCAATTAAACCATATGTGAAAACATGCCACCATTAAGGTTCATGCTACTAAGGCAATAACCATTTTCATTATTTACTTGTTATATTCACTAATTGCACTTTGTTGCGATTGGTTGACATATAACAAGCCATATCTTAGCATTGAAAGTTCCAATTGTTCCACGTGGTTCCACATGGCACAATCAGGGCACGTGTTACTAAACAAATAACCATTATTATTATTTCTAGGTATATTCACTCATAGCACGTTGTTATGAGTTGTTAGATATATTACATGCCACATCTTAGCACTGAAATTCCAATGGTACCATTTGGTATCAGATGGCACACATGGGCCACGTGCTAATAAACAAATAACAGTTATCATTATTTAATTTTTATATTCACTCATGGCACGTTGTTACGCGTTGTTTGATAAGTGCTACTAAATCAATAACCAATTTTATTATTCACTTGTTATATTCACTCATTGCAAGTTGTTGTGAATGTTTGATATATTACATGCCATCTCTTTGCATTGAAACTCCAATGGTTCCATTTTGTAATATACGGCACTATGAGGATACATTCTACAATCCCATAACCATTACGAGTTACATTCACTCACAGCACGTTGTTACGAGTTCTTGATATATTACATGCCTCATCTTAGCATTGAAATTCCAGTGGTACTATTTGGTATCAGATGGCGCCAGTAGCGCACATGCTACAAAATAAATAACGATTGTCATTATCTACTCATTATATTCACTCATTGCACGTTGTTGCGATGGTTCGATATATTACATGCCATATCTTAGCATTGAAAGTTCCAATTGTACGATATGGTACCACATGGCACAATCAGATAACGTTCTACGAAACCAATAACCATTATCATTATTTACTCGTTATATTCATTCATGGCATGTTCATAAGAATGTTTGATCTAATACGTGCTATATCTGACCAACTGACAACATCCAACAGAATTTTATTAAGCATATAAGTTTTTCGAACTCATTGAGTTCATTATTCAATGCCAAAACAGAAATTGGTTGAATTACCGAGAAATATATATAAGGGCCGGAGTGGCCATTATCCTATAAAAAGTTACAAATGTAAATTACAAAATAAAAAAGACCAATGGGGGAAAAGCAAACTCTTAACATCAGAAGCGCGGACCTAGTGGAGATACTTCCTCCTGGTCGCGAACAATCATTAAAATCGATATTCGATATTGAAATTACAATGAATAAAATCAAAAAAGTTCAAAGGTAAACAAAGATACCAAATAAGGAAATACAGAAAATTAACTTTACTCTTTAAGCAATTTTATAAGTGTCGAATCTCCTATCGGGCCTGCGTCTCCGTTTAGTAACAGGTCGGGCTCCTTTTTGGAAATCTTCAACGTCTCATATGCGTCTAAAGCGTTCTTGTTTCTGACCTGTTTCAACAAACGGCAGTCTTGTAGATGTATGTCGTGTCCTGTGTCCAGCATATGCTTGGCCACCGCTGATCTATTCGGGCGGCCAAACCTGGCGTGGGCAAAAAGCTCTTTGAATCTAGTCCGGAAATAACTGCAATTCGCCCCTCGGTAAACTTACTTGCATACACTGCAGGCGATTTCGTATGGAATCGATAATCTAAACTTGGGTGTCATTGTGTTGTTGAGGGTGGTCGATTCTCTAACCAGCTTTACGATACTCCTTCTGCGTACCAAATCGTAAGCACCTTAATGGGCTCGTGCAGCAAAACAAATAACCATTATGTTTATCAACTCGTTATATTCACTCATAGCACGTTGTTAGGAGTTCCTAAATATTTTACATCTCACATCTTAGCATTGAAATTCGATTAGTACAATTTGATATCAGATGGCGCCAGTAGGGCTCGTGCTACTAAACCAATATCCATTATCATCATTTACATTTTACATTTACTCATAGCATGTTGTTTGATATATTATATGCCATATCATAGCATTGAAATTTCAATAGTACCGTTTGGTAACAAATGGCACAAGTAGGTCACGTGCTACAATCCCATAACTTTTACGAGTTACATTCACTAATAGCACACTGTTACAAGTTGTTTGATATATTACAAGCCATATCTTTGTATTAAAAGTTCCAATTGTACCACATGTTACCACATTGCATAATAAGGGCCCGTGCTACTAAACCAAAAACCATTATCATTATTTAGTCGTTATATTCACTCATGGCTCGTTGTTACGATTCGTTTGATATATTACATGCCACATCTTAGCATTGAAATTGCAATGGCACAATTTAGTATAGGATGGTACCATTAGAGCAGGTGTTACCAAACAAATAACCATTATCATTATTTGCTCGTAATATTCACTCATAGCAAGTTGTTTGTATGATTTAATATATTACATGCCATATCTTAGCATTGAAAGTCCCAATTGTACCATTTGGTATGATATGGCACCGTTAGGCCACGTGCTACTAAACAAACAACGATTACCATTATTTACTCCTTATATTCACTCATAGCATGTTGTTACGAGTTGTTTGATATATTACATGCCACATCTTAGTACTGAAATTCCAAAGGTACTATTTTGTATCATATGGCACCATTAGGACACGTGTTAGAATCCCATAACCATTACGATTTACATTCACTCATAGCACGTTGTTACGAGTTCTTTGACATATTACATGCCACATCTTAGCATTGAAATTCCTGTGGTGCCATTTGTTAAAAAATTGCGCCAGTAGGGCACGTGCTACTAAACAAATAACGATTGTCATTTTTTACTCGTTTTATTCGCTCAAGGCATGTTGTTAAGAATGTTTGATATAATACATGCTATATCTTATCATTAAAATTCCAATAGTAGCATTTGGTATCATATACCTCTATTATGTCACGTGCTACAATTCCATAAACATTACGAGTTACATTCACTCTTGGCACATTGTTACAAGTTGTTTGATATATTACATGCCATATCTTAGCATTTTAATTTCCAACAGAACCATATGGTGCAACATCACACCATCAGGGCTCGTGCTACTAAATCAATTACTATTGTCATTATTTACTCTTTATATGCACTCATGGCATGTTGTTACGAGTGGTTTGATATATTAGAAGCCATACCTTTGCATTCAAAGTTCCAATTGTATCATATCGTAAATCATGTCTCTATTAAGAGTCATGCTTACTTACTTACTTTTCAAACCCGCTTATCCATTAGGGTCGCGGGGGCAGCAGCCGTATGGAGGATCTCCAGCGATCGCAATCGTCCGCCATCAGGCGCATGTCCCCCCTGGTAATATCCAAGCGACTCGAATTCAGATTCTCCATGTAGTCTAGCCACCTGTTTCTAGGCCGACCCCTTGGTCTCCTACCCACCGGCTTAGAAAATTACAACTGCCTAGGAAGACTAGTTTGCGGCATCTGTATCATGTGGCCATACCAGCACAACTGGGATCTCTCAATGCTAAGAAGTAGCGGCTCAACACCTAAAGATTCCCTTGTTGTGCTGCTGTCAATCGATCTAGTAGGGTAACACCTGCCACACTTCTCAGGAATCTCATTTCGGCCACCTGTACTGGCGATCGCACTCTTTCGGTCATTACCCAAGCCTCATGACTATAGGTGAGAATGGGGAAAAAGATAGATTTGAAGACAAAGAGCTTGCCTTTGTTACCAATATCTTGCTACTAAGGCAATAATATATTTCACTATTTACTTGTTATATTCACTAATTGCACATTGTGCGATTGTTTGACATCTTTTATGCCATATTTCAACATTGAAAGTTCCAATTGTACTACGTTGTACCATATGGCACAATCAGGGCACGTGTTACTAAACCAGTAACAACAATTATTATTTACTCGTTATATTCACTCATAGCATGTTGTTACGAGTTGTTTGATATATCACAAGCCATATCTTTGCATTGAAAGTTCGAATTGTACCATATTGTAAAACATGGCACCATTAATGGTTATGCCACTAAGGCAATAACCAATTTCATTATTTACTTGTTATATTCACTCATTGCACGTTGTTACAATGGTTCGATATATTACATGCCATATCTCAGCATTGAAAGTTCCCATTGTACCATGTTGTACCACATAGCACAATCAGGGCACGTGCTACTAAACAAATAACGATTATCATTATTTACTCTTTATAATCACTCATGGCATGTTGTTAAGATTATCTGATATATTACATGCCATGTCTTAGCATTGAAATTCCAATGCCAAAATTTGGTATCATTTGGCACATTAGGGCACGTGCAACTAACTCATAACCAATACGACTTACATTCACTCATGGTTCTGTCTTACAAGTTCTTTGATATATTACAAGCCATATCCTGGCATTGAAAGTTTAAATTGTACCATATGGTAACACATGGCACCAATAAGGTTCATTCTACTAAGACAATAACCAATTTCATTATTGACTTGTGATATTTATTAATTGCACATTGTTGCGATTGTTTGACTTATTACATTCCATATTTTAGCATTGAAAGTTCCAATTGTACCACGTGGTACCACCTGGCACAATCAGGGCATGTGCTGCTTAACCAATAAATATTATTATTATTTACTCGTTATATTCACTCAAAGCATGTTGTTACGAGTTGTTTGATATATTACATGCCATATCTTTGCATTGAAACTCCAATGGTACCTTTTTGCATCATACGGCACCAGGAGGACACATGCTACAACCCCATAGCCATTACGAGTTACATTCACTCACAGCACGTTGTTAAGAGTTCTCTGATATATTACATGCCACATCTTAGCATTGAAATTCCAGTGGTACTATTTGGTATCAGATGGCGCCCGTAGTGCACATGCTACTAAAGAAATAACGATTGTCAATATCCACTCATTATATTCACTCATTGCACGTTGTTACGATGGTTCGATGTGTTACATTCCATATCTTAGCATTGAAAGTTCCAATTGATTCACGTGGTACGACATAGCACAATCAGGGCACGTGCTACTAAATAAATAACGATTATCATTATTTACTCATTATATTTACTTATGGCATGTTGTTAAGATAATCTGATATATTACATGCCATGTCTTACCATTGAAATTCCAAAGGCAAAATTTGGTATCATTTGGCACATCAGGGCACGTGCAACTAATTCATAATCAATACGACTTACATTCACTCAAAGTACATTCTTACAAGTGGTTTGATATATTACATGCCATATATTACATTGAAAGTTCCAATTGTACCATATAGTAAAACATAGCACCATTAAGGTTCATGCTACTAAGGCAATAATTAATTTCATTATTTACTTGTCATATTCACTAATTGCATATTTTTGCTATTGTTTGACATATTACATGCCATATCTCAGCTTTGAAAGTTCCAATTGTACGACGTGGTACCACATGGCACAATCTGATCACGTTCTACTAAACCAATAACCATTATCTTTATTTACTCGTTATATTCATTTATGGCATGTTGTTAAGAATGTTTGATCTTATACGTGCCATATCTGACCAACTGACAAAACCTCTTGTCCACAAAAGAATTTTATTAAGCATTTTAAGAATTTTATATACGTACTTCGAACTCATTGAGTTCATTATTCAATGCCGATACACAGTTTGGTTGAAATACAGAGAAATATACATAAGGGCCGGAGTGGCCTTTATCCAATAAAAAGGTACAAATGTAAATTACAAAATAAAAAACCAATGGGGGAAAAGAAAATTCTTAACATCAGAAGCGCGGACCTAGTAGAGATACTTCCTCCAGGTCGCGAACTATCATTAAAATCGATATTCGATATTGAAATTACAATGAATAAAATCAAAAAAGTTAAAAGGTAAACCAAGATAACAAATTAAGAAATACAGAAAATTAACTTTACTCTTTAAGCAATTTTATAAGTGTCGCATCTCCTATCGGGCCTGCGTCTCCGTTTAGTAACAGGTTGGGGTCCTTCTTGGAGATCTCCAACATCTCATAGGCGTCTAAAGCGTTCTTGTTTCTGACCTGTTCCAACAAACGGCAGTCTTGTAGAAGTATGTTGTGTCCGGTGTCAAGCATATGAATGGCAAGTGCTGATCTATTCGGGCGGCCGAACCTGGCGTGGGCAAAATGCTCTTTGAATCTAGTCCAGACATTCCTGCAAGTCGCCCCTTGGTAAACTTACTGGCATACACTGCAGGCGATTTCGTATATTCCAGGTTGTGATAGAGGAAGTGATTGGTCTTTAGGGTTCCCCAAAAGATTCTTCAGGACATTGGAGTTTTTGTACGTCAGGTATATATTCGCTTTTTTGAAAATCGTGCGTAATCCTGCCGTGAGGGTCTTGTTGTATGGAATCGATATTCTAAACTTGGGTGTCGTGGTGTTGTTGGGGTGGTCGATTCTCTAACCAGCTTTACGAAACTCTCTCTGTGTACCAAATCGTAAGCACCCTAATGGGCTCGTGCTGCAAAACAAATAACCATTATCTTTATCAACTCGTTATATTCACTCATAGCACGTTGTTAGGAGTTCCTTGATATTTTACATCCCACTTCTTAGCATTGAAATTCGATTAGTACAATTTGATATCAGAAGGCGCCAGTAGGGCTCGTGCTACTAAACCAATATCCATTATCATCATTTACTCTTTGTATTTACTCATGGCATGTTGTTTGATATATTATATGCCATATCTTAGCATAGAAATTTCAATAGTACCATTTGGTAACATATAGCACTATTAGGTCACGTGCTACAATCCGATAACCTTTACGAGATACATTCACTAATGGCACACTGTTACAAGTTGTTTGATATATTACAAGCCATATCTTTGTATTGAAAGTTCCAATTGTACCATATGGTACATTGTTGCACCATTAAGGCTCATGCTACTAAGCCAATAACCAATTTTATTATTTACTTGTTATATTCACTCATTGCACATTGCTGCGATGCTTTGATATGTTACATGCCATAACTTATCATTGAAAATTCTAATTTTATCACATGGTACCACATTGCACAATCAGGGCCCGTGCTACTAAAACCACTATCATTATTTACTCATTATATTCACTCATGGCACGTTGTTACGATTCGTTTGATATATTACATGCTATATCTTAGCATTGAAATTGCAATGGCACAATTTAGTATAGGATGGTACCATTAGGGCAGGTGTTACCAAACAAATAACCATTATCATTATTTGCTCGTTATATTCACTCATAGCACGTTGTTACGAGTTGTTTAATATATTATAAGCCATATCTTTGCATTGAAAGTTCTAACTGTACTATATGCTACAAGATGGAACCATTAAGGCTCATGCTACTAATCCAATAACCAATTTCATTATTTACTCGTTATATTCACTAATTGCACATTGTTAGTATCTTTTAAAATATTACATGCCATATCTTAGCATTGAAAGTCCCAATTGTACTAATTGGTATCATATAGCACCGTTAAGCGTAGTGCTACTAAACAAATAACGATTACCATTATTTACTCCATATATTCACTCATAGCATGTAGCTACGAGTTGTTTGATATATTACATGCCACATCTTAGTACTGAAATTCCAATTGTACTATTTTGTATCATACGACACCATTAGGACACGTGTTACAATCCCATAACCATTACGAATTACATTCACTCATAGCACATTGTTACAAGTTGTTTGATACATTACGTGCCATATCTTAGCATTGAAATTTCCAATAGAACCATATTGTGCAACATAGCACCTTTAGCGCTCGTGCTACTAAATGAATTACTATTATTATTATTTACTCTTTATATGCACTCATGGCACGTTGTTACGAGTGGTTTTTGATAGATTAGAAGCCATATCTTTGCATTTAAATTTCCAATTGTATCATATCTTAAATAATATCACCATTAAGGTTCATGCTTACTTACTTACTTTTCAAACCCGCTTATCCATTAGGGTCGCGGGGGCAGCAGCCCTATGGAGGATCTCCAGCGATCGCGATGTTCTGCCATCAGGCTCATGTCCTCCCTGGTAATATCCAAGCGACTCGAACCCAGATTCTCCATGTAGTCTAGCCACCTGGTTCTAGGCCGTCCCCTTGGTCTCTTACCCACTGGCTTGGAAAATAACAACTGCCTAGGAATACCTGTTTGCGGCATCTGTATCATGTGGCCATATCAGCGCAACTGGGATCTCTCAATGCGAAAAAGTAGCGGCTCAACACCTAAAGATTCCCTTATTGTGCTGCAGTACGTTCTATCTAATAGGGTAACACCTGCCACACCTCTCAGGAATCTCATTTCGGCCGCTTGTACCCGCGATCGCACTCTTTCGGTCATTACCCAAGCCTCATGACAATAGGTGAGAATGGGGACAAAGATAGATTTGAAGACGGAGAGCTTGGCTTTGTTGCCAATTTCATGCTACTAAGGCAATAATCAATTTCATTACTTACTTGTTATATTCACTCATTGCACATTGTTGCTATTGTTTGACATATTACAATACTCATTTCCAAAAAAGTTGGGACAGTGCAAAATATATAGAAAAAAACAAAAAGGGATGGTGTAACAAAACTTTCTCGCGGATACAAAATAGCAGATACGTTTATGAAATGACATAAATATACTGTGTGCACCAAAACATTTTGTATCGTGGCCGGGATGTTCATTTTGAATGGGGGACACGTTCCAAAATAGTAGGGACATACGTTGTAGAAAGCGCCGTTAATAGTGGAACCTTCCGAATTGTTCGGGAATAATTTAGAATGATGACGTCGTACTACATTCCGTATAAATAACAGTTGCCATTCGTCGTTCAGGTAACTTATTCGGAACGATGGGTCGAGGCAAGCCAGTTAGCGAAGATCTTCGTGCTCGAATCATTCAAGAATCCACAAACAACGTTTCTCAGCGTGCAATAGCCAGAAAATTTAACCTGTCATCATCTACAGTACATAATATTATCAAGCGCTACCGAGATAGTGGTGAGATCACAGTTCGGAAAGGCCAAGGTAGAAAACCTATTCTGAATGCTCGAGCTCTTCGGATCCTCCGACGTCACTGCGTCACGCATAGGAATGGTGCGATTACGGACATAGCCACGTGGGCCCGCGATTTCTTCGGGAAGCCATTATCGTTGAATACTGTACGCCGGTGCATCCACAAATGCAAACTTAAGTTATACTGTGCACAACGGAAGCCATACATCAACAAACGACAGCAACGTCGCCGTCTGATATGGGCTCGAGCCCATCGCAATTGGTCCCAAGCACGCTGGAAGAACATATTGTGGTCCGATGAATCAACCTTTACGATTGTTTACGGAAATAATGGACGCCGTACACTCCGGACCAAAGACAAAAAGGATATTCCCGCGTACTACAGGCGTTCGGTACAGAAACCTCCGTCTGTCATGGTCTGGGGCTGTATTAGTGGCCATGGAATGGGAGACTTGCACATCTGCAATGGCACCGTCAATGCTGAAGCGTATATACAGATCCTGGAACAAGCTATGGTGCCATCTAAGAGGCGCCTGTTTGGACGACGTCAGTGTATATTTCAACAAGACAACGCCAGACCGCATGCAGCGCGCATAACTTCTGCATGGCTACGTCGGCAGCGCATTCGTATGTTTGATCGGCCCCCTTGCAGCCCGGATCTGTCAAGTATAGAAAATGTTTGGCGTATTATTAAACGAAAACTACGACAGCGACGACCCCGGACAGTTGAACAGCTGAAAACCTATATCCAACAGGAATGGGACAGAATTCCGGTTACGGTGTTAGAAAGATTGGTGTCATCGATGCCCAGAAGATTACAGTGTGTCATCAAGAGGAGAGGTGACGCCACACGGTGGTAAACGCCTTGCTGGTCCAACTTTTTTGGAAGTGTGTTGCACGTGCCAAACAGGAAAACCACCTGTATCTTTCTTTAAGCATATAAGATATGTGATCGCATGCCTAATTTATCATTTATGTATTGCAATGCATTGAAATAAACGGCAATACAATAATCCAAACAAATGTGTTGGAGTTCTTCTTATATGTTGCACTGTCCCAACTTTTTTGGAAATGAGTATTGTACATGCCATATCTCAACATTGAAAGTTCCAATTGTACCACGTGGTACCACATGGCACAATCAGGGCACGTTCTACTAAACCAATAACCAATTTTATTATTTACTCGTTTTATTCCCGCATTGCACGTTGGTGCGATTGTTTGACATATTACATGCCAAATCTTGGCATTGAAAGTTCCAATTTTACCACGTGCTACCACATGGCACAAACAGAGCACGTGCTACTAAACCTACAACCATTATCATTATTTACTCATTATATTCACTCATAGCATAGTGTTACGATTGCTTGATATATTACATGCCATATCTTAGTATTGAAAATCCAATAGCATAATTTGGTGTCATTTGGCACATTAGGGCACAAGCAACTAACATGGCTCATTCTTACAAGTTGTTTTATATATTACATGCCATATCTTAGCAGTGAATGTTCCAATGGTAATATATGGTACAACATAGCAACATTAAGGCTCATGCTACCAATCCAATAACCAATTTTATTATTTACTCGTTGTATTCACTCATGGTTCATTCTTACAAGTGGTTTGATATATTACATGCTATATCTTAGTATTGAAAGTTCCAATTATAACACGTGGTACCACAGTGCACAATCACGGCACGTGCTACTAAACCAATAACCATTATCATCATTTACTCGTTTAATTCACACATACCACGTTGTCATGTGTTGTTTGATATTTTACATGCAATATCTTAGTATTGAAATTCCAATGGTACCTTTTGGTATCAGATAGCACTGTTAGGCCACGTGCTACTAAACAAATAACGATTATCATTATTTAGTCGCTATATTCATTCATGGCATGTTGTTAAGAATGTTTGATTTTATACGTGCTATATCTTACCATTGAAAGTTCTAATGTTCCCATGGCATGATTCGGGCACTTGCTACTAAACCAATAACCATTATCATTATTTACTCGTTATATTCACTCATAGCATGTTGTTACGAGTTGTTAGATATATTACCTGCCACATCGTAGCACTGAAATTCCAGTGGTATTATTTGGTATCAGATGTCACCAGTTCGGCACCTGCTACTAAACAAATAACGATTGTCAGTATTTACTCGTTATATTCATTTATGGCATTTTGTTAAAAATGTTTGATCTAATATGTGCTATATCTTACCATTGAAAGCTTCAATGTTCCCATTTGGTACGACGTGGCATGATTAGGGCTCGTGCAGCAAAAGCAATAAACATTATCATTATTAACTCGTTACATTCACTCATGGCACGTTGTTACGAGTTGTTTGATATATTACAAGCCATATCTTAGCATTGAAATTCCATTGGCACAATTTGGTATCATATGACACATTATGGCTCGTGCGATTAACTCATAATAATTTCGAATTACATTCCCTCATAGCATATTGTTACTTGTTGTTTGATAATATACATGTCACATCTTTGCTCTGAAATTCCAGTTATACAATTGGTATCAGATGGCCCAGTAGGGCATGTGCTATTAAACAAATAATGATTGTCTTTTTTTACTCGTTATATTCACTCACGGCATGTTGTTAAAAATGCTTGATATAATACGTGCTATATCTTATAATTGAAAAATCCAACCTTTCCATATTGTACTACATGGCAGGATTAGTTCTTGTTTAGCAAAACTAATAACTATTATCATTATTAACTCGTTACATTCACTCATGGCACGTTGTTACGAGTTCTTTGATATATTACAAGCCATATCTTAACACTTATAGTACTAATTGTACCATATGGTACAACATAGCATTATTATAGCTCATGCTACTAAACCAATAACCAATATCATTATTTATTCATTATATTCACTCATGGCACGTTGTTACGATTCGTTTGATTTATTACTTGCTTTATCTTAGCATATAAATTTCCATAGATACTATATATTACAACTGTAACGGGCCGTTATATATTTTTTTTTTTCGGTTAGGATATAGTAGCCGTTCCATGAAAATTTTTTGGCCCCCACTTCAGCTATTTCGAGATCTCTCTTGTTAGATTCCCTTTCCCACTCTAGTGAGTATACCTTAAACGTTCCCTTCCGGCGCTGTGTCTTTCGAGTTTCCCATTTTGTGCCGATGTTCTTGGCTCCTACCGCGTGTAGTCTATCCCAAAACCGGGTGATCACCGGTCGTCTCGGACGTGAGCCTTATGGATTAGATGCTTAATTAATTATTTTAACGGAGGTTACTGTGTTTCCCTTCCTTTTTTATGTATTAAAGGGATCACTTGGCGCGTTCTGTTCGCGTTGTTCTTAGGTTAATGATACCTCGTTCGGGGAGTTATTTGTTCTGTTTAATTTTGTCCTATCGCTAAATAAGTTTTTTCTTCCAGTGGGATTTATTTATATATTGACCGAGATCGCGATTCCTCGTATATTGCGCCATTTCGTGTCTTCAGAAGTTTATCCCGTGGTGAATCTTTTTTTTTGCGCTTGACGGATAATTGAATTTTTAATTTCTCACTGAGGCAATTAGTTTTAGCGTCTAGTTTTGGCCCGTCTTCATCGCGTCATTTGTTGGACTCGTCTTGTTCATTGTGCGTTGGATCATTTCTTTTCATTGATTAAGGATCTTTAGATACGCCCGTCCTTTGGATTTCTCAACTTAATATTAGATTTTTTGTCGTTTAACTATTTCCTTTAATTTTTGTAAAAATAAGGATTGATTTTAGAGTTTTCTTTCTTGGGCAAAAGATAAAGGATGTCTTCGCCCTCCGCTATAGATATTAGATGTGTTATCTGTCGTTAAAAGAAATATAACTATTTCTTTCTTTTGGCTTGCTTTGGAAGCTAGAAAAGATTTTTTGTTATTACTATTTTAAAATATTTTTTGTTTGCTATATTTCCTTTACAGGGACTTCCTCTTAATGCTATTGTTGGTTACTCGTGCATTCCCGTTGTTCGCCTTGTCTTTCATTGTTCAAACGTCGTTATAATCGACCGCTCGTTTTCTTAGAGCAACTAGCAATCTTCGCTTCCTAGAACTTGGACGCCATGCCGCGTGCGCGTGTTATTTAAATTTTTCTTCTGATTTGGTAATTTCTTGGTAGAAAAATTTTTTCCTGGAGGCAGATTCAGCTAGACCTTCAAGAGAGGCAACATCAGTTCCTCAGCCCTCTCTTGAGATAGGAGATGGCTTTCCTTTGGAAAACGAACTTATTACTTTCAGTCATTGTCGATTTTAACTTCAACTCATGAGCGATTAGTTCATGTTAGTTATCTATATCGGATCTCAACCGATTATAAGCTCAGGACTATGTCGTTGTTCATAGTTTACTTCCAAGCTTTTATCTTTTGAGTGTTCATGAAGGACTAAACGTTACTTCTAGGTTGGACCGTCAATCGCTTTCCCGTTGGCCGTTTGTGCTGGTGAACAAGTTCATCTAAGATAAGTTGCGCCCCATGAGCCTTTGAATTTGTATTCTTCAGCAGAGTTACGAGATCGGTTTTTCGCCCGTCATGGATCGCACACCTAAGTTATGGTTTATCTTCTCGTGATTTGACTTTACACCTATGAAACGCCATGCAGTTTTTTTATAGCAATGATACGTTTGCTACGTTTGATTTGATGGACCTTTTCCTCAATCTCTCAAAGTTTTAGTTTTGCCTTATGTATTTTTTTCCCCTTTTAAATCGTATTATCTGATTGTATTATTGAAATCGGTTCTTCCTAATAATTGGAAATGATACCTCTGTTATAATCACTTATTTTTAATTATTTTGTTTTCTTTTCCAGGACGTCATCCATGTTATCGTCGCTGTCTGTGCTTACTCGTCCCTTTCATTATCCGTGTGAGCCTGTTTGTCCGTCCCGACCTTCAATGCTTTGTGTTACCTTGTGTTATTGTTTCCGCTGTCTGTATTATAGTGTATATTTTGTAACTCGCGTTTAGAATCCTTGCGGAGGAGGTCCATGGTTTGTGGTTTCCTTTTATTTTATCTTTCTTGTACCACTGTTATTCACTTATTTAATTTTTTGTGGTTATAAATTTTTTTCGAATATCTCTATTTTGTAAAAGAAAAAGAAGACAAAATATATGTTTTTTTTATTTCCAGTTTTATTTTCCTTTGGCACTTGCTGTTGATGGTCTTGTTTGCTTTTAGTGTGGGTGCCTTCGCTTAACTTTTCTGGCCTCAGTCACTCTACATGACCTTCCAAGCTTTGATGGGTTCACCCTCTTCCACTCAACTGATACGTTCTACCCTCGCCTTTGACTGTCGCTCTTTTACGAAGATTATCGTCCCAACGGCGTTGACTTCACAAGAGTTGGTTCATCCCGCTTCTCTTTTGAGACCATTCTGTTTTACTTTATTCTGTTCTATCCTTGTTCGCCTGTAGTATTAAAGGAAAATATTTATTTGAATTCGCCTTTTCTATCCTAAGTTTTTTTTTGTCTTAGCTTTCGGTTTTTTGGACGGGGGGGTTAGCTATCACAGTGTTTAATTGGGGTTTATTTCGTAGTGAAGTTTTTGTCCTGGGTTTCTCTCTATCTTCACTTTACTTGGGGGATCTCTTTTGTTCTTACAAGTAAGCGTAATCCTGTTATCTCCGCGACCACCTTGGGTTCTGGTTACTGTTTTCATTTTAGTCAAGGGAAGGTTTTTCGGTTTTTTTACGCTTTATTTTTGAAGCGTTGGCTGTGCGTGCGGGTAAACGCGGTTCGCCTTTACAGGCACGTTACACAACATAGAACCATTAGGGCTCGTGCTACTAAAGCAATAACCATTATCGTTATTTACTCGTTATATTCACTCATTGCACGTTGTTACGATCGTTTGATATATTACAAGCCATATCTTTGCATTGAAAGTTCCAATTTTAGCATATGGTAAAACATGGCACCATTAAGGCTCATGCTACTAAGCCAATAACTAATTTCATTATTCACTTGTTTTATTCACTCATTGCACGTTGTTGTGATGGTTTGATATATGACATGCCATATCTTAGCATTGAATATTTCAATTATATCACATGGTACCTCATGGCACAATCAGGATACGGGTTACTATACTAATAACCATTATCAATAAATTGACTAAAAATCTTATGTGGATAATGCAGATGACTAATTTGAGAATAAAATAAAACTCTTTTTCCACAACGAGACAGGAAATGAAGAAACAGAAAAAGACAGAAAATAAAATAAAAAAATACAACCTGAGTCTGTAAGCGCTTTCGAAACTTTTGCTTTCATCATTCAGAAGCCAAGGAGCACTTCCAGAAAACTTGAGAGAATCGACTTTCAATAGAACATGCTGAGTATTTATAACAGACAGAAGCCAATCAAGACAAAAAGGTCCAAGTGAATTTTATTGATTGGGTAAGTGCGTCGCCCATTTAATTAATGGTGATTCGCTCATAGGACCCCTATCAAGGTGAGTAATATATTTTTTATCTGTTTTTTGAATGAGTAAGGCGTCCAGAAGGTGTCCCTTGTTTATTGACTCAATAAGTTTTACAATTTTTATTAAGAATTCATGCCCGGTATCTAGAGAGTGTTTGGCTATGGAATACTGATTCCCTCCACCATATCTTGCGTGTCTTATGTGTTCTTCGAATCTTGTTTCAATATTACGGAAAGTTTGTCCTTTGTACCTCATGGGGCATTGGTAACATCTGGCTTCAAATATTCCTGATTTCTGTTGTGGTGGAATCTCCTGATTTTTATGCTTCAGCCAATATTCTGAATCAAGGAAATTTCTTTTTTGAATGAGGATTGACCTAGTGGGAGATTAATAGCTCTGTCAATCATCGAAATGAAAGTAAATATTTTTTGATTCCTAGGGTGGCTGGAATCGCTTGGTATATAATTCAATCCGTTCGTAGGCTTGCGGTAGACCTCAAATAATAATGAATCATGGTTTCTGATGACTAGGATGTCAAGAAATGGCAACCTTTGATTATTTTCCAACTCAAAAGTGAATTGAATGGACGGAAAATAACTATTAATATGTTGTACAAAAGTGTTGAGATCGCATTGGTGTCAAAAATTGTGAAGACATCGTCCACGTAACTGAACCAACAATCGGGAAAGTAAAAACCGGAATTCTTCAGGATATCCTGGAAACTTTTAAGAAATATTTCAGCCAAAATAGTGCCCATTAGTAAAATTTGTAAACTTTTCCGTTGTATTTAAAAATATTAATATTGGTACATAACCTCGTTAGACTTAAACATTCGTTGCGTATGTTTTCAGGAACTTTGTCCTCATTCAAAATATTAGTTTAAAAGTTTATCGTTTCAGGTATAGGGATGCTAGGTAACAAGGAGACAATATCAAAGAATACCAAAATTTCCCCGTTATTAATGACCTTGTTTATCAGTTTTTTCACAAAGTCAATACTATTACTAACCGAACTGTAGAAGTTCGACAATTTTAAGGTTTTTAAAAACTCTGCTAGAAATTAAGGAAGCCGGTAAGTAGGAGAGTCAATATTTGACACAATCGGTCTTATTTTGTATCTAGGTTTGTCTATCTTAGGAAGAGCATAAAACCCGACTTTACCTAGGTTATATGCTCTCCCTAAGATACACAAACCTGGAAAAATGTGCAATGAGTGAATAAAACAAGTGAATAATGAAATTGGTTATTGGCTTAGTAGCATGAGCCTTAATGGTGCCATGTTGTACCATATGGTACAATTGGAACTTTCAATGCGAAGATATGGCTTGTAATATAACAAACGATCGTAACAACGTGCAATGAGTGAATATAACGAGTAAATAACGATAATGGTTATTGGTTTAGTAGCACGAGCCCTAATGGTTCTCGAGGTGCTCCTTGGCTGCTGAATGATGAGAGCGCTTACAGACTCAGGTTGTATTTTTTTCATTCTATTTTCGGTCTTTTTCTTTTTCTTCATTTCCTGTTTCGTTGTGGAAAAAGTTTTATTTTATTTTCAGGTTAATCAACCATTTTCATTATTTACTCGCTTTATTCACTCACAGCATGTTGTTACGATTTGTTTGGTATATTACATGCCATATCATAGCATTGAAATTCCAGTAGTACCATTTGGTATCAGATGGCAATGTTAGGCCCCATGCTACTAAACAAATAAAGATTATCATTATTTACTCGTCATATTCACTAATGCATCTTGTTACGATTGTCTCATATATTATATACCATATCTTAGCTTTGAATCTCCTATAGTAAAATTTGGTATCATATGGCACTATTAGGTCATGTGCTACTATCCTATAACCGTAACAAGTTACATCCACTCCTGGCACGTTGTTACGAGTTAATTGAAATATTACAAGCCATACTTTAGCATTGAAAGTTCCAAGGTTACTATATTGTACAACATAGCACTATTAGGGCTCGTGCTACGAAACCAATATCTATTATCGTCATTTACTCTTTATAATCACTCACGGCATGTAGTTACGATTGTTTAAAATATTATATGCCATATCTTAGCATTGAAATTCTAATTTACTATTTAGTATCACATGGCAATATAATGGCACGTGCTACTAAACCAAAAACGATTATCATTATTTGCTCCTTATATTCACACAGGGCACATTATTACGAGTTATTTGATATAGTGCATGCCATGCTTTAGCATTAAAATTTTCAATAGTACGATTTTGTATCATATGGCACCACTAAGGCAGGTGTTACTAAACAAATAACGATTATCATTATTTACTCAATTTGATCACTCATGGCATGTTGTTATGATTGTGTGATATATTACATGCCATATCTTAGCATTGAAATTCCAATGGTACAATATTGTATCATATGGCATATTAGTGCTTGTGCGACTAACTCATAACCAATCCGAGTTACAATCACTCATGGTTCATCCTTACGAGTTGTTTGAAATATTACATGCCATATCTTAGCATTGAAACTTCCACTGGTGCTATATGGTACAACATAGCACCATTAGGGCTCATGCTACTAATCCAATAACCATCTTCATTATTTACTCGTTATCACTTATTGCACGTTGTTACGATGGTTTAATATATTACATGCCGTGCTTTAGCATTGAACGTTCTAATGATACCTTTTGGTATCATATGGCACTACTAGGGCAGATGTTACTAAACAAATAACGATTATCATTATTTACTCAATATATTCATTCACTCATGGCATGTTGTTGTGATTGTCTGATATACTACATGCCATATCTTAGCATTGAAAGTTCTAATGTTCCCATATGGTACCACATGGCACAATTAGGGCTCGTGCAACTGAACTAATAACTAATATTATTATTTAATTGTTATATTCACTCATGACATAATGTTACGAGTTTTTTTTTATATAAAACAAGCCATATCTTAGCATTTCAAGTTCCAATTGCACCATTAGGTATACATGACACCAATAGAATTCATGCTACTAAACCAATAACCATTATCATTATTTACTTGTTATATTCACACATGGGACATTGTTACTATTAGTTTGATATATTACATGCTATATCGTAGCATATAAAATACCAATGGTACTATATATTACAACATAGAAGTATTAAGGCTCGTGCTACTAAACCAATAACTAATATCGTTATTTACTCGTTATATTCACTAAAGACACGAGGTTACGAGTTGTTTGTTATATTACAAGCCATATGTTAGCATTGATAGTTCCAATCGTACCATATGGTTCAACACGGTACCAGTAGGGCCCAGGCTAGTAAATCAATAACCAATTTCATTATTTACTCGTTATATTCACTCATTGCACGTTGTTACGAGGGTTTGATATGTTACATGCTTTATCTTAGCATTAATATACCAATAGCACATATTGGTATCATATGGCAGATTAGGAGACGTGCGACTAACTCATAACCAATCCGAGTTTCATTCACTCAAAGCTCATTCTTACGACTTGTTTGATATATTACAAGCCATATCTTTGCATTAAAAGTTCCAATTGTACCATATGGTACAATATGGCACCATTAAGGCCCATGCTACTAAGCCAATAACCATTATCATTATTTACTCGTTATATTCACTCATAGCACGTTGTTACGAGTTGTCTGATATATTACATGCTACACATTTGCATTGAAATTCCAATGGTACCATTTGTTATCAGATGGCGCCAGTCGGGCACGTGCTACAAAACAAATAACGATTGCCATTATTTACTCGTTATATTCACTCATGGCATTTTGTTAGGAATGTTTGATATAATACAAGCCATATCTTACCATTGAAAGTTCCAATGTTTCCATATGGTACCACAGTGCACAATAACTATTATCATTAATAACTCGTTATGAATTATTGATCTAAGGAGTTTAAATGATCAATTTAAATTTAAAATGAGTTTAGCCTCTTTATAATGGGAAAAATTGTAAAATAATAAAAATAAAAAATAAAATAAAGTCACTAATCTTGAAGAAACTTGGGAGATGAAAGAAAACTCAAGGATGTAGTCTATTGAAGATGTTGTTGACCTTAGATATAAAATCAATCTATTGAGGATGTATATGAAGTTTCTGTGCAGATAATGTTGATAGGGGAAAACGACATTCTGGAAGTACAGATGAAATTTGGAAGGACTGATCCAAATTTTTGGGTTAAATTTCATATAAAAGCGTTTTCGAGAATTTTTTCTCATCATCAGTTGATTAAATATTTTTATATGTTGAAAATAGATGAAATAAGAATTTAACAATTGATATAAAGGTGCTGAAGCTAAGCTGAGTGTAATTGTTGGTTATGATGGCAATTGTATATTTGGGTCATTGTTGTTAAAAAGTAGTGTCCGTTTATTGTAATTAAATGTTTGTTATTTGTTATGATATTTATTGTTTCTTTGATGACCCTTTTTTATAATTTTCTTCTTTTCCAATGATTTTTGGATTATTCCAATCTGGTGTGTGGTTTTCTTTGATACAATGATTTCCTATATGGTTATAATTTTATAACGTCCATTTTACAATACAGTTGGTTTATTAATTCTTAGATATATTTCATCCTCTCGGACATCTTCAGTATTTTCATTTGAGATGTTTAAAAGTCTTACAATGGAATTCTTATTTTATTTTGAACAATATTTCTTCTATTCATTGTTTTTGTTTATATTGTTGTCATTATTTGGTTATAGTATTATTAGTATCTTATTTCTACATTATAGTTTTATTATTATAGTATATATAGTATTATCTTTTGAATATATGTTTAGTTACATAGTTCTTGTATTCTTTTGTTGTTTCTTAATAGTTCGATTATTTTCTCCTCCATTAGTATTTGGTTGAATAATAAATATCTATATAATAATTCATCATTATTTAAAATCTCTTGTGGATAAAATTTATTTAGCATAAAAAAATTAAAATTTTCGATGATTATTATTTCTCTCTTATTATTAATTTTGTAGACTTGTTTGCATGTTTCTTCGTAATTCCCGGTTTTATGTTTGCTTAATTAAAACGTGTTCTGCATATTTGGCGTTTTTTAGTGCATTTTTCATATAATACATATGTTCTTTGAATCTAGTTTCTAAATTTCGATAAGTTTTTCCAATATAAATTTTATTACATTCTTTGCATTTAATTTCCTATACTCCGCTTTTTTCTTTTTCTATAACTTCTCTAGTAATGTTATTATTCTATTTTTGGATCTAAATACTACTTTTATTTCTTTCTTTTGAAATATTTTTTTAATTTTGTAACTAATATTTCCATGGAATGTTAAACATACTCTTTTCTGTTCTTTTTCTTTTGTATTTGTAATATTTTGTTGTTTTTCTCTCATTTCTGTACTTATATTGATGATTGTTTTATTTATTCGATCTTCCTTATATCCATTCCCAAATCCAATTTCTTTTATTATTCCTAATTCTTTTTCTCTATATTCTTCTTTTATGGGGTACGTTAAAGCTCTATTAATTAGATTCCTAAATGCTGAGTTTTTGTGGCTCCATGGTTGGTTTGAGTTTTTGTGTATACTGTTTATTGTTGTTGTGGGTTTTCTGTAAGTGCTATATTCTAATTTTTATTTTATTGTTTTTGTCTTTTTTCTCTATCATTATATGTAAATAATTTAATTTGTTATCTTTTTCTTCTTCATATGTGAATTTGATATTGTCATCTAGATTATTTATGTCTATTAGTATTTCTTCTATGTTAATTGACTTATCTAATATACATAGGCTGTTGTCTACATATCTAGTATACCTTTGTATATTATATTTTTTTAATATTTCTTTTCATTTATTTTCTTCTATATCTTGTAGATATACTTCTGAAACTATTGCACTAATTAGATTTCCCATTCCTAGCTCATGTTTTTGTTCGTATAAGTTTTTATTATATTCGAAGTAATTTTGAGTTTTTATTGTTTTTAAGCTTATTACAATATCGTCTATTAGTACTTTTTCAATTTTTTTTTTATTTAAGTTATTTTTTATTATTTCAATTGCTTTGTCTACGTTTATATTTGTATACATATATTTTATATCAAAAGATACTAATTTTGAATATTCACTTAATTTTAATTTTTCTAGCTTTTCAAATACATCGTTAGAATTTTTTATTGTGTAGTAACAATTTAATTTCAGATTTTCTTTTAATTGTTTTTGGATATATTTTGCTTACAATGTCTTACAATGTCTTATAATGGTATTCTTGATCACAAAAAATCAATGAATAGAAGAAATATTGTTCAAAATTTAAAGAGAATACCATTGTAAGACATTTAAACATCTCAAATGAAATTACTGATGATGTCCAAAAGGATGAAATATATCTAAGCATTAATAAACCAACTGTATTGTAAAGTGGACGTTATAAAATTATAACTGTATACACTATACAATACAACATGCGTAAAATAATGAATCTTACTAAATGGTTGTTTTTGTCTTTGTGATGAAGTGCTCTTTCATGTTCTTTTAATCTTATTTCTAATTGTCGTTTAGTTTGACCTGTGTAGATATGTTCACAATTTATACATGGTATTTGATAAAGTATATTTTTAGTGTTCCATTTTTCTATATTTTTTGACATATTTTTTTGAAATTGATATTTGTGTTATTTTACAAACAATATAACAAAACCTATACCAATTCTTCAAAAACAGCAAAAAAGATATTCAATATAATAAAATAATAAAACTTTCCACAAACATAAAAAATAATTGAACAAATACCAAACAAAAAAATCATACCAAATATAACAGATAACATTACTAAAACATTAATAACCACCACCAACCAAAAAACAGCAGCAATCAAAATAATAATACAAATATCAATATCAAACAAATTGTCAAAATATTAAACAACAATGGAACACTAAAAATATAATTTATCAAATGCCATGTAAAAATTGTGAACATATCTACACAGGTCAAACTAAACGACAATTAGAAATAAGATTAAAAGAACATGAAAGTGCACTTCGCCACAAAGACAAAAACAACCATTTAGTAAATCATTGTATCAAAGAAAACCACACACCAGATTGGAATAAAACAAAAATCATTAGAAAAGAAGAAAATTATAAAAAAGATTAATTGAAGAAACAATAAATATCATTACAAATAACAAAAATTTAGCCAAACCATCAATAGAAATAAACAATAAATGGATCCTACTTTTTTACAACAATCACCCTAATATACAATAGCCAACAATCATAACCAACAATTACACTGAACTTAGCTTCAGCACCTTTATATCAACTGTTTTCAACATTCAAAAATTTATTATCAACTGATGATGAGAAAAAAATTCACGAAAACGTTTTTATATGAAATTTCTCCCAAAAATTTGGATCAAACCTTCAAAACTTCATTTGTACTTCAAGAATATTGTTTTCATCTATCAACATTATCTGCACAAGAACTTCATCTACATCCTCAATAGACCTGTTTTATTTCTACCATCAAGAACATCTTTAATAGACTACATCCTTGAGTTTTCTTTCAACTCCCAAGTTTTCTTCAAGATTGGTGACTTTAATTTTAATTTTGTTTTTATGAATTCACGACTTTCCCCATTATAAGGAGACTAAACTCATTTTAAATTTACATTAACTCCGTATATTCACTCATGGCACGTTGTTACGAGATGTTTAATATATTACAAGCCATATCTTGGCATTGAATGTTACTAAAATAATAACGATTATCATGATTTACTCTTTATAATAACTCATGGCATGTTGTTACGAATGTTTGATATAATACATGCTATTTCATATCATTGAAATTCCAATTGTAGCATTTGGTATTATACGGCTCTTATAGGTCACGTGCTACAATATCATAACCATTACGAGTTACATTCAATAATAGCACATTGTTACCACTTGTTTGATATATTACATGCCAAATCTTAGCATTGAAACTCCAATGGTACCATTTAGTATGAGATGGTACTGTTAGGTTATGTGCTACTATCCCTTAGCCATTACGAGTTACATTCACTCATGGCACGTTGTTACGAGTTATTTGTAATATTACATGCTATAACTTAGCATTGAAATTCCTGTAGTACCATTTGCTATCAGATGGCACCTGTAGGACACGATCTACTAAAGAAATAACGATTATCATTATTTACTTGTTATATTCACTTATGGCACGTTGTTATGAGCTGTTTGATATATTACGAGCCATATCTGAGCATTAGGGATCGTGCTACTAAACCAATATCCATTATCATCATTTACTCGTTATATTAACTCATGGCATGTTGTTACGAATGTTTGATATAATACATTTAAATTCCAATAGTAGCATTTGGTATTATAAGGCTCTACAAGGTCACGTGCTACAATCCCATAACTATTAAAAGTTATATTCAATCATAGCACATTGTTACAAGTTGTTTGATATATTACATGCCATATCTTTGCATTGAAATTTTAGTGGTACTAATTGGTATCAGATGGCGCCAGTAGGGCATGTGCTACTAAAAAATAACGATTATAATCATTTACTCGTTATATTAACTCATGGCATGTTGTTACGAATGTTGGATATAATACATGCTATATCATATCATTGAAATTCCAATAGTAGCATTTGGTATTATATGGCTCTTATAGGTCACGTGTTACAATATCCCAACCGTTACGAGGTACATTCACTTATATCACATTGTTCAAGTTGTTTGATATATTACATGCCAGATGGTACCACTAGGGCAAGTGTTACTAAACAAATAGCGATTATCATTATTTTATCTTTATATTCACTCATGACATGTTGGTAGGATTGTTTTATATATTACATGCCACATTTTAGCATTGAAAGTTCCGATTGTACCACATGGTACCACATGGCATAATCAGGGCTTGTGTTAGTAAACAAATAAGGAGTATCATTATTTATTAGTTATATTCACTTATGGCAGGTTGTAAAGATTGTCTGATATATTACATGCCAAATCTAGCACTTAAAGTTCCAATGGCACCACGTTGTACAACATAGCACCTTTAGGGCTCGTGCTACTAAACCAATATTCATTATCCTCATTTACTGGTTATATTCACTTATGGCACATTGTTTCGAGTTATTTGAAACATTATATGCCATACTTTAGCATTGAAAGTTACAATAGTAACATTTTCTTTCACATAGCACCACTAGGGCAGGTGTTACTAATTATCATTATTTACTCGTTATATTCACTGATGGCACGTTGTTAGGATAGTGTATATATTCCATGCTATATCTTAGCATTTAAATTTCAAATAGTACCATATATTGCAACATAATGCCATTACGGCATTTGCTACTAAACAAATAACGATTATCATTATTGACTCATTACATTCACTCATGGCACTTTGTTACATGTTGTTTGATATAATACAAGCCATATCTTAGCATTGAAATTCCAATGGTACTATATGCTACAACATTGCACCATTCGGGCACGTGTTACTAAACAAAAAACGATCATTATTATTTACTCGTTATTTTCACTCAAGTAATAAACTGACTTGATGTATTACCTGCAATATCTTAGCATGGAAAATTCCAATGGTCCCATATGATACCACACGGAACAAATAGGGCTATTGCTTTAAAACCAATAACCATTCTCATAATTTACTCGTTATATTCACTCATGGCAGGTTGTTACAAGATGTATGATACATTTCATGCCGTATCCTAAAATTTAAAGTTCTAATGGTACAATTAGGTGTCATATTGCACCGCTGGGGCACATGCCACTAAGGAAATATCGATTACCATTATTTACTCCTTATATTCACTCGTAGTATGTTGTTACTATTGTGTGATATATTATATACCATATCTTATCATTGAAATTCCAATTATACGATTTGGTACAACATAGCACCATTAGGGTTCGTACAACTGAACGAATAGCCATTATCAATATTTACTCGTTTTATTCACTCATGGAACATGGTTACGAGTTGTTGGAAATATTATATGCCAGAACTTAGCATTGAAAAACCCAATAGTGCCATTTTGTATCACATCCAACCACTACGCATGTGCTATGAAACAAATAACGATTAGCATAGGTGAATAATAATAATCTGTCTGATGTATTACATGCCAGATCTTTGTATTGAAGGTTCCAATAGTCCCATATGATACCACACGGCACAATTAGGACTATTGCTAATAATCCAACAACCTTTATCATTATTTATTCGTTTTATTCACTCATGGCATATTGTTTTGAGTCGTTTGATATATTAAATGCCATATCTTAGCATTGAAAGTTCCAATCATACTATATTGCACAACATAACACCATTAGGGCTCGTGCTAATAAACCAATAACCACTATCATCATTTTCTCGTTATATTCACTCATGGCACCTTGTTACGAGTTATTTGAAATATTATGTACCATACTTTAGCATTGAATGTACCAATGGTACAATTTGATATCATATAGCACCACTAGGTCAGGTGTAACTAAACAAATAACGATTGTCATTATTTACTGATTATATTTACTCATGGCATGTTGTTACGATGGATTGATATATTACATGCCATACCTTTGCATTGAAATTTCCAATGGTCCCATATGATACCACATTATACATTTAGGGCCATTGCTACTAAACCAATAATCATTATCATCATTTACTCGTTACATTCGCTCATGGCACATTGTTACGAGTTATTTTAAACTCTCTTTAGCTTTGATATATTATATGCCGTATCTTAGCATTGAAATTTCCAATAGTTCCATATGTTGCAACATAACACCATTAGGGCTTTTCCTACTAAATCAATAACCATTATATTTATTTACTCATTATATTCATTCATAGCTCATTGTTACGAGTTATTTGATATATTACAAACCACAACTTAGAATTTAATTTCTAATGGTACTATTTGGTATCAGATGGCACCATTAGGGCACGTGCTACTAAACAAATAACGGTTCTCAGCATTTAATCGTTATATTCACTCATGGCACATTGTTAGAAGTTATTAGATATTTTACATGCCATTCTATAGCATTGAACGTTCCAATGGAACCATTTTGGTATCATATGGCACTATTAGGTCACGTGCTACAATCTCATAAACATTACGAGTTAAATTCACATACGGCACGTTATTACAAGTTATTACATGCCATATCTTAGCATTGAATTTTCCAATAGTACCGTTTGGTGCAACATAGCACCATTAAGGCTCGTGCTACTAAGTTAATAACCATTATCATTATTTCCTAATTATATTCACTAATGGCACATTGTTACGTGTTGTTTGATATTACATGCATGCTTTAGCATTGAAAGTTTTAATGGTACCATTTGGTATCATATGGCACCACAAGGGCAGGTGTTATTAAACAATTAACGATCATCATTATTTAATCATTCTATTCACTCATGGTATGTTGTTAGGATTTGTTTGATATATTAAATGCTATATTTAGCATTGAAATTCCAATGTTCACATATGGTACGACATGGTGCCATTGGGGCTCGTGCAACTAAACCAATAACCATTATCATTATTTGCTCGTTATATTCACTAATGGCACGTTGTTACGAGTAGTTTTATATGTTACAAGCCGTATCTTAGCATTGCAAGTTCCAATTGTACCCATACGGTACGACATGGTACAATTAGGGCTCGTCTAACTAAACCAATAACCATTATCATTTTTTTCTCCTTATATTCACTCGGGGCACATTGTTAGGAGTTTTAATAATATCATATGGTACCACATGGCATCATTACGCCACGTGGTACTAAAGCGATAGCCATTATCATTATTTACTCGATATATTCAGTCATAGTACGTTGTTACATGATGTTTGATATATTACATGCCATATCTTAGCAATGAAATTTCAATAGCACTAATTGGTATTTTGTGGCGCCATTTGATCATGTGCTACAATCCGAGAACTGTTACGAGCTACATTTAGTCAAGGCACATTGTTACGAGTTGTTTGATATATTACATGCTAAACCTGAGCATTGAATGTTCCAATGATACCATATGGTACAACATAGTGTGATTAGGGCAGGAGTTACTAAACAAATAACGGTTATGATTATTTTCTCATTATATTCACCCATTGTATTTTGTTAAGATTGTCTGATATATTACTGGCCATATCTTAGCAATAAAATTTCAGTGGTACCATTCGGTATCATATGGCACCAATAGGTCACGTGCTTCAATCCCAAAACCGTTGCGCGTTACATTCACTCATGCCACATTGTTACGAGTTATTTGAAATACTACATGCAATACTTTAGCATTAAAAGTTCCAATAGTACCATTGGGTATCACATAGCACCACTACTGCAAGTGCTACTAATGAAATAGCGATTATCAATATGTACTCATTATATTCAGTTAATACATGTTGTTACAATTGTCCTATATATTACATGCCATATTTTAGAATTGCAATTCCAATAGTACCATTTCCTATCCTATGGCACCGTTTCAGCACGCAGTACTAAACAAATAGGGACTATCATTATTTACTAGTTACAATCACTCATGCACATTGTTTCGAGTTGTTTGAAAAATTAAATGCCATATTATAGCATTGAAATTCCCATAGTACCATTTAATATCATATGGCAGCAATAGGACATTTGTTACTAAACAATTAACGATCATCATTATTTAATCATTCTATTCACTCATGGTATGTTGTTAGGATTTGTTTGATATATTAAATGCCATATCTTAGCATTGAAATTCTAATGTTAACATATAATACGACATGGTACCATTAGGGCTCGTGCAACTAAACCAATAACCATTATCATTATTTGCTCGTTATATTCACTAATGGCACGTTGTTACGAGTAGTTTTATATTTTACAAGCCGTAACTTAGCATTGCAAGTTCCAATTGTACCCATATGGTACGACATGGTACAATTAGGGTTCGTTTAACTAAACCAATAACCATTATCATTATTTACTCGATGTATTCACTCATAGCACATTATTACGAGTTGTTTGATATATTACATGCCAAATCTGAGCATTGAATGTTCTAATGATAGCATATGGTACAACATAGCGTGATTAGGGCAGGTGTAACTAAACAAATAACGGTTATGATTATTTACTCATTATATTCACTCATTGTATTTTGTTAGGATTGTCTGATATATTACTGGCCATATCTTAGCAATAAAATTTCTGCTGTAGCATTCGGGATCATATGGCACCAATAGGTCACGCGCTTCAATCCCAAAACCGTTGCGAGTTACATTCACTCATGCCACATTGTTACGAGTTATTTGAAATACTATATGCCATACTTTAGCATTGAAAGTTCCAATGGTACCATTGGGTATCACATAGCATTACTACTGCAAGTGCTACTAATGAAATAACGATTATCAATATTTACTCATTATATTCACTTAATACATGTTGTTACAATTGTCCTATATATTACATGCCATATTTTAGGACAATGATAAAATGGTAACATTTTCTATCCTATAGGACCATTTTAGCACGCAGTACTAAACAAATAGGGACTATCATTATTTACTAGTTACAATCACCCATGGTACATTGTTTCGAGTTTGAAATATTACATGCCATATTAAAGCATTGAAATTCCCATAGTACCATTTAATTTAATATGGCACCAATCGGACATTTGTTACTAAACAATTAACGATCATCATTATTTAATCATTATATTCACTCAATGCATGTTGTTACAATTGCCTTATATAATAAATGATATATCTTAGCAACGAAATTCCAATGGTACTCTCTTGTATCATATGGCACCATTCGGTCACGTGCTACAATCCCATAATAACTATAACGAGTTGCATTCACTCATAGCACGTTGTTACGAGTTGTTTGATATATTACATGTCACATCTTAGAAGTGAAATTCCAATAGTACCATTTGGTATCAGATGGCACCATTAGGTCACGTGCAACAATCCCATAGCTATTACGAGTTACATTCACTCATGAAATAACGATTATTATTATTTACTTATTATATTCACTTAATACATGTTGTTACAATATATTACATGCCATATTTTAGCATTGTAATTCCAATGGTACCATTTCGTATCATATGGCACCATTTCAGCACGCAGTACTAAACAAATAGAGACTATCAATATTTACTAGTTACAATCACTCATAGCACGTTGTTACGAGTTATTTAAAATATTACATGCCATAACTTAGCAATGAAATTCCAGTGGTACCATTTCGTATCAGATGGCACCTGTAGGGCACGAGCTACCAAACAGATAACGATTATCATTATTTACTCATTATATTAACTCATGGCAAATTGTTAATTGTTACTTGATATATAACATGCCATGCTGTAGCATTGAAAGTTCTAATGGTAACATTAGGTATCATATAGCACCACTAGGGCACGTGCTACTTAACAAATAACAAATATCATTATTAAGTCGTTATATTCACTAATGGCTAGTTGTTACGATTGTTTAATATACTGCATGATATATCTTAACATTGAAAGTTCCAATTGTACCACATGGTACCACATGGCACAATCAGGGCTCGTGCTACTAAATCAATAATCGCTTATTTACTTGTTATATTCACTCATTGCACGTTGTTATGAGTTGTTTTATATATTACATGCATGGTACTAATTGTTATCATACGTCACTCTTAGGGCAGTGTTACTAAACAAATAATGATCATCATTATTGACACATTATATTCACTCATGGCATGTTGTTAGGAGTTGTTTGATATATTACAAGCTGTATTTTAGCATTGAAAGTTCCAATTTTACCATATTGTACCACAAGGCACAATTAGGGCACGTGCTACTAAACAAATAACGACTATCATTATTTATCGTTATATTCACTCATGGCACATTGTGTTAAGAGTTATTTGATATATTACATGCCATGCTTTAGCATTGAAAGTCCTAATTGTGCCATTTGGTTTCATATGGCACCAGTAGGTCTTGTGCTACAATCTTAGAACTGTTACGAGTTACATTCCTTCATGGCACGTTATTACGAGTTGTTTGATATATTACATGCCAGCATTGAAATTTCCAGTGGTACCATATTATACAACATAGATCTAATAAGGCTCATGCTATAAATTAATAACCATTATCATCATTTACTCGTAAAATTTACACATGGCACATAGTTCCAGTTATATGAAATATTACATGCCTTACTTTAGCATTAAAAGTTATAATGGTACCATTTTGTATCATATAGCACCACTACAGCATGTGTTACTAAACAAATAACGACTATCATTATTGACTCATTATAATCACTCATGGTTTGTTGTTACGATTGTCTGATATATTGCATGCCATATCTTTGCATAGAAAGTTCTAATGGCACCATATGGTATCACATGGCATCATTGCTGTCCTAAAGCAACAGCCATTATCAATATTTACTCGTTATATTTACTAATGGCACGTTGTTACAAGTTGTTTGATATATTACATGGTTTATCTAAGCAATGAAATTCCAATAGTATTATTTGGTATTTTATGGCACCATTTGAAAACGGTGTACAATCCCAGAACTGTTACGAGTTACATTCACTCATGGCACATTGTTACAGGTAGTTTGATATATTACACACCATATGTTAGTTATAATTTTGTAATGTCCATTTTACAATACAATTGGTTTATTACTGTCTAAATATAGAATCGATTTTCATCCTTTTGGACATCATCAGTATTTTCTGTTGAGATCTTTAAATGTCTTACAATGGTATTCTTTTTAAATTTTGAACAATATTTCTTCCATTCATTGTTTTATAGTTATATTGTTCTCATTATTTCTTCCATTCATTGTTTTATAGTTATATTGTTCTCATTATTTGGTTATAGTATTATTAGTATTTCTTTTATTTATATATTGTAGTTTTATTTATATAAAATATACTATTATCTTATTTCATAAATATATGTTTAATTTCATATTTCTTGTATTCTTTTGTTTTTGTTTAATAGTCCTTTTATTTTCTCCTCCTTCAGTATTTGGTTGAATAATAAATTACTATCTAATAATTCAGCATTATTTATTACAAAAGAATACAAGAACTATGTAATTAAACATATATTTATTAAATAAGAGAATACTATACTTTATATAAATAAAACTACAATGTATAAATAAAATAAATACTAATAATACTGCAACTATACAATGAAAACAATATAACTAAATAAACAATGAATTGAAGAAATATTGTTCAAAATTTAAAAAGAATACCATTGTAAGGCATTTAACATCTCAACTGAAAATACTGATGTTGTCCGAAAGGATGAAAATCGATTCTATATCAACACAGTAATAAACTAATTGTATTGTAAAATGGACATTATAAAATTATAACTCTATACACTATACAATACAACGTGGGTAAAATAATGAAACATTTGTTTGTATTGAAATTTCCAATAATACCAAATGTTGCAACTTAACACCATTTGTACTACTAAATCAATTGTGACATGCCAAGGGGGGGGGGGCGGGTCTATTATTATGGGGTACCAAAATGTAACCTTCTCACTCACCTTCACACAATCACGGGTTTTTAGGCCCTGTTACGGATTTAGGCGCGACACATTTTGAAATAAATGCCATTACACCAAGAGTTACGTTGCCATTATTTATTCATTATCTTGTACCTTATTACTACCAATTATTTAACAAATTAGACATTGTATTTACTAGGGGTCCCTGCTAAATTAATCTTTATCCTATTCCTAATAATACATTCCTCGTCCCCTTGGCAGTGTTCTCTCACTTCTGATCTGCCCGTGGCTTTGCACTGTTCGCTCTTAAATAAATGATATTTGCATAACACTGGTACCCCAGAGCCTGTTAATGGAATGAGATTGCGTTCCCTTGTGACATATTGCGGACGATTGATGTACATGAAAACGTCGAGTGACCATTTTTTTTAACAATTAGAAGGGATGCCCTATTAACCCTTCCTGTCAAGCTTAGACTAACAATTACCATTCCTATTATTTCTCCTCATATGGAGGACCAGTGCTAAAAATGCAAAAACAATACCCAATTTACGTTTCCCAACTGAATTATTAACAGCTGATCCCTTGTGCCACCTTACACTCAAAACGTATTTTAATAACTAGTAAAGAATAATTAATATTCCAAAACAAATGGGATTCTATAAGGAACACATCTATTCAGTTCATTTAAAACGGAGCTCAATTTTAGTGTTAAATTCATCAGCTATCCCTCGGGATTTCTCTAATTGGGTTATATTCGCCAGTTCAATTGTTCGAAGGCACGAATTTACTTTGCCAACGTCCCTAGGGTCTCGTCAAAATAACTATTTCAACACTCACCAATCTTCTCTTCTTAATACCTCACGCCGACGATAGCTGGTTATTTCCGCTTCACTGCAACACACGTAGGGGCAGATCGATCTTGGCTACTGTTGAACATTGTTAACGTTCCTTAAACGATCTAAGTTGCTTTTGCCAACCACAACGTCTGATTCCATTTGCCTTTTAACTGTTTATTTCTTTTTGGGGATAATATCACCGAATTTGGCTTTTGTTTAGATGAGGGGAGAGAACATTAACAACCACGATTAAATGTTAAGTGAACAAAACGCCATGTTGTTCGCTACTCCCTTGAAAGTCACTTCCCTTCTCCAAAACGGAAGTTATATTTTACCTCTTTTTCATTTATATTTTTATACCAAAAAAAAACTTTTAAACGCAACAAACAACATTCCTATTGAGCCAGCATAACTGAGATTCTGGGAATTTCCTCGCAACTAACAATGATAACCCAAAAAGGAAACTTATTGTTGCCGAAAAGATCGTTAAAAGAAAGTATTCTTATTATTATAAACACGGACACAAAAAAACATATTCATTGTAAATACACAAAAAAAACTTTGGATTACTTAAAAAAAAATTATGAAACAACAACAACAAATAATGGCAACAACAAAGAAAAATAATACAACTAAAACCACTGTCATCACATGTCACATACGTCTCCCTAAAAAAAAACAAATCGTATTTCTTTAATCAACTCCCATATTAAATTATTCATAACCAAAATATACCATTCAAGGTAACAAAATCCAAGGTGCCTATTTTTTCCCTAAATCGGCATTACATTTTTATTTTTACTCCTGGTCCCCTTTGCATTTTCACGAACCCCTTTAGGTTTTTCCATCACTGAGCATTCCACTTCAGAGTCTCTGGTGAGTGTTGCCAGCAAAAAGGCATAGCCCGATGGTCCACTACTGATGCACGATCACGCACCTTGCCTTTCATTTTGGAGATAACCCCACGAGCTTTCAACTGTTCTCGTACTTTCCTAACAGCTATCCCACCTTCTTGCATAATACTCTTCGCTCTCATTTGCTTGCCAGCTACACTATGCTTTTTTCTCATAGTGTAGCTGGCAAACAAATGAGAGCGAAGAGTATTATGCAACTAATTATTAGTTTGACTACTAATTCCGCCCACTGCCAGTGTCTCATCCAACACCACCTTCTGAGGGCGCATTACAGTCCTGTCCACATCACTATGAGTGTCGTTTATGTTACTCAACCCATCCTAAATTTTTCCTGCAGTCGGCAAAACTATACTACCTTCTTGCCTACCCTCCCCTATTGGTTCAAAATTCTCTTCCTGTTGCTACCAAGGAACATATTTCTCCTCTATTACATCAAATACATTCTCGTCTTCCACGTGATCCACACCCTCAATAATTTCACATTGCGTTTTATTGTCACCCTAGGATAATGCTGTTTTTGAAGTTTGGGCATTACTATACACTGCGTTCTTAATAGTAACCCTCATCACTTCTCGGCTATCTATAGTACTATCGTTTATAAATCATTCTTCTGTCATGGTTGCAGCATCCTGTACAACAACAACCATTTCAGACGTTTCATTTGACGCCTCAGCCCAAGCTTCTGTCATTGTCCCTAAATCGTATTTTACCACTACAACCTCACCTAACCCAATTCCTGTTTGTTTCCGCCAACTCTCCTCTGGCCTGTCATTTACGTCATTGGGCAATGATGACTCGCCTAAATACTCACAGAATTTCTGATTCTGATATTTTTCTGCCATTCCCATACATGGTAAATTGTCAGAAGTACCAGGAATGGGCATTAGCTCCATCGGCCGCCATTCTCCACCAGTACCCCCTGCTTCACCATTTATATTTGCCATCACCCACATATCAGGACAAGAGCCATCTGGATAGGAATCAATCATTCCCTCGTTACCCCCATTGGGATCAGTTTCCCGAACCACCATTGGTTGGCATATTCCGTACATGTTACACAATACCAGCCCATTTCCATAGTGGATCTCATTACATTCCCCGCTAACCGACCAACCATTGGTTTGAGTCGCTACCTGTTCCCCAGGATTAAAATAATATCCCTGAGACCGAGTTTTCCTACCCTGCCAGGATTTTTGCGTTCTCTTAAAACGTCCCCGATGCCGCGGTTTACCCCTACAGGAACGCCCACATCTGGCATGTGCATAACAATGTCTCTTATTTGCATACTGTTCCTGTGGTTGATCATTTGTTACCCAGGCATTCATAGGCATTTTAACTATTACGTCCCCAAAAGCCCCAGATGCTTGTGACCTAACTCTATGTTGCTTTTTGTACCGCTTCCCCTTGGACCACCCACCAGCCATTAGATTTCTACCACGTCCCGACATTCGTTGTGGCCCATAACACCCTTCTCTCGCCCCAGTGTAAACATTAGCACTGCATACATTTACTATTGAGGCGCATTTAAACGTCATACCAGATAAAATGTCCATACACAGGATACCATCATACAGGCGGTCGACAAAAGAATGCACCATAAAGGTGCGGATCCCCATATAATGCCCCTGGATATTAACAGTCAATGATGCAGCCTGGTTCAGACGCAAACAGCTTCTATTAATTCCCTTGATCATCAGATCGGCTACAGGAGTTAGATTACATGAAAGCTGCTTGCATGTTTCACTATCGATCATAGAGACCTGAGAGCCGGTATCTATTAGCATTATTACCAGCTGTCCCTGTATATGAATGGTGGTCATGCAAAGACCACCTTCCCCGCTATGCATCAAGATTGGCTCATTGGTCGCGGTCCCAGCATTAATATCATGGGGTCTTGCCCCCTGCTGTAGACAATTCTGGGCGTAATGCCATGGTTGCCCTCATCGGAAACAACCTGTACCCCCTGCTGGCCTCTTAGGCACAGCAGGATCCTTAGACTTCCCCTTCTCCTTATGCAACTGACTAACCGCCTGGGCCAGACTTTCAACAGTTTTCTGCAGTTGCTGGAGTCTTTCTTCGCATCCGCAACTTTCGGTTACAACCTTGGGCATCTTTGGAGTAGATATCTCTCGTCCCTCTTTAGGTGCGAAATGATCCTGTGATGATCCAGCATCATTTCTAACACCACTGTTGCCTGCTTCGGCCACATTGGATACGCTTCTGTTTTTCCTTTCTAGGTCCTCTGACTGCAGAGCTGCTATTATGGCATCTTTATATGTCTATCAAAAACCAGCGATGCGCCACCAGGCAATTATTACTGAAACGTTCCAAAAGCGTCCCATGCCGGCTTACCCTAGATTAGTCTCTCCATTGCAAGTTCTAAGCGTCCTGCAAACTCTATGACAGATTCATTAGTCTTTCGGACAGTATCGTGCAATTCCTTGGATACATCTCGGGTTAATCTAATACGCCCGAATACGCTCCAGCCATGCCCGCAGTTGCTCGTAATCTTCCACATCGAACAACTCATGCTCGGCAGCATGTCTGGCAGCATTCCCCTTAATCTTAGAATGCACCAGCAGGAGTCCAAAGTGCCAATTCACCAATCCGGTCAATATTGGCGAGGAATGCGACGATAGTAACACCGCCATCCTCTCCCATAAAACTAGGAATCGCAGCAGTATACCCAGCGAATTCAGGTGTCCCCAACGCAACAGCAACATCATCCTCATCTCCCGGGATCTCTATTCTTAAAGTTATTTCCCTCAAAACAAATTTAACCCACTACTCAGCCAAAACAACTGTCACCCGAATGTCCAAAATGTGTCACCAAAATCTCTTCGGAATGCATATTTACAGGCCCCACGACGAGCGCCAAAATGTGACATGCCAAGGGGGGGGGGTTCTATTAATATGGGGTTCCAAAATGTAACCTTCTCACTCACCTTAACACATTAACCCTTCCTGTCAAGGTTAGACTAACAATCACCATTCCTATTATTTCTACTCATATGGAGGACCAGTGCTAAAAATGCCAAAACAATACCCAATTTACGTTTCCCAACTGAATTATTAACAGCTGATCCCTTGTGCCCCCTTACACTCAAAACATATTTTACTAACTAGTAAAGAATAATTAATATTCCAAAACAAATGGGATTCTATAAGGAATCTGGGTTCGAGTCGCTTGGATATTACCAGGGAGGACATGCGCCTGATGGCGGAAGATCGCGATCGCTGGAGATCCTCCATAGGGCTGCTGCCCCCGCGACCCTAACGGATAAGCGGGTTTGAAAAGTAAGTAAGTATTCTATAAGGAACACATCTATTCAGTTCATTTAAAACTGAGCTCATTTTTAGTGTTAAATTCATCAGCTACCCATCTGGTTATTTCCGCTTCACTGCAACACACGTAGGGGCAGATAGATCCTGGCTACTGTTGAACATTAGACCAAACATCGTTAACGTTCCTTAAACGATCTAAGTTGCTTTTGCCAACCACAACGTCTGATTCCATTTGCCTTTTAACTGTTTATTTCTTTTTGGGGAAATATCACCGAACTTGACTTTTGTTTAGATGAGGGGAAAGAATATTAACAACCACGATTAAATGTTAAGTGAACTACGAGTGAACTACGATTAAATGTTAAGTGAACTCGTAAAATAGGCCTAACTGCCATGTTGTTCGCTGCTCCCTTGAAAGTCACTTTCCTTCTCCAAAACGGAAGTTATATTTTACCTCTTTTTCATTTATATTTTTATTCCCAAAAAAAACTTTTAAACGCAACACACAACATTCCTATTGAGCCAGCATAACTTAGATTCTGGGAAGTTCCTCTCACCCAACAATGCTAACGCAAAAAGGAAACTTATTGTTGCCGATAAATTTTAAAAGATCGTTAAAAGAAATGTATATTCTATCTTCTATATATATAAAGAAGGATGTTTGTTTGTGGGTGAGTGGGTGGGTCTGTTTGTATGTTTTTTATACAAATCTACAGTTTTATTCCGATCGTGATAAAATTTCGCATACATGACCTTCAAAGCATGAGGAAGGTCACTGTCTACCTCAGATTTCGGAAAAATAATAAATATCGATAAAAAATCGATATTCATGGTTATAGCAAGGCATATTAATGAGAAATATCTCATGACCAACAATGCAAGGCAAAGTTTGTACAACAATAGGTATCAACAATGGTATCAGCACGCAATTCACAAACACACTGCATGAACCAACAATATATATCTCATGACCAACAATGCAAGGCAAAGTTTGTACAACAATAGGCCTATTGTGTTCGCATCAACAATGGTATCAACGCGCAATTCACCAATAACAATGAGCACAGAATGATGATGTAATGTGAAAGCAATTCTTCCAAGAATTATAACAATGAACATAAAATGATGATGATGTTATAAGAATGCATAGAATTTCTGTTATTCAGACTTTTCTTAGAAAAGAGTGTTCTTAGTACTTAACAATTTCTTGAAAATCTTTAAAAATGATCAGTAACTGCAGATAATGGAGAGTTAGCAGACTATTGGGAAAGAGTGGAAAAACGACAGAGGAAGCACTTCTTTAGCTCCGTGATGTATTGAGCAAATGGGAAGCAAGTAAATAAAAGAAACGGCGACCACTAGACTGCACAAAGTGATGAATGGCCAAGTTTTGCTTCAACACATCGAGAGAAGAGTGGAAATTGCAACAACACTAAGTATACATCTGAGGTAAGATTACGTGAGTAAGAAATTATTTAGACTAGCGTTGGCATCCTTGGAGAGGTCCAGCCATTGTGAGCCTTTAAAAAGATTTTTTTTGAATTTTCTTTAAGAATTTTTACTGTATTAATTCTAAGCATTTTCATGTGTTTATTTTTAAGATATTGCAAAATTTAATTTATTTTTTGAGATTGTTTAGTTTACATCCAATTGTAATTATCCCGGGCAACGCCGGGTACCTCTTCTAGTATTATTATAAACACAACAACAAAAAAATCATGTTCATTGTAAATACACAAAAAAACTTTGGATTATTTAAAAAAAATTATGAAAATAATGGCAACAACAATGAAAAATTATACACCTAAAACCACTGACATCACATGTCACACAATTACCACTATCATTATTTACTCGGAATATTCACTCATGGCACATAGTCAGCAGTTATATGAAATACAGCAAAGGTACGGCGTTGCCTGGGATAATTACACTTGGATGTAAACAGAACAATCTCGAAAAATTAAATTAAATTTTCAATATTTTAAAAATAAACACATGAAAATGCTTAGAATTAATACAGTAGAAATTCTCAATGAAAATTCCAAAAAAATCTTTTTAAAGGCTCACAATGGATGGACCGCTCCAATAATTTCTTACTCAGGTAATCTTACTTCAGATGTACACTTGATGTTGTTGCAATTTCTACTCTTCTCTCGTTGTGTTGAAGCAAAATTTGGCCTTTCATCACCGGTCGCCGATTCTTCAATTTACTTGCTTTCCATTTGCTCAATACATCACGGAGCTAAAGAATTGCTTACTCTGTCGTCTTGCCACTCTTTCTCAATAGTCTGCTAATAGTCTACTGATCATTTTTAAAGATTTTCAAGAAATTGTTAAGTACTAAGAACTCTCTTTTCTAAGAAAAGCCTGAATAACAAGAAAAGCCTGAATAACAATTGTTACAAATTGAAACTTATCCATATTACATAATCATTTTCTATTACATTATCATTTTGAGCTCATTGTTATTGGTGAATTGCGTGTTAAAACCATTGTTGATACCTATTGTTGCACAAACTTTTTATTTGCATTGTTGGTCATGAGATATATCTATATTGTTGATCCGTGCAGATTGTTTGTGAATTGCGTGTTGATACCATTGTTGCAAAAACTTTGTCTTGCATTGTTGGTCATGCTATATTTCTCATTAATATGCCCTGCTATAACCATAAATATCGATTTTTTATCAATAACTATTATTTTTTCGAAATCTGAAGTGGACAGTGATCTTCCTCATGCTTTGAAGGTCTTGTATGCGAAATTTCATCAAGATCAGGAAAAAACTGTAGATTTGTATAAAAAACATACAAACAGACCCACCCACCCACCACCCACAAACATCCTTCTTTATATATATGGATTACATGCCATACTTTAGCATTGAAAGTTATAATAGTACCATTTTGTATCATATAGCACCACTGCAGCAGGTGCTACTAAACAAATAACGATTAAAATTATTGACTCATTATAATCACTCATGGCTTTTTTTTTTATGATTGTTTTATATATTACATGCCATATCTTAGCATTCAAATTCCAATGGTACCATTTGATATCATATGGCACCATTAGGACAGGTGTTACTACACAATTAAAGATTATCATTATTTAATCATTGTATTCACTAATGGCATGTTCCTACAATTAGCTAATATATTACTTGCCATATCTTAGCATTGCAATTCTAATAGTACTATTGGTTACAACGTAGCACTATTAGGGCATGTGCTACTAAACAAATAACGATTATCATAATTTACTCGTTATATTCACTCTGGCACGTTGTCACGAGTCATTTGATATATTGCATACTAGATTTTACCATTGATATTCCAATGGTACTATTTGTTATCATATGGCACCATTAGAGCACGTGCTAATAAACAAATAACGACTATCATTATTTACTAGTTATAAATACTCATGGCATGTTCTTCAGATTGTCTAATATATTACATTCCATATCTTAGCATTGAAATTCCAATAGTAACATTTGGTATCATATGCACCGTTAGGTAACGTGCTACAATTTTAGAACTGTTGCGAGTTACATTCACTCATGGCACGTTTTTACGACTTTTTACATACCATATCTGAGCATTGAAATTTCCAATAGTACCATATTATACAATATAGAACTATTAGTGCTTGTGCTACTAAACCAATAACCATTATCATCATTTATTCGTTGCATTTTCTCATGGCACATTGTTGCATTTGAAATAATACATGCCATACTTTAACATTGAAAGTTCCAATAGTCACATTTTGTATCACATAGCACCACAACAGCAGGTGCTACTAAACAAATAAAGATTATTATTACTGACTCATTATAATTACTCATGGTTTGTTGTTACGATTGTCTGATATATTCTATGCCATATCTTAGCTTTGAAAGTTCTGATGGCACCATATAGTATCACATGGTATCATTAAAGCACTTTGTCCTAAAGCAACAGCCATTATCAATATTTACTCGTTATATTTACTGATGGCACCTTGTTACAAGTTGTTTGATATATTACATGCCTTATCTTAGCAATGAAATTCCAATAGTACTTTTTGCTATTATATGGCATCATTTGATAACGTGCTACAATCCCTGAACTGTTACGAGTGACCTTCACTCATGGCACATTGTTACAGGTAGTTTGATATATTACAGACCATATGCTAGTATTGAAATTTCCAATAGTACCATATGTTGCAACATAACACCATTAGGGATTGTACTTCCGCCATTCGACGAAAGAGACCAGGGATCTTGGACGACAACGCAAAACCACACGCAGCAAGGCTCACACGAGATCAGATAGCCTCGGGCACGCTTGCCTGCTGCTACTCTCTAGATCAACAACCACTATCATTATTTACTCAGAATATTCACTCATGGAACATTGTTATGAGTTATTTGATATATTACATGCCATTGTGACCTACTATGTGTGCTGGTTGTCACCTGTATCCGGCGGAAGGAGATAGTTTTAAAGTAGTTTTAAATTAAAGTATTTAAAATAGTTCTTACTTGTACGTTAAAAATTTTGCATTATTTATGGAAGTGAGACCATCCGGTATGTATTAAATCGATTTAAATATGTTTGAGATAGTTAACTTGACGCTGTTATGGAAATGAAGTGCTATTAAAACGTTTTTTGGTTGTTTTGCATAGTTATTTGTTGTTTTGGGTATCCGTTTTGTTGTAGTGTGTTGTGGTTTATTGTTGCCTGAAGAGTGAATGTTTCTTGGGTTTGCTTTGTATGGCCTACGAAATTGTTAATGTGTTTTCCTAGAAGATCGTCGCAGCCTCTCTTAGAGTTTTGTTGTGTGTTTTTCTGAGAAAAAATGCTTGTGCATGGAGTTTTTATTTATTTTGTTGCCCGTGTCTTTTGTTTTTTTTGTTGTTATTGTTGTTCTCCTGTGTGGAATTACTTCCCCAACGATGGTGGTCAGGCAATGTAAATCTATATATATAAAGAAGGATGTTTGTGGGTCTGTGCGTCTGTGGGTCTATGGGTCTGTCTGTGGGTCTGTGTGTACGTTTTTTATACAAATCTACAGTTTTATTCCGATCTTGATGAAATTTCGCATACATGACCTTCAAAGCATGAGGAAGGTCACTGTCTACTTCAGATTTCGAAAAAATAATAATTATCGATAAAAAATCGATATTCATGGTTATGGCAGGGCATATTAATGAGAAATATCGCATGACCAACAATGCAAGACAAAGTTTTTGCAACAATGGTTTCAACACGCAATTCACAAACACTCTGCACGGACCAACAATATATATCTCATGACCAACAATGCAAATAAAAGTTTGTGCAACAATAGGTATCAACAATGGTTTCAACACGCAATTCACCAATAACAATGAGCTCAAAATGATGATGCAATGATAAAGCAATCCTTTCCAAGAATTATAACAATGAACATAAAATGATGATGCAATATGGATAAGTTTCAATTTGTAACAATGCATAGAATTCCTGTTATTCAGGTTTTTCTTAGAAAAGAGTTCTTAGTACTTAACAATTTCTTGAAAATCTTTAAAAATAATCAGTAACTGGAGATAATGGAGAGTTAGTAGACTATTCAGATAGAGTGGAAAGATGACAGAGAAAGCAAACCTTTAGCTCCGTGCTGTATTGAGCAAATGGGAAGCAAGTAAATAGAAGAATTGGCGACCGCTAGACTACCCAAAGTGATGAAAGGCCTGTTTGTGGGTAGGTGCGTCTGTGGGTCTGTAGGTCTGTCTGTGGGTCTGTTTTTTATACAAATCTACAGTTTTATTCCGATCTTGATGAAATTACGCATACATGACCTTCAAAGCATGAGGAAGGTCATTGTCTACCTCAGATTTCGGAAAAATAATAAATATCGATAAAAAATCGATATTCATGGTTATGGTAAGGCATATTAATGAGAAATATCTCATGACCAACAATGCAAGGCAAAGTTTGTACAACAATAGTTATCAACAATGGTATCAGCACGCAATTCACAAACACACTGCATGAACCAACAATATATACCTCATGACTAACAATGAAAGGAAAAGTTTGTGCAAGTGTAATTATCCGGGCAACGCCGGGTAACTCTTCTAGTATATTATATGTGGGAAGATGAATATCTAGGACTGTTTGGAACGAAACAAAATGACAAGTAAAGTGAATTCAATTAAATGTATACAGTGAATATGTTTGATTTCTGTTTGATTAATTTACTGGAACTGTTTAAGATGATTAATTTGCTTAGTGTCGTTGTAAGAGATTTCGAAGCAAGCAAAGTTTAGGCGTGATGGAACCTCGCCGACAACAGAAGTTATGGAACAGGATGATGATGACTTCGCCTGATGTACAGTCTTTGAAGTGCGTAAATACTTCAGGGAGTTGTGATTTTTGTGCGGTGGAATCCTTAGTGAGTAATATCTTTTCGAAATTATTAGCGGTCGAGCTACAGTATTGGGATTTAGAATGTAGATACGGCACCTCTTACCGGATCTCATGTAAATTGAACCCTAATAAAATAAAAGAACAGTTACTTTGCGTCGCTTTGGCTGACTGTAAACGTCGGAATAAACAATTTGATATTCATATACTCACCGTGTGGAGCACTTTGAACTCTTTCTCCATCGCTGTAAGATGAAGTAACGAACTGTACTATCCAAAAAAATCTTGTAACTAATTGAGAAAAGTTATGGTTATGCATGCACTTCGAGGAATCTGAGATGAATGCTGAAGCAGCAAGAGTGAGATAGAGCGGTACTCTCGTGCCCAGACGTAGCATCGTGATTTGCAAAACACGAGTGACGAAGTAATACTGAAGCGCGTTTGGAGCTCGCCAGTGACGTTAGTGCTTTTGGTTGTTCAATCCTTCTAAGAAGGGTTCCAGTACCTCTCCCTTGGCTGAATGATCAAAAGAGGTACGCTCCCTGAACGGAAACGCAACGGAAGGAATACTTGACTCAGAAGATAACAACATGCAAAACGAGTGTGACGTTGCTGTAGGGAGCATGAGTCCGCCCCCACCCCCGTTGACGTGTATTCAGTAGCTAATAGGCATTCACCCTCAGAGTCCACGTCGAGTATCGGAGTGGACACGAAACCGTCTTGGTGATTAGTAGCTCTTGTAACCTAATGCAGATAATTACTAACGTAATAGTGTTTAAGGGGGACCCTTTTGGTTAGTAAGATCAGTATAAATCTTGATAAAACTCTATTGTAACTTAAAACCTGGAATTATGAATAAAAACATGTTAGAATCAACACGTAAGCCCTCGGAGTTCGTTCACTTGCCGAACTTGTGATTGCCTCATCCTCCAGTGTTGTTCTTAATAGATGCACTCTGGGGCATTACCTGGAGAGTTGGACCATCACACAGGCGCCTAACGTGGTGCCAGTAATGCGGAATTCACGGACTATCGAGTCTCGAGGGTGCGTGTTGATGTGGTAATGAATTAAACTGAGTGAAAGATATCAGGAGAGTTATTACTTGTGCTTGTTGAGTGGAAGGTAGGCATTGATTTGCGAAGGATTAGTAATTCGACTGTTAGAACAAATACAATGCCAGGGAATGAAGGTGATGTAGGGGCTGCGACCACTCCAGAGCTTGCAAGATATACAGTCGCAGTTCTTGCATTCACGGGGGAAGATAGTGGGATCATGGTAAAGGCCTTATTGGCCAATGTAGAGAGTATAGGAACGCAGAAGTGGACATCTGAAGTCAGGACATTGATGATTACGTGCAATTGCGGGCGAGTTTCGAACGTGTGTTCTGGAGGTTGAAAGTCACTCGAGATTTCTCCCAGGAGTTGCATGAAACTATACAAGGTGCATATGAGACTGTATCCTTTTTCGCCGTTCGCCTCGAGCTGGCAGTCGAACGGTATTTAGGGGCTACTCCGGAAGCTGTGCCGTTGCGCGAGACAATTTTACTACAGCGCTTCAGCAACAGCTATGTGTTGGCGCACCAGAGAGCTTTAATGATTGCCAGCTCCAAAACTTATAAAGAGGCAGTCGTGCTAGCAATAAAATCCGACGATTTGGAAAAAAGGTACAGAAAGGTGTTAAATGTGGCTGAAACCAGGGAGACATTTTCGTGTGGTGAGGGGGAAATGTCCAGGACATATCATGGCCCGAAAGGGGCTAAAGGGGGTCCTGCAAGTAGTTTACCGATAAAAACACAAGTACTTGCAGTTGCACAGAGGCTATTAAGAGATTGGAGGGAGTGGTTGATAGCTTATCAAAAGCTGTTGAGAAACTAGCTCTCGGCCAGACTCATGCAGCGCGACCAACAGCAGTGCCAAACGCGGGGGATACACGTGCCTTAGTGCCCCGTGAGGTGAGAACAAGAACAGGGTGTTATAGATGTGGACACCCCGGTCCGTATGCCAGGGATTGCCCGCAGCCGACACCTCGCCCACGCAACATGTATGTTAGTGGCCAAACTGAAGGACCTGTATTGACACAGGCTGGTGACGGGGGAATCTATACTGCAACAGTGCATCTGCAAGGTCAACCCGTTACCATGCAAATAGACACTGGCTCGCAGGTGTCGTTAATAGATGCCGATGCCTACAGTCATCTTGGGAAGCCACCACTACAGCCCTCGGATATGACAATAACAGGACTAAATGGCAGCTGCCGTCATTTGAGGCAGGGAGGAATATTGAATGTCAATGTCCATGTGCGTCATATGGGCATGCGAACATTTTTAATACATTCGTTTGCGGATCGCCTATATGACAGGATCTTGGGCATGGACATATTGCTCGGACTAACTTTTCAGTGTGCAAATGCTCAAATTGCAGAACCTATGCAAGTTCTGCTGGGGGAAAAGAGTTATGCAAAGAGAAATGTGTTATACGGGTGGTGAAGTTGGAATGGAGTACCGTATAAATGAAAATGATGGAAGAAATCGTTATGTTGGCCTGGACTGGGTCTTGCTGATGGTAGCAGGTAAGAGCTCCCGAGATCGTAGTGGAAACAAATCGCGGTGGATTGGTCCTTTTGAGGTGCTCACGGAAGACGGAGTTGGCTGGGTTCAGGCAAGAGGGGTTAGGTTTAAGGATGTGAAGTGGGTACATATAGGACAGCTCTGGGCAAAATGGAAGGGTATGGTTGTGCATGCAACCAATGAGCAGGGTCCACCATTGGTAACAGATGATGATTGGATAGGACAGGGATTGGAAAACTTTGAACAACCGTCATATGGTTACCCAAGCGCACCCGAAATGAACTACTCAACTGGGTGGCGTAATGTTTTACCAACACCAGTACCCGAGGTGGCAACACCTATTCCGGCGTGGAATTATTCAGAGGGATGTGCCTATACACAAAACCTTCAGGTATGGCCAGAGAGGGTCCGTGAGATGATAAGGACATACCCTAACGGTAGTGCAAACTATAGCGCTGGCAACATACAGCAGCAAGAAGTTGATTGTGATGCATGCATGACCCTGGGAGAAACCATCAGTGGCTGCAAGGGAACAGACTGGTTTCTGAGCATGCACGGGATGATGACCCAATTGATACCCAGCCCTGTCCAGACGTTTCTCAACAGAGTGGTATAGAGGAAATTCAGATAGAGATAATAGAGGAGGTTGGGGAATTGAAGAGAAAGGAAGCAACCAGTGGCACTGAACCAACCGCTCATACACAGGACCTTGTAAATGAGGAAGTGGAGCAGCCACACGTCAGTGTGGATTCAGAACCCATATGGCGAAAAGGGATGAAGGTGTTTTATAAAATACAACAAAAATTAGAGGATGAACTAGAGCTTAAGGAAGAGAATAGGATGGAGAATTCCTCTGAGGTAACTGAGGGAAATATAGATCGAGGTAAAGTAAATAGGGATGGGAAACGTTCTAGGTGAGGAAAGAGGAGAGTAACAGCATACGGGAATAATGAGAAAAACAGTAAAACTGAGTCTTGATAGAGCTTTTGTAGAGGCCTTAACCGTGGATGAGAAAGCCTCTGCGTGTGGGCACGAAATTGAGGAATACGGTGAAGGAGATATAATTGGAAATTAGGAAGAGGTATCGCTTGATGCCGACATCGATTAATATCAATGCCCTCCGTCCTTTTTAAATAAAGGAGCAACCGGTATGTGTAATTTGGAGTGGTGACTTAGATTTGATCGATGTGAATGTAATTTTCTAATGAGTAAATGTTTCTTATGTTGTTGTGTGGACGTTATTGTTCAGTTAATAAGAGTAAAAAGGGGTGTAAATATATTGTACTAGCAAAGGTACCCGGCGTTGCCCTGGATAATTACACTTGGATGTAAACAGAACAATCTCAAAAAATTGAATCAAATTTTGCAATATCTTAAAAATAAACACATGAAAATGCTTAGAATTAATACAGTAAAAATTCTTAATGAAAATTTCGAAAAAATTCTTTTTAAAGGCTCACAATGGTGCTGGACCTCTCCAAGGATGCCACTGCTTGTCTAAATAATTTCTTACTCACGTAATCTTACCTCAGATATATACTTCGTGTTGTTGCAATTTCCACTCTTCTCTCGATGTGTTGAAGCAAAACTTGGCAATTCATCACTTTGTGCAGTCTAGCAGTCGCCGATTCTTCTATTTACTTGCTTCCCGTTTGCTCAATACATCACGGAGCTAAAGGAGTGCTTCCTCTGTCATCTTTCCACTCTATCTCAATAGTCTACTAACTCTCCATTATCTCCAGTTACTGATTATTTTTAAAGATTATCAAGAAATTGTTAAGTACTAAGAATTCACTTTTCTAAGAAAAGCCTGAATAGCAGGAATTCTATGCATTGTTACAAATTGAACTTTATCCATATTGCATCATCATTTTATGTACATTGTTATAATTCTTGGAAAAGATTGCTTTATCATTGCATCATCATTTTGAGCTCATTGTTATTGATGAATTGCGTGTTGAAACCATTGTTGATACCTATTGTTGTACAAACTTTTATTTGCATTGTTGGTCATGAGATATATATTGTTGGTCCGTGCAGAGTGTTTGTGAATTGCGTGTTGATACCATTGTTGGTCCGTGCAGAGTGTTTGTGAATTGCGTGTTGATACCATGGCGTGTTAGTCTTGCATTGTTGGTCATGCGATATTTCTCATTAATATGCTCTGCTATAACCGTTAATGTCGATTTTTTATCAATATTTATTATTTTTTCGAAATCTGAAGTGGACAGTGACCTTCTTTATGGCTTAAAGATCATGTATGCGAAATTTCATCAAAATCGGAATAAAAGTGTAGATTTGTATAAAAAAAATACAAACAGACCCACCCGCCCACCCACCTACCCACCTACACACCCAAAAACATCTACTTTTATATATATAGATAGATATTTTGTATAGTTTGGTTATCTTGGTTTCAAGAAAATAATTCTGGAGTGGTAGCAGAAATGTTTCTTATTTTTTTGGTTAAGCGAGATCTTTCTCGAAAGTAACCCTTTGCAGGGTAATTTCGAGGCTTTTTGTCGGATGAATGTGACATACCAGGTGTGCTCGTGGTCACGTGTGTCCCGTGGATGGGGGGTAGGTATAAAGAATTTAAAAGAGATTATACATGTACGTTTAAAATTTTGCATTATTTATGCTATTAAGATTATCCGGTATGTATTAATTGGGTTGTGGAAATGAAGTGCTGTTGAAACGTTGTTTGGTTGTTTTGGATAGTTATTTGTAGTTTTGTGTATCTGTATTGGTGTAGCTGTGATGTGGTTTATTGTTGCGAGAAAAGTGAATGTTTCGCGTGTGTGCTTTGTTGGAGTCAGAAATTGTTAATGTGTTTTACTAAAAGATCATCGCATCCTCCGTTAGAGTACTGTTGTGTGTTTTTCTGAGAATAAAAGCATGTGCATAGAGTTTTTTGTTTGGTTGCGCTTGAATATCTTTGATATAAAATTTCGCATACATGACCTTCAAAGCATGAGGAAGGTCACTGTCTACCTCAGATTTCGGAAAAATAATAAATATCGATAAAAAATCGATATCCATGGTTATGGCAAGGCATATTAATGAGAAATATCTCATGACCAACAATGCAAGGCAAAGTTTGTAAAACAATAGGTACCAACAATAGTATGAGCACGCAATTCACAAACACACTGCATGCACCAACAATAAATAACTCATGACCAACAATGCAAGGCAAAGTTTGTGCAACAATAGGTCCATTGTATTCGCATCAACAATGGTATTAACGCGTAATTCACCAATAACAATGAGCACAAAATGATGATGTAATGTTAAAGCAATCTTTCCAAGAATTATAAAAATGAACATAAAATGATGATGTAAAACGGAAAATTTTCAATTTGTAACAATGCATAGAATTCCTGTTATTCAGGCTTTTCTTGAAAACAGAGTTCTTAGTAATTAAAATTTTCGTGAAAATCTTTAAAAATGATCAGTAACTGGAGATAATGAAGAGTTAGCAGACTATTGAGAAAGAGTGCAAAGATGACACAGGAAGCACTCCTTTAGCTCCGTAATGTATTGAGCAAATGGGAAGCAAGTAAATAGAAAAATCGGCGACCCCTAGTCTGCACAAAGTGATGAAGGTAAGATTACGTGAGTAAGAAATTATTTAGAATAGCAGTGGCATCCTTGGAGAGGTCCAGCCATTGTGAGCCTTTAAAAAGTTTTTTCTCGAATTTTCATTAAGAATTTTTACTTTATTAATTTTAAGCATTTTCATGTGTTTATTTTTAAGATATTGCAAAATTTAATTTAATTTTTGGAGATTGTTCTGCTTTCATCCAAGTGTAATTATCCCGGGCAGCGCCGGGTATCGCTTCTAGTATATGATATGTGGGAAGTTGAATATCTAGGACTGTTTGGAAAGAAATAAATATGTTTAATTTCTGTTTGATTGGAACTGTTTGAGATGATTAATAGGCCTAGTATCATTGTAAGATATTTCGAAGCAAGCAAAGGTTTGGCGTGATGGAGCCTCGCCGATAACAGAAGCTATGGAATGGGTTGATGATGACTTCGCCCGACGTACAGTCTTTGGAGTGCTGATCATGAACAAATACAGCAGGGCATTGTGATTTTTGTGTGGCGGAATCCTTGGTGAGTGATATCTTTTCAAATTCATTAGCGGTCGAGCTACAGAATTGGGATTTAGAATGTAGATACGACACCCCTCACCAGATCTCACGTAAATTGAACCTTAATAAAAAAAGACAATTACTTTGCGTCGCTTTGGCTGACTGTTAATGTCGGAATAAACAATTTGATATTCATATACTCACCGTTAAGAATACTTTGAACCCTTTCACCGTTGCTGTAAGATAAAACAGCGAACTGTACTATGCAAAAAAATCTTGTAACCAATTGAGTAAAACTATGGTTATGCATGCACTTCCAGGAATCTGAGGTGAACGCTGAAGCAGTGGAAGTGAAGAGGAGTGGTACTCTCGCGCCCAGTCGTCGCACAATGATTTGCAAAACACGAGTGGCGAAGTAATACTGAAGCGCGTTTGGAGCTCGCCAGTGACGTTAGTGCTTTTGGTTGTTCAATCCTTCTAAGAAGGGTTCCAGTACCTCTCCCTTGGCTGAATGATCAAAAGAGGTACACTGCGTGAACAGAAGCGCAATAGAAGGAATATTTTATTCAGAGGGTGAAAAACATAGGAAACGAGTGTGATGTTGCTGTGTGGAGCATGAGTTCTCTCCCCCCCCCATTGACGTGTATTCAGTAGCTAGTAGGCCTTAACCCTCAGAGTCCGCATTGTATATCAGAGTGGACACGAACCCGTATTTGTGATAAGTAGCTCTTGTAACGTAATGCAGCTTAATATTAACGTAATAGTGTTTAAGGGGGCCCCTTTTGTTTACTAAGATCAGTGAAATTCTTGATAAAACTTTATTGTAAGTTTAAATCTGGAATTATGAATAACACATGTTATAATCAACACGTAAAACTAAGCCCTCATAGTTCGTTCACTGGTCCCTAACCTTTGATTGCCTCATCCTCCAGTGATATTTTTATTAGATGCACTCTGGTGCACTACTTGGAGGGTTCGACCATCACACAATGCTTTAGCATTGAAAATTCCAGTTGTACCAATTAGTATCACATGGCACCACTAGGGCAGGTGTTATTAAATAAATAATCATTATCATTATTTACTCGTTATATTTATACATGGCACGTTGTCGCGAGTTGTTTGATATATTACAAGCCATATCCTACTACTGAAAGTTCTAATTGTACCATATGATACCACATGGCATCATTATGCCACGTGGAACTAAAGCAATAAACATTTTCATAATTTTCTCGTTCTATTTACTCATGGCACGATGTTACGAGTTGTTTGATATATTATATGCCATATCTTAGCATTGAAGTTCCAATTCTATTATTTGGTATTATATGGCACCATTTGTTCAAGTGCTACAATCCCAGAACTGTTACGAGTTACATTCACTCATGGCACATTGTTACAATGGTTTGATATACACTAAATGATCACAAATATCCGGACATTTGCACGTTTGCGGTCTAGCCACGATTTCATGGAAATCAATAGGGCGTTGCACATCCCTTTGCCCGAATCACAGCTTCCACCCTTCAAGGAAGACTTTCCACCAAATGTTAGTAGGTACTTTCCGGAAAGTTCCTCCATTCCTCCCGAAGAGCAAGAATCCGTTCAGGTACAGAAATTGGCCGATTTGATCCGGCCTGCAAGCGTCTTCCCAATTCATCCGACAGACTCTTTATAAGATTGAGGTCGGGACTTTGAGCCTGCCAACCCATTTCTACGACCCCTGAGTCCGCAAACCACTGCTATACACACCTCGCTTTGTGGCACGGAGCATTGTCGTGTTGTTAGAGAAATGGCCCGTTTCCGAAAAATTGCCACAACGTTGGAAGTGCACAGTTGTCCAAAACCATCAGATAACGGTCGGAGTTCATGATTCCTTGCACAGGAAAGAGCTGGCCCAGTCCGGAGCCCCACATCATGACTCCTCCTTCTCCAAACTTGACTGTGGGCTCTCTGCACTCAGGTAAGAAGCGTTCTCCAGGTATGCACCAAACCCAAACTCTTCCATCGGATTGCCAAAGTGTGGAGCGAGATTCGTCTGTCCTCATTACACGTTTCCATTGGTCTATTGTCCAGTTTCTGTGGGCTTTGCACCACTCCAGACGTCGTTTGGCGTTGACCCTGCTGAGGTGCGGCTTGTGGGCAGCAGCACGGCCAAGGAATCCCATCGTGTGCAGTTCCCGCCGAATTGTCATGGTACTGACATCATTTACAGAGGCGTTTCGAAACTGTGTGGTAATTTTTTCCGCCGAGTACTTCCGGTTGCTGCGGTTGACACGACGAAGCACTCGACGGTCTTTGTCTTTTTCTTGGGTCTACCGGTTCGTTTTAGAACTGTTGTTGATCCCTGGGTTATCTATTTCATAGTGACATCGCCTACTGTTGACTTAGGTGTCTGAAAAGGGCTGGAAATGTGACATCCCCTCTGCATAGGTGACATCCAACGATGGTTCCATGTTGGAAGTCACTGAGCTCTGCCGAACGACCCATTCTTGCCAATGTCCAAGCAGAGTTGTGTCTGAAGGTGTGGGAAGTTATTTAAATGATGTGCAATTCATTATCATGTGACATTTGGCCATTCGATGATCTGTGAAGGGTGTCTGGATATTTTTGATCATATAGTGTATTACATGCCATGCTTTAGCATTGAAAGTTCCAATAGTACCATTTGGCATCATATGGAACACATAGGGCAGGTAGTACTAAACAAATAACGATTATCATTATTTATTCATGGCACGTCGTTATGAGTTATTTCAAATATTACATGCCATACATAAGCATTGAAAGTCTTAATGGTACCATTTGGTATCCCATAGCACGACTTCTGCACGTGCTACTAAACAAAGAACAATTATCTTTATTTGCTCATTATGTTTACTCATGGCATGTTGTTAAAATTGTCCGATAAATTGCATGCTAAATCTTAGCATTGAAATTTCCAATCGTACCATTTGGTATCAAATGGCAGGACGAGGGCAGGTGTTACTAAGCAAGTAAAGATTAACATAATTTATTTGTTATATTCTCTCATGGCATGTTGTTAGGAATGTCTGATATATTACATGCCACATCTTAGCAGTGATGTTCCAATGGTACCATTTTGTATCATATTGTACTATTAGGTCACGTGCTATAATCCTATAACCATCAGGAGTTACATTCACTCATAGCAAGTTGTTACAAGTTGTTTAATATATCACATGCCACATCTTTGCATTGAAATTCCAGTGGTATCAGATGGCACAGTAGGGCACCTGCTACTAAACCAATAACGATTATCATTATTTACTCGTTTATTCACTCATGGCACGTTGTTACGAGTTGTTAGATATATTAGATGCCATATCTTACTATTGAAATTCCAATGGTACCATTTGGTATCTTACTGCACCATTTGGTATCTTATGGCACCATTTAGGCACGTTCTACTAAACAAATAACGACATTACTATTTACTAGTTATATTCACTTATGGCAAGTTTTTCAGATTGTCTGATATATTACATGCCAGATCTTTGCATTGAAAGATCTAATGGCACGATATGGTACCACATGGCATTATTAAGGCACGTCGTACTAAAGCAAAAGCCATTATCATTATTTACACGTTATATACACTCATGGCACGTTGTTACGAATTGTTTGATATATTACATGCCATATCTTAGCATTGAAAGTTGCACTGGTACAATTTGGTATCGTATGGCACCACTAGGGCACGTACTACTAAATAAATAACGATTATCATTATTTTTTTCATTTTATTCACTGATGGCATGTTGTTACGAAGGTTTGCTATATTACATGCAATATCTTAGCATTGAAAGTTCCAATGTTCCCATATGGTACAAGATACCAACTTTAGGGCTCATGCAACAAAACCAACAACCATTATCATTATTTACTCGTTATATTCACTCATGGCATGTTGTAGTGAGTAGTTTGATATATCACATGCTTTATCTTAGCATTGAAATTCCAAAGGTACCATTTGGTTTCTTGCTATATACAAATAACGAGTATCATTTTTTACCAGTTATATTCACTCATGGCACGTTGTTAAAAGTTGTTTGATATATTACAAGCAATATCATAGCAGTGAAAGTTCCACCTGTACCATTTCTTATCATATGGCACCACTAGGGCAGGTGTTACTAAACAAATAACGATTATCATTATTTACTGATTATATTCATTCATGGCATGTTGTTACGATTGTCTGATATATTATATGCCATATCTTAGCATTGAAATTATAATGGTACTGTGACATTCTATGTCAGTGAGCGTCACATGGGTCCGGCGGAGCCAATGTAGAGGTTTATTTGGTCTTTTTCTTTTTATAAAAACTTTTGGTGGTTGTGATAATTTTTTTGTGAATCTTTTCTCTCTTTGTTTTTCTCGCAAATATCTATTAAGTTAGTAATTTTTTTAGCACCTACTTTTAATTCGTAAAAACCAATATTTTATATTTAAATGTTTAAATATATTCAGTTTTAAGAGTGTCTTGGTATCTTTAAAATAATTGTTGACGATTGCTTTGCAACGATGTTCGTGCTACAGAAATCGCCATTGCTGCTGAGAAGGCATTGTTTTGAGATCTTTTCGGAGAAGCTGTGCGATCTCAGTTTTCTTTTATTAGTGTTGTTGTTTCTCGGTTTTTTGGAGATATAAATTTTTTTTTTTGGCTACGCGCAACCGCTGGAGGGACGCAAATTGGTGGGAACACCGGAAAATTCTAGTGCTGCTGTTAATTTATGTACTCTTATTGAAGCGAAATGCTTCTAACCATTAAACTGTACAAAATACTAGATACAGTTTTAATTGAAAATAAAGCAATCCAGATCCAATAGAATACTGACGCTAAACAGCTCGACTGGCCGTCACGTTGGATCGTAGATCGAGGTTCCAAGAATCATCGAAGGCAACGAGCAAAGTAGATGACATTTTTTGGCGAGTTCGTTTCATGTTGTGGGTTAACGGGATTTTATCGATTCATTGCGAAGATAAAGTAAAACTTTAAGTAGCAAAAGATAAAGTGAATAAGTGTCTTCCAAAAAAAACAGTTGTTCGTTTAGCTCAGGAACCGTCATAGGACTGTCAAGAACTGCTTAAAAATGAACATTAGAGAAACGTTTTAATGAGTTCGCATTGTTATGATCAAGATAAAATGTTATGCTATGAATTAAAAATAGAAAATGCATATTAGTAATTACTTGAGATTAATGATTAATGTTTTGATAAAGTCAGACGGCCGCAGCTAAGTTATAGATCAGTTGTAAACAGGAGTCCTGATCCGAATTGTATTTTGTTGGGAAGTTGCACATTTTGTCTGCTTAGGTGTGCCTCTTGCTCTCTTTGAGTAAACGTTGCCGACCACAACCACCGGAGTGCATTTGTGAAAGTAGAGTAGCGTCATCTCTATACAAGGATCAACCTATACAACTGAGATGTGCCTAAACTATTGCACAGAGCCGTTAGTTGCGTAATCTGACGCTTGGTGTTGTTAATGCGCTTATTATGATTGATAATAAGAGTGAAATAAGAAATATAGTTCTTTAGCTCAGAGAGGGTCCTCTGCTGAAGTTACTGTCTTTAGAAATTATCATCCATGAGCTGTACTATTGACACACTTTTAACTAATCATATGTAAATTACCCTAATTTGAATATTATGTGGGTTATGGGGGAATAAAGAGAGAATATCTAATTAATCAATCAGGTGCAGGATTTTATTTTTAAATTTTAAGAATCACACCTCAAAAGTATCAGTCCCGACCCCTTGACACACGTTCTACCTGACACTAGCTATTGATCAATGTAAAGAGGGGAAGGTGGGACACATAATGAAGCCCGAACAGGGACTGATAATTCGGAATTGCCGGACTATTGAGGTTGTGAATTCTTTTTGCTGTTTTGGGGAAATTTGAACGAATTTTTTTTGGTTTAATTACAAGTGGAGTTAGCTGGATATATTAAAAGAATCATAAGTTGGCATCATGCCGAGGGAAGGTAGTAATGTTGTAGAGCATGGAGATGTGAGGAGTGTGAGGAGATTATGTGTGAGGTGTATGAAGATCTAATATGCACGGAGATGTATGGCAATCTGGGGTGATAGAGGTAGTTGAGCCGGTTGAGGGGCTAAATTTCAAGGAGATTAATCCTGAACAAAAAAAGGCGCTGACAAGTCTAATACACGAATTTTCTGATGGTTTTGGGGACCAGGTAAAAGAGGTCAAGGGAAATATTGACTGTCAAGCGGAATATGATATTGATAAATCCAAACCCATATGGGTACGTCAATATAAAATACCCCATGTCTAGAAGGACGCATACCAGCAGAAAATCATGGAAATTGAGCAGGTTGGGATTATTGAAGTGAGCTTAAGCCTGTGGAACTCCCAAAGAAAAATGGTGAAGTGCGTATAACACTAGATCTTCTCCAAGTTAACGCATGCATTAGCCTGGTGGACTTTCCCGCTCCGATCATGCGGGACATCCTGGAGGAACTGAACGGACATAGATTCTTCTCAGTGCTCGACCTCAACAATGGGTACCTTCAGATACCATTGGTCGAGTCGCTGAGGGAATGCTATGCCTTTCAAACTCCCTGGGGAAAATACCAGCTTACTAGACTACCCCAGGGGGGCAAGAACTCCTCCCACCTTTTTCAGCAATACGTAGTAAAAATGCTGCATGAGAAGCTGTTAGGGGAGCTGCATTGCTTCTTGGATGATATCCTCGTGTTGACAAAAACGTTTGAAGAACATATAGCAGTTCTCAAATGGGTGTTTGAAAGATTCTGGACTAAAGGCTTAATTATCAAACCAAGCAAATGTCACTTTTGCACCCCGTGCATTAAATACTTAGGACATGTGATTTCGGCGTCAGGAAATAGCCCAGATCCAGATTATATGGCGGCAATCAATAGAATATTTCGGTTAAAGAGCCTAAGAACGTGAAGGAAGTTAGAGGTTTTATAGGTTCTGTCAACTTCTATCGTCCCTTCATTCACGGACTGTAGCAAATATTATTGCCTATCACGCAACTTACTCGTAAAAGAGTTAAGTTCTCATGGAGTGAGGCGTGTCATGGTGCACTGGAATTGATAAAAATGAAGTTGTCGAATGCGCCCGTGGTTATTGCCCCAAATTATAAGGAAAAAATAGAAGAGGAACTGAAACCAATAGCCTTCTTCAGCCAGAAATTGCAAATGGGTGCGCAAATTAATTACGCTGTTATAGAAAAGGAAGCCCTCGCTATTGTGATGGCAACCAAACAGTTCCCGAGTTTGGGGTTCCCGACGACCATTATTTTGGTGTTCCCGACGACCATTACCATTGACCACAAACTCCTTGTGTTCATACAGAGGATGAAGGACTCCAACCAACGTGTGCTCCGGTGGGCACTGCAGTTGGAGGAATTCAGCCTCGAGTATGAGCACAAGGCGGGGAGGCTTAATTGTGTGTATTATCTGTTATCACGACAATGCGCAAATTTCATGGTGGTAGATACAGTTCCAGAAATGAGGCAAGAGATATTGAGACAGCAACCTTTAGATCTTTGGTTATCCGAAATTTGGGCTGAACTACAAGGACGGAAGAGGGTGTCAAAACCTTAGGGTGAATTGACACTAGTGGATAAGTTGGTGGTCTGGACTAATGTCAAACACCGAAACGCTCATCCGAGGATATGTGTCCCACTCGGGTTAAGGATAGGGCTGTTGGCTCGTTTCCATGATGGAATGCTGGGGGGTCACCGTTGTGTGGAGACTACAGTCCGCAAGATGCAGAAACTATATTTTTGGCCTGACATGCGAAAGGACATTGTTCAAAAGATAAAAGAATGCGTCACATGTCAGAAGACAAAGAAAAATATTGTTAAGGCACCTTGGCAGGAAGGCATTATGGCTCGGTACCCGTTCGAAAAACTCGTAATCGACATTGTGGGACTGGTGGAGAAGTCCAAGAAAGAAAACCGGTATATATTGGTCATGACGGACGTTCTGACTCGTTATGTAGAGGCCAGAGCCATGGCGGATCAAACAGCTGAGTCTGTGTCTGAAGGATCAAACAGCCAATGATATTATGTGCGGATACGGCGTACCCAGGCAAATTATAAGCGACTGGGGCGCCAATTTTACATCGAAAACATTCAATACATTGTGCAACGAATTGGATATTGCTCATAAGGTGACCACATCTTATCGTCTAAGTCCAATGGTCTTGCAGAAAGATGTAACAAATCCTTGTGCGAGACAATTGCGACGCTGTGCGGGAGCCATCCCGAACCACCCAGTACTGAATTTTTTGCACTGTCTGGACGATAAGAACCAGTTGGCATGAATCATTGAAGGAAACTCCTGCATTCCTATTATATGGCTTTGACCCCATAACGCCTAGAGGATGGGTTGAAGCAGAGGAATGGACTCAGGAAATTATAAGCATTGAGGAGTACCGATCTACATTGGTGCAAAGATTGTGGCAGATTAGGCAAGAGGTGTCCGACCTCGATCATAAACAGAAACATAAAAGGATAAATCGTATTAATAACGGAAGACCCACTAGGACTTTGAATATTGGTGAAAGGGTTTGGTTGCTAAGGCAAGGGGGCCCCAAAAAGAAATTTTCTCCTAAGTATATTGGTCCATTCAGACTGGTCGAGAAGGTTAGAAACGTAACGTATAAAATTGAAGGAAATAGACATAGGGATCTAATCACTATTCATGTGGACAGATTAAAACAGTAGGTGGGTGTTGGCCCACCACGGGGTGGGCAAAAGAGAATACCAAGAAATAAACCAGTGGAAGAGGTTATAGATGAGGACACAGAATCAGAAGATTGTCAAGGATTGTCAAGAACTGCATAAAAATGAACATTGGAGAAAAGTTGTAATAAGTTGGCATTGTTATGATCAAGATAAAATCTTATGCTATGAACTGAAAATAGAAAATGCATATTAGTATTTAAAATGAGAATAGTAAAAAAAAAACATCACAAAATAACAAAGGGAATAAATGATACGAGGACTTTCGGTCATTTTATTTACAAAGACCTTCTTTAGGTATAAAAATTTTTTTGAAAGTATAACTGAATTCTTCTCTCAGTAAAAGATAAGAATATAGGTTTAAATAGATACATTGTTGAGAGGTATTATTGCATCAATTGAAATTTATGATTAATGTTAGAGTCAGATGGCCGCAGCTAAGCTATAGATCAGTCGTAAACAGCAGTCCTGACCCGAATTGTATTTTGTTGGAAAGTTGCACAATTTTGTCCGCGTGGGAGTATCTCTTGCTCTCATGGAGTAAACGTTGCCGACCACGACCACTGGAGTGCATTAGTGAAAGTAGAGTAGCGTCATCTCAATACAAGGATCAACCTGTACAACTGAGATGTCCCTATACTATTGCACACAGCCCTTAGTTGCGTAATCTGACGCTTGCTGTTGTTATAGCGCTTATTATGTTGATAATAAGAGTTAAATAAGAAATATAGTTCTTTAGCTCAGAGAGGGCCCTCTGTTTAAGTTACTTTCTTTAGAAATTATCATCCATGAGCTGTACTATTGACACACGTTTAACTAATTATATATAAATTACCTAATTTGAATATTATGTGGTTTATAGTGGAATAAAGAGAGAATATCTAATTAATTGATCAGGTGCAGGATTTTTTTTTTAATTTTAAGAATCACACATCGAAAGTATCACACCCGAACCTTTGACACACGTTCCACCCGAAACCAGTTGTTGATCAATATAAAGAGAGGAAGGTGAGTCACAGTACCATATAGTACAACGGAGCACCGTCAGGGCTCATGCACCAAAACTAATAACCATTATCATTATTCACTCATTATATTCACCCATGGCACGTTGTTACGAGTTGTTTGATATATTACAAGCCAAATCGTAGCATTGAATTTCTAATATTACCATTTGGTATCATATGGCACAATTAGGTCACATGCTACAATCCTATAACCATTACGAAATATATTCACTCATGGCACGAGGTTACGAGGTATTTGAAATATTACATGCCATACTTTAGCATTGAAATTCCAATGGTACAATTTGGTATGCCATAGCATGACTACGGCAGGTGCTACTAAACAAATATCGATTATCTTTATTTACTCGTTATATTAACTCATGGCATCTTGAAATAATAAATGATATTATAATTGGAGATAAGCCTACCAAGCATCAGGCAAAGATTTTTCTATCGAAATATGGAAGAAAAATTCTGCGACCTGGGGTCGAACCAGGAACCTCGGCTGTCATGGCAGACGCCTCTACCAGTTGGGCTAACGCAGTCACCTGGCCAGCCTTGCTGACTCAAGGTGTCTTAAAGACAACCAAGTTGTCATGTTTGAAAGCCCAATGGGAGGCAGGCATCTGGCTAACAGATCGAGAATCTCTCCTATCCAACCATCAGAAAGTTTGTCGAACTCACAGATAAATGAAAGTATAAATGATATTATAACTGGAGATAAGCCTACCAAGCCTCCCATTGGGGTTTCAACCATGACAACTTGGTTGTCTTTAAGACACCTTGAGTCAGGATGATGTTTCAGATTGTTTGATGTATTACATTCCTTATCTTAGCATTGAAAGTTCCAATGGTATTATATGGTACTACATTTCAACATTGGGGCACTTGCTACTAAACCAATAACCATTATCATTATTTACTCGTTATATTCACTCCTGCATGTTGTTACGAGTTGTTTTATATATTTCATGAGATATCTTATCAATGAAATTCCAATGTTACCATTTGGTATCATATGGCACTTTAATGACATGTGCTACTAAACCAATAGCCATTGTCATTAATCGCACGTTAGATTCACTCATGTCACGTTGTTACAGTTGTGTGATGTATTACATGTCATATATCTTAGCATTGAAAGTTCCAATGGTACCACATTGAACCATATGGCACCATTAGACTTCAAGCAACTAAACAAATAACCATTATAATCATTTACTCGTTATATTCACTCATGGCACTTTGTTACAATTGAAATATTACATGCCATATCTTAGCACTGCAGGTTCCGATGATACCACATGGTACAAAATGGCATCATTAGGGCTTGTCCTACTTTATCTATAGCCATTACTATTATTTAATCGTTACATTCATTCATGTTAAGTTGTTACTATTTGTTAAATATATTATATGCCAATCTTCTCATTAAAATATAATTGTAGCATTTTGTGTCATATGGCATTATAATTATCTACAATCTCATAACCGTTATCATTATTAACTCGATATATTCACTCATGGCACATGGTTATGAGTTGTTTGATATATTACGAGCCATATCTTAGAACCTGAAGTTCCAATAGTACCATATTGTACAACATAGCACCATTAGGGCTCCTGCTACTAAAGCAATATCCATCATCATCTTTTACTCTTTATATTTACTCATGGCATGTTGTTATAAATGTTTGATATATTACAAGCCATAACTTTGCATTGAAAGTTCCATTTGTACTATATGGTAAAACATGGCACCATTAACGTTCATGCTACTGAGGCAATAACCAATTACATTATTTACTTGTTATATTCACTAATTGTACATTGTTGCGATTATTTGACATATTACATGCCATATCTTAGTACTGTTCCAATTGTACCACGTGGTAACACCAGGCACAATCAGGGCACATGTTATTAAACCAATAACCATTAACATTATTTACTCGATATAATCAATCATAGCATGTTGATACGAGTTGTTTCATATATTACATGCCATGTCTTGGCATTGAAATTCTAATAGCATAATTTGGTATTATATGGCACATTAGGGCACGTGCAACTAACTCATAACCAATCCGACTTAAATTCACTTATGGCACCAATCTTATAAACATTACGAGTTACATTCACTCATAGCACGCTGTTACGAGTTCTTTGATATATTACATGACACATCTTAGCATTGAAATTCTTGTGGTACCATTTGGTATCAGATGGTGTCAGTAAGGCACGTGCTACTAAACAAATAACGATTATCATTATTTACTCGTTATATTCAATCATTGCATGTAGTTAAGAATGTTTGATATAATATACGCCATATCTTACCATTGAAAGTTCCAATGTTCCCATATGGTACCTTAAGGCACGATTAGGACTCGTGCAGCAAAACCAAACCCCATAATTATTATTACCTTATTATATTCACTCATGGCACATTGTTGCGATTGTTTGACATATTACACGCCATATCTTAGCATTGAAAGTTCCAATTGTGCCACATGGTACCACAAGGCACAATCAGGGCACGTGCTACTAAACCAAGACTCTTTATCATTATTTATTTGTTATATTCACTCATGGCATGTTTTCAAGATTATCTGATATATTAAATGCCATATCTTAGCATTGAAATTCCAATGGTCTAATTTGGTATCATTTTGCACAGCAGGGCACGTGCAACTAACTCCTAACCAATCCGACTTACCATAACTTATGGCTCATTCTTACAAGTTGTTTTATATGTTACATGCAATATCTTAGCATTGAAAGTTCCAATAATACCACATAGTAGCACATGGCTCAATTAGGGCACTTGCTACTAAACAAATAACGATCACCATTATTTACTCGTTATATTCACTCATGGCATGTTGTTTAGATTGTCTTGTATATGACATGCGACTTCTTTGCATTGAACTTACAATGGTACCATTTTTATCATACGGCACCATTCGGACACGTGCTACAATTCCATAACCATTACGAGTTACGATCACTCATGACACGTTGTTACGAATTATTTGAAATATTACGTACCATATCCTAGCATTAAATTCCAGTGATACCATTTGATATCAGATGGCACCAGTAGGGCATGTGCTACTAAACAAATAACGATTATCATTATTTACTCGTTATATTCAATCATAGTATGTTGTTAAGAATCTTTGATATAATTCGTGCCATATCTTACCATTCGTGAAAGTTCCAATGTTCCCATATTGTACCATATGGCACGGTAAGCGCTCGTGCAGCAAAACCAATAACCATTATTATTGTTACCTCGTTATATTCACTCATGGCATATTGTTGCGAGTTGTTTCATGTATTACGAGCCATATCTTAGCATTTAAAGTTCCAATAGTACTATTTTGTACAAGATAGCACTATTAATGCTCGTACTATTAAAGCAATATCCATTATCATCATTTATTCTTCATATTTACTCATGGCATGTTGTTATGTATGTTTGGTATAATACATGCTATATCTTATCATTTAAATTCCAATAGATGCATTTGGAATCATATGGCTCTATTTGGTCACGTGCTACAATCCCATAACCATTACGAGTTAAATTCACTCATGGCACATTGTTGCAAGCTGTTTGTAATATTACATTCCATCTCTTAGCATTGAAATTTCCAATAGAACCATATGATGCAACATAGCACTATTAGGGCTCGTGCTACTAAACCAATAATTATTGATCTATATATATAAAGAAGGATGTTTGTGGGTTTGTCTGTGGGTCTGTTTGTCTGTATGTTTTTTTATACAAATCTACAGTTTTATTCTGATCTTGATGAAATTTCGCATACATGACCTTCAAAGCATGAGGAAGGTCACTGTCTACCTCAGATTTCAGAAAAATAATAATTATCGATAAAAAATCGATATTCATTGTTATTGCAGGGCATATTAATGAGAAATATCTCATGACCAACAATGCAAGGCAAAGTTTTTACAACAATAGATATCAACAATGGTATCAGCACGCAATTCACAAACACACGGCATGAACTAACAATATATATCTCATGACCAACAATGCAAAGCAAAGTTTGTGCAACAATAGGCCCATTATGTTCGCATCAACAATGGTATTAACGCGCAATTCACCAATAACAATGAGCACAGAATGATGATGTAATGTTAAAGCAATCTTTCAAAGAATTATAACAATGAACATAAAATATCGATGTAATATCGATAAGTTTCAATTTGTACCAATGCATAGAATTTCTGTTATTCAGGCTTTTCTTAGAAAAGAGAGTTCTTAGTACTTAACAATTTCTTGAAAATCTTTAAAAATGATCAGTAGCTGGAGATAATGGAGAGTTAGTAGACTATTGAGATAGAGTAGAAAGATGACAGACTTAGAACTCCTTTAGCTCCGTGATGTATTGAGCAAAAGGGAAGCAAGTAAATAGAAGAATTGGCGACCGCTAGACTACCCAAAGTGATGAAAGGCCAAATTTTGCTTCAACACAACGAGAGAAGAGTAGAAATTGCAATAACATCAAGTGTACATCTGAAGTAAGATTACCTGAGTAAGAAATTATTGGAGCAGTCCATCCATTGTGAGCCTTTACAAAGATTTTTTTCAAATTTTCAATAAGAATTTCTACTGTATTAATTCTAAGCATTTTCACGTGTTTATTTTTAAGATATTGCAAAATTTAATTTAATTTTTTGAGATTGTTCTGTTTACATCCAAGTGTAATTATCCCGGGCAACGCTGGATACCTCTTCTAGTTATCTTTATTTACTCGTTATATTCACTCTTGGCACACAGTTAAGATTATCTGATATATTACATGCCATATCCTAGCATTGAAAATCCAATGGCACAATTTGGTGTCATATGGCACTTTAGGGCACGTGCAAATAACTCATAACCAATCCGAGTTACATTTACTCATGGCTCATCCTTACGAGTTGTTTCATATATTACAAGCCATATATTTGCATTGAAAGTTCCAATTGTTCCATATGGTACAACATGGCACCACTAAGGCTCATGCTACTAAACCATTAACCAATTTCATTATTCACTTGTTATATTCACTCATTGCACGTTGTTACGATGGTTTGATATATTACATGCCATATCTTTGTATTGAAATTCCAATGGTACAATTTGGTATCAGATGGCGCCAGTTAGGCACCTGCTACTGAACAAATAATGATTGTCATTATTTACTCGTTATATCCACTCATGGCATGTTGTTAAGAATGTTTGATATAATACATGCTATATCTTACCACATGGCACGATTAGGGCTAGTGCAGTAAAATCAAACACCATTAATAATAACTCGTTATAGTCACTCATGGCACATTGTTACGAGTTGTTTGATGTATTACAAGCTGTATCTTAGCATTTTAAGTTTCAATGGTACCATATTGTACAACATTGAACTATTACGGCTCGTGCTGCTAAACCAATAACCATTATCATCATTTACTCTTTATATTTATTCATGGCATGTTGTTACGATTCTTTGATATATTATATGCCATATCTTATTATTGAAATTCTAATGGTAGCAATTGGTATCAAGTGGCACTATTAGGTCACGTGCTATAATCCCATAACCATTACTGGTTACTTTCACTCATGGCACATTGTTACAAGTTGTTTGATATATTACATGCAATATCTAACTATTGAAATTTCTAATAGAACCATATGGGCAAAATAGCACCATTAGGGCTCGTGCTACTAAATCAATAACCATTATCATTATTTACTCCTTATATTCACTCATGGCGCGTTGTCTCGAGTTGTTTTATATATGACAAGCCATATCTTTGCATTGAAAGTTCCAGTTGTTCCATATGCTACTAAGCCAATAACCAATTTTATTATTTCTTCGTTATATTTACTCATTGCACGTTGTTATGATGGTTTGATATATTACGTGCCATATTTTAGCATTGAAAGTTACAATGGTACTATATGGTACATCATAGCACTATTCAGGCTCATGCTACTAAGTAAATAACCAATTTCAATTTTTCTCGTTATATTCACTCATTGTACGTTGTTACGATGGTTTGATATATTAAATGCCATATTAAGTTCCAATATTACCATATTGTACAACATAACATCATTAGGGCTCGTGTTACTAAACTAATAACTATTAACGCCATTTACTTTTAATATTCGCTCATTGCTCGTTGTTACGAGGGTTTTATATATTACATGCTATATCTTAGCATTCTAATACCAATGGCACAATTTGGTATCATATGGCACATTGGGGCACGTGCTACAAAACAACGATTATCATTATTTACTCGTAATATCCACTCATGGCATGTTGTTATGATGGTTTGATATATTGCATGCCATATCTTAGCATTAAAATTTTCAATTGCACCATATGGTACAACGTGGCACCATTAGGGTTCATGCGACTATACCAAAAACCATTTTCATTATTTACTCGTTATATTCACTCATGGCATTTTGTTAAGATTATCTGATATATTACATGCCATATCTTAGCATTAACATTTCAATGGCACAATTTGGTATCATATGGCACATTAGGGCACGTGCGACTAACTCATAACCAATCCGAATTACATTCACTCATGGCTCATTCTAACGAGTTGTTTAATATATTATATGACATATTTCAGCAATGAAAGTTCCATTGGAAATATATGGCACAATGTAGCACCATTAGTTTTCATGAAACTAATCCAATGACCAATTTCATTATTAATTCGTTATATGCACTCATTGCACATTGTTACGATGGTTTGATATATAACATGCCATATCTTAGCATTGAAAGTTCCAATTATACCACATGGTACCACATTACAACCTGGATACGCGCATTTCGAAAGCACTGCTTTCATCTTCGGCAGGAATCCTTGACTCCGTGAATCCACTCAATTAAAAGTGAACTG
>JAHWFO010092416.1:146098-159509 GCA_023313115.1 Rhysida immarginata
CAGTTCACTTTTAATTGAGTGGATTCACGGAGTCAAGGATTCCTGCCGAAGATGAAAGCAGTGCTTTCGAAATGCGCGTATCCAGGTTGTATTTTTCTGTTATTCGTTGTGGTTAAAGAGTTGTCTTTCATTTATTATAATAATAATTATCCACATAATATACTTTCTTTGGTTTTAAGATATCACTATAGTGTTTTTCTACCATTTATTATCTATTCGAGTTACGTTCACTCATAGCTCATTCTTACAAGTTGTTTGAAATATTACATGCCATATCATAGTATTGAAAGTTCTAATTATACCACATGGTACCACATAACACAGTTAGTGCACGTGCAACTAAACCAATAACCATTATCATTATATACTCGATATATTCACTCATAGCGCGTTGTTACGAGTTGTTTGATATATTACAAACAATATCTTAGAACTTAAAGTTACAATAGTACCAAATTTTACAACATAGCAGCATTAGGGCTCGTGCTACTAAATAATATCCATTATCATCATTTACTCTTTATATTTACTCATGGCATGTTGTTAAAATTGTTTGATATATTATACGCCATATCTTAGCATTGAAATTCTAATTAGTACCATTTGGTAACATATGGCTCAATTAGGTCACGTGCTACAATGCCATAACCATTACAAGTTACGTTCACTCAAGGCACGTTGTTACAAGTTGTTTGATATATTACAAGCCATATCATTGCATTGAAAGTTCCAATTGTACCATATGGTACAACATGGTACTATTAAGGCTCATGCTACTAAGCCAATAACCAATTTCATTATTTACTTGTTATATTCACTCATTGCGATGGTCTGATACATTACATACCATATCTTGGCATTGAAAGTTCCAATTCTACCACATAGTACCACATGGCACAATCAGGGCACGTGCTACTAAACCAATAACCATTATCATTTTACTCGTTATATTCACCCATTGCATGTTGTTACGAGTTGTATGATATATTATATGCGAAATCTTAGCATTGAAGTTCACATGGTACCATTTGGTATCAGATGGCACTGTTAGGCCACATGCTACTAAACAAATTTATTTATTAATTAATTAATTTATTTATTTATTCATTTATTTAAAGAAATTAGATACAACATCGCCCAACTAGGTCCGTTATGGTCAGGAGACAGACTAGTTAGAAACTAGCGGGCGTCACTAGTACTAAATTACATATAATAAAAATCAATGCATGATTAGTAATGAAACAGTTAGTAATTTCTTATTATGAATTATAAGTTTTATTTTACAATTTATGGACATTCCAACAACAAAAGCAAATAAAATACAAAATAAGAAAAAAAGATACAAATCATGAAGAATCATTGGTCTACAAAAGGAAAAAAAAATTTCAGCTTACAGAACAAAGAGCAACATGGCCGACGAGAAAGGTCCTTGGAAGGACAAAGTAAAACAAATAGTAATTAGTAAATACAAATAAATAATTAAAAGCTATACAGAAAATAACTAAACCAAAAGGTTAACGAGGGTTAGAACTGTGTTAATCGACAGAAGATAGACTTTCAAAAGACGTTTGAACATATGACAGGAGGGGGAAAACCGAATAGCTTCAGGTAAATCAGACCAAATTTTAATTCCTGCATAAGAAACACTACATTGTTTATAATTACTTTTAGCAAGGGGAAGGCGAATAGAATTAGCTGACCGAGTAGTATAAGAATACTAGTCATATTGATAAATAACTATTAAAGGAGTAACCAGTAATAGATGGGAATTTACGAGTTTATAAATGAACAAACAGATTAAGAAATGTAAATTTGGAAAATGGTTAAAATGCCAAGTGATTTGAAGTGGTGCAAAACAGATGTAGGTTTACGGACATTCAAGAGGCATCTCAAGAACCACTTTTGAAGTCGATATAGACGAGAAAGGCTAAAGTTTGAAGCCTTGTTTTCTATTAAAAACAGACATTAGATAATAAACATGCGAGTCCCAGGACAGATCAAGTGATATGAAGAGACCTAAATATTTGAAGGAGTCGAAGCTGAAATAGGAGAGTTGTTGTAAACTATATTAAGATCCAAAGGGAGACTATGTTTATTTCGCTGTTAAAATAGCATGTACCTGGTTTTATCTAGATTTAAAACTAAGGCATTAGCAGAGATCCAAGAGCTCAAGACTGATAAAGACTGACTAATAGCCAGGACAAGATTAGAAATATAAATGAGTGGTATCATCAGCATATAAAATTAAAGAAATCGGAGATAGAGTATATGTAAGGTCGTTAATAAAAATAATAAATAACAACGGAAAAAGAATAGAGCTTTGAGGAACCCCAACATTACAAATTTGTGTGGGTGAAAGGAATTCATGAATAGATAGTTAACAACGATTTGTAAGAAACTCATTTAACATAAACAGTGGGGGACCATGTAAATAAAAAAAAGAGGAAATTCAAAGTTGGAGAGGGATTGAATCAAAGGCTTTAGAGTAATCTAAGAACAGAGAAACAATACACTTATTATCAGAAAGATCATTAGTAATAAACTCAAGTAACTCGTAGCATGCAGTATCGGTACTGCGTTTCGGAGTAAAGCCATGCTGTAAAGGACACAAAAGATTATTGTTCTGTATATAATTTGAAAGACGAAGGAAAAACAGCTTTTCAAAAATCTTAGAAAAGAAGTGGAGAATAGAAATCGGGCGATAGTTTTGAAAATCATTGGGGTTACTATTTTTGAAGACGGGCAGAATTTTATCATCCTTCAGTGCTTTGGGAAATGATCCCATGGTAAAGGAAATATTAAATATATGGGCTAGAAGACAAGCAATACTAGTGTTAACCGCAATAGTAATGTCAGCTCGTATATCCAAAGGATCGGGGGAAATTGAAAATTTCATATAACTGATTATTTTGGCAAATTCGGAAGGATCTGTGGGTGCAGCAAAGAAAGAGACCGATGGTAAGGAGGCTTCAAAAGAGTATTTAATAGAGGAAGAATGATAAGAAGGAGGAGTGGGCAAGAGCGCTGTTTGAAAATCCATAAGAATAGAAGGATTTAAATTGTGCGTGTCCGCAAAAGGCGATTGAGATGCCGAAGTATAAGATAATAAGTCAGTAATTGTTTTCCATTTAGTTTTATTAGAACCCATTTTACTAAAAAGTTGCGCATACTAATTACGTTTGGCTAGTTTAATAAGGTTATGCAGCCGATTAGAGAAAGATATAAATTGGAGATTTTTGAATTGGGTAGGATTTCGCACGTATTTATGATACAGCATGTTCTTATGAGAAACCAAACGCAAAATGTGCTGGTTTAGCCAAAGGTTACAAAGAACTTAAGAAATACTAGAACAGGGAATGGAGATAAAAAAAAATATCGTTCATAACCAAATTTAAAGTGAGTATAAAACTTATCAAAAAGTATATTTACATCAGAAGAGCAACCTAGAATTTCGGTCCAATTAGTCAACAGAAGATACAAATCAAACATTATAATTCTAAAGGGAATTATTATTCTCTTATTAATAGTTTTGTGGCTTAAAGAACTAATCAAAGAAGATTTATAGATAAAATATAGAGGGAAATGATCAAATATGGACACATCGAGAGTTCCACATTGGAGTGAATTGCCTAAATTAGAAAAACACTGGTCAATTGTACTGTAAGAATTATGAGCTATAGAAAAATGAGTAAAGGAGTCATCAGTGAAATGCAAGCCCGCTCTCTCAGTTAAATCCATTAAACATTTCGAATTTGCTGAAGGTTTGTGAAAATTAAGATTAAAGTCACCCACTAATGTGATACATTTGTTAAGCCGCAAACGACCGAGTAATAAAGATAAAAGAACCCGAAGGAGGACAATAAATTCTGACATGAACATGCTAATTATTAACAAGAATCGAAAGGAGTTCATAGTCGTCTGTAATAGTTGTAAAATCAGGAAGAAGAGTAGAATGCAGAGGATTTGCTACATAGATGATTACATCTCCTCCTTTTCTGGTGGTCCGATGAACAGCTACAGGAGCATATTCTACAAGAGCAGTGATCTCTGAAGATGACTGCGTCCGAGATTCAACCAAAGATATAATTTGAGGTGAGGAATTCAGTACAGCTAATGAAGCACACAGGGTGGAAAAATTTGCTCTTACACTACGGATGTTTATATATAACAGAAATTGAAACGTCTGTAGAGAATCAAAATTCAATGTGGTTAGTAGGGCGTTAAGACAGGATGACGGGACAGGAGAAAAGGGAGAGAACATTAGGAATATAAAAATAAATGAAGCATTACAGAAAGAAAAAAATATATATAAAAACAGAATTTAACAAAGAAACAAAAAAGATAGAATTTAAAAGAAAGTCAAAAGCAAAAGCCAGTGGGTCAAGAGTACTAATAAGATAAAAGAATAGAAAAAACCAATAAAAAATAAATAAATAAAAAAACTAAAAAACCTAAACTATCAGTATAATTAACTTCAAGTTATTACTTGCACAAGAAGTTAAATCAAATTACTTGATGAGTAAAAACAAAAAGTTGAAAACTACCATATCGTAACATTAATAAAAAATTATCATACCGTGGGGAAAAAGTAATAATAAATTTAGCAAAAAGTAGTTACACGTACATACTTATAGGAACTCAATATTAAACAAAATCATGCCGTGGTTTGAAGATCATTCAAACTAGGTAATATAAATATTTTAGTCAGAATCTTCCCACCGAAAGACCACGCCTGACGAAGGCCGAATTTTTCCTTGGCAGCATGTAGAAGTTGATATCTGCTAGCCGTTAGGTCCTCGGAGATCATGAATGGAGTACCACGTAGATATCAACGTTTCTTTATTACTAGATTAGGTTTATTCCTTAATGTCGGAGGAGGAAAACTGGACTATCACTGGGAGAGCTTTAGAGCCCGACCGAGCTCCGACTGGTAACAAAGTCCGATGGATTTAACTTAACTTCAATTTTCGTATGCAGTAGATCAATTATTTTGGAAGGGCGATTTTCAGATGGGTCTTCGAGAATATTAAAGACACGAATGTTAGCACGCCTTGAATACTGTTCTAAGTCGTCTATACGTGTTTTGAGCTGGTTAATGCAATCCATCGTTTCAGACGCGGGCACTAAACCTGATGCAGATGGATCAGATACAAATTGCGCACAAATGGGCTGAATAGAATCAACTCGTGTTTTCAAAACGGCGAGATCCGACTCTACCTTAGCGATTTGGGAAGAGAGTGAGATCATAGATTGATCCATTCTTTCAACAATTTTAGAAAAATCAAATCTGAAGTGGTCCAGTGTGTTGACATCATCGAAAAATTTCTGAAATCCTCTTTCTATCTGCTTAATAATGGAATCATCCGAAGGAGAACAACAGGGAGGATCCATAACCACTTGACGGCTGGGGTATTTTTTCAATTTTTTTTCGTCTTTTAGCAAAACCAAACGATTTACTGAGAGTATAAAGTAATAAAAGCTATAGCAGAGCTTTAAACAACACAAATTGAATGTTAACGGTGCTAACAATAAGAGAACTTGACGTTGAATAAATCATTACCGTAAGTAATTAAACGGTGGAAAACATAAGTGGATCGTAATAAATATGGGTCGGAAAGAACAAATGAGAAATCACAACAAACAAAGCACATCAATGATGCAATATAGAGTTGTTGGTGATTCACTTACAGTTTAAATCATTCTTAGAATGAGTCCAGACACCAATGGCAACCAAGAGCGAGTTACAACCTACTACTCACGTCTGCCATTTATCACCAATCAATATCAACGATTATCTTTATTTACTCGATATATTCACTTATGGCTTGTTGTTATGATTGTCTGATATATTATATACTATATCTTAGCATTAAAATTCCAATAGTACCATTTGGTATCGTATGGCACTATTAGGTCACATGCTACTATCCCATAACCAATACGAGTTACATTCACTCATGACACGTTTTTACGAGTTATTTGAAACATTACAAGCCATATCTTAGCATTGAAATTCCAGTGGTACCATTTGGTATCAGATGGCACCAGTAAGGCATGTGCTACGAAACAAATAACGATTATCATTATCTTCTCGTTATATTAACTCAGAGCATGTTGTTACGAATGTTTGATATAATACATGCTATATTTTATCATTGAAATGCCAATGAAATTCCAATGGTACCATTTGTTGTCATACGGCACTGTTATGCCACATTATTTACTCTTTATATTCACTGATTACACGTTTTTACGAGGGTTTGATATATTATATGCTATATCTTTGCTCTTTGCGGACGACCTTGTCCTGCTTGGGTCTTCTCGCACGAACCTTCAGCATGCACTAGACCGGTTTGCAGCCAAATGTGAAGAAGCGGGGATGAAGATCAGTGTGGCTAAAACCGAAGTTCTGGTTCTTTCAAGACAGCCTGCTCAGTGCGCTCTCCATGTTAGGGGAGCCTCATTGAGACAGGTGGAGAAGTTCAAGTATCTCGGGATTGCATTCACGAGTGATGGACGGCAGGAGAAAGAATTGGATGCTCGGATCGGTGCAGCAAGCTGTGTCAGACGTGAACTGTGGCGATCCGTGGTAACGAAACGAGAGCTGGGTAACAAAGCCAAGCTCTCCGTCTTCAAATCTATCTTTGTCCCCATTCTCACCTATGGTCATGAGGCTTGGGTAATGACCGAAAGAGTGCGATCGCGGGTACAAGCGGCCGAAATGAGATTCCTGAGAGGTGTGGCAGGTGTTACCCTACTAGATAGAGTGTACAGCAGCACAATAAGGGAATCTTTAGGTGTTGAGCCGCTACTTCTCCGCATTGAGAGATCTCAGTTGCGCTGGTATGGCCACGTGATACGGATGCCGCGAACTAGTCTTCCTAGGCAGTTGTTATTTTCCAAGCCGGTGGGTAAGAGACCAAGGGGTCGGCCTAGAACCAGGTGGCTAGACTACCTGGAGAATCTGGGTTCGAGTCGCTTGGATATTACCAGGGAGGACATGCGCCTGATGGCGGAAGATCGCGATCGCTGGAGATCCTCCATAGGGCTGCTGCCCCCGCGACCCTAACGGATAGGCGGGTTTGAAAAGTAAGTAAGTAAGTAAGTATAAATTACTGTCTTGATTTCTTCCTAATATGTGGACTGATTGTTGCGATTTATATCTTTATCATTGTTGTCGATAAATTTTATTTTTTTTTATGATTTGCGTGTGATGTGCAAATACGTTCTTTCCCTTGCGGGAAAGTTATATCATTTAATTGTTGAAAAAATGGTAATTTTTACTTTTTATTGCTTACGGTTCATTCCTTCCTCATCTCTTGCCCCTCTTCCCCCTCTACAAGCCTCCTGTGCAGCATGGCCGCCTATCTATCTCCCCATAGATATAGGGGAACATATATATTTTTGCAATGGAACTTCCTGCCAACTGATCCTCCTTCTGAAGAAATATTGTATCGTTTATTTCTTTCATGGCATACTCATTTTTTCATGCCTGGCTCCCGTTGATCCTTGGACGTCTTGCACAACCATTCCCTTGCTTGATACAACTATGACAGATCCTTCCGATTAACTTAATACAGCAAGATGTCTCATTCTATGGATCATTATTGTTTTCTTCAAAATATATTATCTTATGTCAGACTGAGTTATTCAGACGCGCCATGCCTTTTCTTTATTTTTACGCACAAGGTTCGTTTTGTTTTACCCCTTAACTATTTTTTTTCTTAATTTTTTCTGTAAATAAATTTATCCTTCTGCCTGCCTTTGCTGCCGCAAAATAGTTTGTATATGTATATATTAATTCATAATTAATGAAGATGTTATATATACCATTATCACGTTCCATTTTTAATTAATCCCTTTGAACACTGGTAGCAGAGCGTGGTTTATTGGTTTATTGGGTTATATACCATATTACTAAGCATGGCAGAGTCTTATTTTGATGAGGGTCGATCCATTCCCAAGCCCGTGAGCGCCAACTACCATCAGTGGAAATATCGCATGCTGACGTTTCTGGAGACAAAATGTCTGGATAATTATGTTAAAGACAAAATCCTTTTGCCAACTTCTGAACCAGACAAATCGACAGTCCGTTTAGAGTGGGCACGTTTGCAACATTACCTGTTGAGCATGGTTAGCGACGACATAGTCGTTATGCTCCCAGAGGACAACCCATTCACTCTCTGGGAAGCCATTCATTGTCGCTATCCCAGACCAGATTCAGTAACGCAGGCTGAGATTATGTGTCTTCTCTCAGCTCTATATTTTAGTGATTCGGATGACCCAAACGCCTATGTTGCGCGCGCATTGCCGCTACGCGCAGAGGCGAGGGCAGTGTCCCTCTAATTGGATGATAAAATATTGATTGACCATATGGTGGCTGGTTTGCCATCGACCTATACTGCATTAAGACTTTCTGTGTAAGCCAATCCTACTATGTCTCTTGAAACATTCCAAAGTCAGCTAAGTGTGATATTGATAGATGTTAGTTCTCGCAATCACCCTGTCAGGGCAGCTTCAAGTATCACTTCTGCGCCTAATTTAGCCCCCAAATTTTCTTCCGAAGCCCAGAGGACTTCTGAAGTAACTGGCTTTAACTGCGGACGCCGAGGACATGTTAAATATGTTTGTCCCTCTTAGCGTCTCCATGTAACCCTTGATCCCTCTATGGTGCACACTCCACCCAGATCACACTCACCAAATGTGCGTACCCCACGTCCCAAGCGAAGAACTCGCAAGCCAAGTGCCAAAGCGCATGAACAGAAGCCAGCAGTTAACTGTGTTGGCCTTCCAACAAGAGACTAGATAATTGACACAGGCAGCTCGTTCCATATGATCAAGGCTAAACAGTTCTTTGAATCCATCCAAAAATGTCATAAGAAGATCCATACTGCACATCCTGCAAAACAATTGTCGCTGTCGGTACAGGGGTTGCGAGTGTTTTGCTAAACTCGGGATTTATTTTAACGCTATATGACGCGCTTTATTCCCCTTGTGCGCGTTTCAACCTTGCGTCAATGGGACAATTAACTATGCAGGGGTTCTCTCTGTCATTTGGTCCTGACGGGTATTCCCTTATTTCTGATCAGGGCGTGGCCGTGGCTGCACAGGAGGCGATTGTGGATTCACCATTCCTTTCGGGATTATCAGACATCCCCTTAGTCTCCCGAACAGTTTCCCCACCATTTTCTATGGTATTGACTTATCAGGATGTTCATAATGCTCTGGGACATCCATCGCCGAAAAAACTCGCCAATGCTATCAAACACTGAAGTATTCGTGGTCTCGAAAAAGTGCCTCTCATTCCTAATGGTCAGCCATGTGTTCCCTGTCTCGAGGCAAAGTTGTGCAATGCCCCTCACAAAACTGTCACGTTTCAGCAGTCCTCACGTCCTCTACATCTTCTCCACGTGGACACTGCAGGGCCCATGCCTACCACATCCGTCTATGGGAACAAATATCTTCTGATTGCAGTGGACGATCATACTCGTAAGATATTTGTATGTGCTGTGTCAACCAAAGCAGAGGTACATCAAGCGCTGATCAACTTGATTAAACAGTTACAACGATGTACTGGACATAAACTCGTGTATGTACGTTCGGATAATAGCACGGAGTTTATTAACGAAGCGCTCAGCGAATTTTGTTCAGTGGAAGGAATAACCCAGCAATTTACTGTGCTTGAGAACCCCCAGTCTAATGGTGTTGCTGAGAGAGCAGTCCGCTCTATTTGTGACAGAATGCGTGTCTTACGTGCCTCGTCTAATGTTCCACACCGTTTCTGAAACCTTGCTGCTGCTATGGCAGCGTATAATTTGAACTCCCTGCCCCTAACAGGGCTAACTATCTCTCCAGAGGAGCTGTGGTCCGAAAAGAAACCCACTTTTAAGCATCGAGCGCCATTTGGGTGCCAAGTCTATTATTTTGGGCCAAGATCGCACCAATCCAAATTCCAGGCTCATGCAAAACGTGGAATTTTCATGCGTCATCACCTGGCTATCTCATTTATTCGACTGAGGAGGACAAAATGATACGATCTCGATCAGTTCGATTTTTTCCAAAAACGTTCCCTGAACTGTCAATGTGCCGCGAACCGTTATTCTTGATTCCGTCTATGCCGCAACTTCCATATGATCTCCATTCAGAGACTTCTCAGTTTGATGAAGCGAGGAATGTCAAACGACTAACGTCGTTATCTCCAGCTTCCAACGTTGAGGACCCACCAACACATTTCGCCCCTGAAGCGAAAGATAACGAAGGATCAACTATTCCTGATGTAACGATCTCTCCTGTTCCTCCAGTGAAAGCACCCGTTCAGCTGGACGTGTCGCCAACGACCCAACCTGCCTTTGCGCCCCCTCAACAGGAGTTACGCAGATCGCAGAGGCTGAAAGATACGGCAGAGAGGCGTCGAGCTGTACTCTGTCATCCCAACTTAACCGACTCCACTTTCAAGGAGACGTCCTTGATGACCCCTATGTTGTATGAACAAGCACTCACTTCCCCTCAATGTCTCCAATGGGAAGAGGCTATGAAGAGTGTATTAGACCCTCTCCACCTTCATCAAATCTGAGACTTAGTCCCTAAGCCCTAACACACGAAGATACTGTAAACGAAGTGGATATACCGCATTAAGTGTAATGCAGACGGGTCGATTTCGAGATTTAAAGCCAGGTTGGTGGCAATTGGATCGTCGCAAACGTATGGAACGGAATACGAACTCACGTTTTCCCCTGTAATTCGGATGGAGTCGTTAAGAATACTGTTTGCCATAGCGGCCAATAAATGCTTGTCGTTGCACTAATACGATGTCAAATGTGCCTATCTGCATGCGACGATAGATTTCACGATGTATGTAATGCCACCCAAGGGGTTGGCTCACCGCTCAGACGAAGTATGCAAACTCCGAAAATCACTGTGTGGTTTAAAGCAGAGTGGGAGGTGCTGGTTTATGAGATTATGTCATCTCCTTCTCCACTTAGAGTTTACCCCATCCCGAGCGGATGATAGTCTTTTCTTTTATGATAGCAACGGTTGCTTTATGCTCCTTGCTGTGTATGTAGACGACATTGTGGCTGCTACGAGTGATGTCTGCCTTAAAATTAATAATGAATGATGTGCGACAAGAAGTCGATCTGGTGGACCTGGGACCCGTACATCACCTTTTAGCTATGCGTGTGAGCCAGGAAGGCAATGTCATCAAATTATCCCAGTGTGTGTAGTGGCCTTACAATATAAGAGATGGACAATAATATTACCAACTAGTTTCGCCATTTATTTCCTGTAAACTGGTTTTAATTTGTCAATCTCCCTTTTCTATTTTATTTTACCCATTTATTTTGTCAATCTCCCCTGTTGACAACCAGATATGTTCTCTTTACGGTCCGCGTTTTCTTGTCGCATCACTTTCGTCATTTCCTATAGTTTTATATTTTAATTTTTATGCTTATCTCGCTTGTTTCTCTTATTGGCCATTTCCTATGTATCCTATTTTTACGCTCATTGGTCCATCTGTACCATTTTTTTGTACATAAGGCCTGCGAGCCTTTTGGTGTGTACCTTGACAAAGCCGGGAATAAATGGCGAAACTAGCTGGTAATTCTATTGTCCATCTCTTATACTGTAAGGCCACTACACACATTGTAAATAAGCACAGTATTATGATCCCTTCTGTATCCGAAATTATCCCAGGCTCACTACATCCAGCAAGTCCTGCACGACTATCAACTGCAAGACATTAAACCTAGATCCGTTCTCCTCAGTCCGCACGTGAACCTGGACGAAGTGACGGACTCACGGCCAGCTGATCCCACAACTTATCAGTCCCTTCTCGGGTCGCTCATGTATGTAATGACGTGCACGCGCCCGGATATAGCTTTCGCTATCACACGATTGTCGTCATAGGCTAGGTCTCCAACTCATTTGCATATGACGGCGCTAAAGGGAGTCGCTGCTTACGCAGCTCACACCTGCAATGCATCGCTCACCTCTGTTCCGTCAACAGGTTCGTTATGTGCATTTCTCGATGCAAGTTGGTGTGTTACCCCACAGAGCAAGGGTTACTTTGGTATCCTCATAAAATTGGGAGAGAACACCATCTCCTGGTGCTCTAAGAAGCAGCGTCTCGTGGCCATAAGCAGCTGTGAAGCAGAAATTATAGCTATATCCGAGTGTGTAAAATCATTTCGGTGGTTATGGGATTTAATTACTCAAATAGGACAGGGGGAATATATATCTTTCCCCACTAATATATACACCGATTTAACTTCTGCCATTGCATGTCTGAGTGCATTGGAATCTAAGAGTAGAACGAGGCACATCCTGAGATTGCATAATTACATCTCGCGCGAAATCAATCTCCAGAGTGTGATCCTCGCCTACTGTCCATCCTTAGACATGCCGGCAGACGTTTTGAAAAAACCTTTACCTTCCCCTGCTTTGTATAAAATTTGCGATCAAATGTCGTTAACTAAGCGGGATGACAAACACTAATTAGACTTTTTTTTTGGAGTAAAATTTATGTACATGTATGCCCGCCCCCTTCCTTTTTGTTTTAACTGCAAAAATTGTAGTTTGAAGTTGTTAGGCGGGATGAGAGGGGTTCTTAACGCCGAATATTTTTTTTTCAACTCTTAGCCAGAGCTAAGATTTATTTTATTTTTTTTACATTTAAATAAGTCATAGCACGTAACTATTTATCTGTCATAAGAATATAAATTTATTTATACACTTTTGACACAAAGTAAATTATTTTTTCTGGACATGTCAATTATTTTCACTTTCATTAGTTTTTTTTAGTGTGCGTACACCATTCATATTTCATACTATTCATTTTTTAACTATTTCATTGCTTATTCACTAAGTTTTTTTTTAGGTCTAGTCAAATAAAGTTTTTTTTTAAACAGCTCTATGCTCAATAGACACATGGGTTTTATCCTGCACTCGTGTCAAATTATAGGGGGTTTGTTCGGGAAAGTTGGGATTAATGGTATTTTTTCTTTGTCTAATACTGGAATTAATATTTTATTTTTTAAGAAATATTTATTTAATTTTGTTATAAATCACTTCAACAAGAGGGAGGGAGGAATTCAACTCCATATTTTACTTTTCTGAAGGCATGACTCTGGTATCGTATTCGCCAAAGAAAGTAAAATTGGTACTTGTACTCTCCACGGAGCACATTGACATCTTGATTTCTTCCTAATGTGTAAACTGATTGTTGCGATTTATATCTTTATCATTGTTGTCGATAAATTATATTTTTTTTATGATCCGCGTGTGATGTGCAAATACGTTCTTTCCCTCGCAGATAATTTTCTCGACCGCAGGAAGTTATATCATTAAATTGTTGTCAAAATTGTAATTTTTGTTTTTTTTTGCTTACAGTTCATTCCTTCCTCATTTCTTGCCC
>JAHWFO010092416.1:159519-189394 GCA_023313115.1 Rhysida immarginata
AATCATTACGAGTTACATTCAATCATAGCACGTTGTTACGAGTGCTTGATATAATACATGCCATATCTTACCAATGAAAGTTCCAATGTTCCCATATGGTACCACATGGCATGATTAGGGCTCGTGCAGCAAAACTAATAACCAATATCATCATTTACTCGTTATATTCACTCATGGCACAATGTTACAAGTTATTTGATATAGTACATGCCATATCTTTTCATTGAAAGCTCCAACTGTACTATATGGTACAACATGGCACCATTAACCCGGCGTCACTCGCGCCAAATAGTATAACTGCACTACCCGCGCTGCGGTGTTTACACCGCACTTTTATAAGTGATTTTATTTGATAAAAAAGTACTCAGTGAGATAATATAACATAAAATGACATAATCGTAGCTTTTTTTTAATTTTTACATTCTAATTTCTTAATTTTAACATTTTTTAAATTTATATTTAATTTTTAATTTTATCATTTTTAAAAATATTTTTGTATGACAAATTATTTAAATAATTTAAATTTTAATAATTATATATTGAAAAGAAAATATAGATATTACAAACTATAAACAAATGTTCTACACAACTTCCTCAAGTTCCACCATGCAGTGATTGCAATGAACTTCCCGAGGCCTATGATTTCTCACACATTCCTTTTGCATTTTCCGCAAGTGACGTTTGTTTTTGTATTTTTGTGTGCGCCACATAAGTAACAAATCCCTGAACGAGTTGGCGTTTGTCTTTTTTCATTCTGTTTGTATTGTGACAAAAAGAGTGTGATAGCTTTTGATACAGACAGGTAATCGACTCAACTTTGCAATTTTTGAGAACTCAAGATACTGTATTTAATGATCACTTACACAAATTAGTAGAAAATAATAAAATTAAAGATTAAAAACAAATAAAGTGTTTTTTAAAAAATAATGTATATGTCAAAAATTTACTTACATGACTGCTCGCATACCAGTGTTAGCACTGCAGATTGAGACCAAGCGTGGAAAAAACAGCTTTACTCTTCAATTTGATAAAATCAATACAGGCGCTAGCTGTTGCTAACAAGTCGTACTTGGAATACATGGAAGATATCACAAAGTAGCGCCACTGTATAATGAGCTAAAAAAAAATCAAAAAGTGCAGTGTAAACATCGCTCGCGCGAGTGACGCCGGGTTAGGGCTCATGCTACTAAGCCAATAACCAATTTCATTATTTACTTGTTATGTTCACTCATTGCACATTGTTGCGATGGTTTGATATATTACATGCCAAATCTTGGCATTGAAAGTTCCAATTGTACCACATGTTGCCACATGGCACAATCAGGGCACGTGCTACTAAACCAATAACCATTATCATTATTTACTCGTTACATTCACACATGTCAGGTTGTTACAATTGTTTGATTATTACATGCCATATCTTAGCATTAAAAGTTCCAATGGTGCCATATGGTACAACATAGCACCATTGGGGCTCGTGCTACAAAATCAATAACCATTATCATTATTTACTCGTTATATATACTCATAACACTTTGTTACAATTGTTTGAAATATTACATGCCATATCTGAGCACTGCAGGTTCTAATGATACCATATGGTAGTACTTTGCATCATTAGGGCAAATGCTACTATACCAATAGCCATTAACAGTATTTACTCATTACAATAATTCATGGTACGTTGTTAGTTGTTAGATTTATTATATGCCATATCTTCTCATTGAAAATCCAATGGTACCATTTAATATCATATGGCATCAATAGGGCACTTTCTACTAACCCATAACCATTATTAGTTACATTCACTCATGGTTCGTTGTTACAGATTGTTGATATATTACATGCCTAATCTTAGCTTGGCAAATTCCAATTTTACCATATAGTACCAATAGGCACAATTAGGGCATGTGTTACTAAACCAACAAGTATTTTTATTATCTACTCGTTTATTTTCATCATGACACATTGTTACGACTTGTTTGATATATTAAATGCTATATCATAGCATTGAAAGTTCCAATGGTATTATACGCTACTACCCGGCACAGTTACACGCAATATCTTATCGCTGCAGGTCCCAATGGTACCAATGGTTCCATCTGGCACAATTAAGATAGGTGCTACTAAACCAATAACCATTATCATTATTTACTCGTTATATTCAATCATGACACGTTGTTACGATTATTTGATTAATAACGTATATTATCTTAGCATTGAAGGTTCCATTGGTACCATATGGTACCACATGACATGATTCGGACACGTGCTACTAACCTATAACTATTATCATTATTTATTAGTTATATACACTCATGACACATTGTTACGATTATTTGATTAATAACATGTTATATTTTAGCATTTAAGGTTCTATTGGTAATATATGATACCATATGGCATCATTAGGGCTCGTGCAACTAATCTAAAAACAATTTTCATTGTTTAATCGTTATATCTTCGACACTTATGGCACTTTCTTACAATTATTTGAAATATTACATGCCCTAACGTAGCACTGCAGGTTCCAATGATACCATATGGTACCACATTGCAACATTATTGTATGTACTACTATTCCAATAGCTATTACCATTTTTTTCTCGTTACATTCATTCATGGTACGTTATTACTAGTTGTTATACATATTATGTGCCATATTTTCTCATTGAAAATCCAATGGTACCATTTGGTATCATACGGCATCATTAGGGCACGGGCTGCTAACCTATAACCATTATGAGTTGCATTCATTCATGGTATATTGCTACAGATTGTTTAATATATTAAATGCTATATCATAGCATTGAAAGTTCCAATGGTAATATATGGTACCACAGTTTATCATTAGGGCACCTGCTACTAAACTAATAACCATTATTATTATTTACTCGTTATATTCACTCATGACATGTTGTTAAGATTGTATGATGTATTACATGCGGTATCTTTTCTTTGAAAGTTCCAATGGTAACATATGGTACCACATGGCACTATTAGGGCACAATCTACAAAACTAATAACCATTATAATTATTTACTCGTTATATTCACCCATGTCACTTTGTTACGAATTGGTAGATATATTACTTGCTATATCTTAGCAGTATAGTTCCAATGGCACCATTTGGTATCATATTTCATATTAGGGCAAGTGCTATTAACTCAGAACTATTATGAGTTACATTCACTCATGGCTCATTGTTACGATTTGTTTTATATATTAAATGCCATATCTTAAAGTTCCAATAGTACTATATGGTACAACATAGCAAGAATTTAGACACGTGCTACTAAAACAATAACCATTATCATTATTTACTCGTTATATTCACTCATGGCACGTTGCTACGAGTTGTTTGATACATTACATGCCAGATCTTAGCATTAAAAGTTCCAGTGGTACTATATGGTACCACATTTCGTCATTAAGGTTCGTGCTATTAAACCCATAGCCATTAACATTATTTACTCGTTATATTCACTCATGGCACGTTGTTACGTGTTGTTTGATATACTGCATGCCATATCTTAGCATTGAAAGTTCTAATGATACCATAGGGTACCCAATGGCACCATTAGAAAACGTGCTATTAAGACAATATCCATTAACATTATTTACTCGTTATTTTCACTCATAGCATGTTGTTACGATTGTTTGATATATGACATGACACATCTTAGCATTCAAAGTTCTAATGGTGCCATCTGGTACTACAGTTCACCATTAGGACACGTGCTACTAAACCAATAACCATAATCATTTTTACACGTTATATTCATACAAAGCAAGTTGTTACGAGATGTTTGTTATATTAAATGCCATATTTTTGCATTGAAATTCCAATGTTACCATTTCGTATTATATAGCACTCTAATAGCACGTGCTACTAAACCAATAACCATTATCTTTATTTACTCGTTATATATACTCATGACTCGTTGTTATGATTGTTTGATGTTTTACATGCCATATCTTAGCATTTAAATTTGCAATGTTACCATATTGTACAACATAGTCCCCTTAGGGCTCCTGCTGCTAAACCTATAACCATTATCATTATTTACTCGTTATATTCACTCATGGCATGTTGTTACGTGTTGTTTGATATACGGCATGCCATATTTTAACATTGAAATTTCCAATTCTACCATATGGTACCAGATGGCACCATTAGGGTTCATACTACTAAACCAATAACTATTATCATTATTTACTCGTTATATTCACTCATGGCACGTTGTTACGATTCGTTTGATATATTACATGCCATATCTTAGCATTTAAATTTTTAATGATACCATATGGTACAACATAGTCCCCTTAGAGCTCATGCTGCTAAACCTATAACCATTATCATTATTCTCTCATTATATTCACTCATGGCACGTTGTTATGAGTTGTTTTATATATTACATGCCATATCTTAGCATTAAAAGTTCCAATGGTACCACATTGTACCACATATCATCACTAGGGCATGTGCTACTAAACTAATAGCCATAGATCTATATGTGAGGAGAAAAGATTTCGTCTACATATGAAGAGAGGAGAAAATGTGCCACGGTGGCTACGTAACCTCTGCGATCTGGTGGCTCTTTCCTCCTGAGATCAAAGCTTGTACTGGCTCATAACTCATCATATAATATTGGACATAATATAGAGATTCCCGATTGGACATTTGACATTATGGTAAGGAGACTCCCGAAATAGTGTTTTTTTTTAAATGAAACTTAAGAGAAACGTACCCTAAGTAGCATTGAGATGGAACGTGTATGCAATTGATATTCTTCAGAGTCGTCATTTATGATTGGAATCGATATTATGGAAATAGCAATCCCGATATTCTTTAAAGCAACGTCACATTCTTCAAGCAAGTAACGTGATTTTCTTCAAGCGACAAGCATAATTAGGAATCCAACATTGAGAGAAGAAGACAACTACATATTTGAGATCTTCTGTTGAACTTAGTGGGGACACTTTGAGACTTCCATTGGACTCACTCACTAATCGATCCAGATTTTCTTCAGATGTGTTTTTTGTGCTTCAGAGTTATAAGTGATATAATTTATGGCCTGTTAAACACAAGAAGTGTTTTTGTGCATTAAAGTGGATTAAAAGTGCTTGGCAAGTCTGCAGGTGTTTGAACTGCGTAATTGTAAGTAGAACTGAAATTTGATATGTTGATCTAATTGAGTGTCATGACAAAGGTAGGATAAAGAAATAAATTTGAGAGAACTTTCTAAAATTAGAATTTTGAGTAGAACTATCTCTTTCTTCAGAACAATTGATTTTTATTGTCATTTATTAAATTTTGCATGTTATCTTGGATATAAGTACTTGGGGAATTTTAATATTAACTTTCTTCTTTAAGATAAGATCTATCCACCTCTTTTCACGTAGGTTTAGGACTTTATTTAATTTTGTATCTCATTGGTTTGTTTAACTTTGAAAAAAAGAGCATTTATTTAATTCCAAACCTTGCTTTACTTATTGAAATAAATAAGTCACTGCCTGCCATTTTTTAAAGAACCTAATCTATGTCCTTGATTTTGCATATTGATTTGTTTGAGCATTTATTTGGTTGAGCTAGCGGTCTCTGAATTCATTTCATTGGATTCTGGTTTTGAGTTGTGTGAAGAAAAGGGGGGGGGGGGTCGTCCATTTACATTGGCAGCCATTGTGTAAAATTATAAAATCAAGGGTATAAGGTTACATTGGCGCCCAACGTGCGGCGAGGCAGTGTTTGTGTAAAAAGGGCAAGGGAATGTGAATTACATTGGTGCACAACGTGAAAAGGCAGTGTTTGTGTAATAAAGCAACGGTGTGTGGGTTAAATTACATTGTTGCCTTACTCGGCAGTGTTTTTTTTAAAAAAAATTAACCACTGAGAGACAATTTTCATAATTTTTTTTGCCTGAGGACAGGGGATAGGAAATACAGGAAAGTCAAAATCGAAGGAGAAGCATTGATACAGATTGATGGAAATAATGACCTGGTGGGAGAGAATAATAACAATGGGAACAACATGCCTATTATTTCTAGCTTTGTGAATTTAATTCCGAATTATACAGGAGATGAAAATGAAACATTTAGGTATACTAGAGATGTTGATGTTGTAACACTGAAGAATATTGAGAATAATAAGAAGTGTGTAAAGGAAAACCCATTGATAGAATTTGACACTTATGAACATAAGAATTTTGTTGATATGGAATGGAAGGAAATTAGAAAAGAAATAATCAGATCACAGAGGATTGATCCCATTTATAGAAAAACAAGGAAGAACAATATTAAGGTTATTAAGAAATCAAGTGGAGAATTTAGATTAATGGAAGGAAAAATAATGTGGAGATTTTATTCAGGGAACCCAAAGGAAGGGAATTTATGGAAGATTTATGTGGGAGAAAATATTAGAGATGCCATTGTGGAAAAGGCACATTTGTGTAGGTTGATGACACATAATTGTGTGAATAAGGTAATGAGGAAATTAAGAAGATGGGTTTATTGGCCATCAATGTATAATGATATTGAAAAATGGGTTAAACATTGCAAAGTGTGTTGTAATAGTTGTAATAATATATTGGAGAATAGTAATGTTATTAAGAGGAATAATAATAGGGAGAATATTGTTGACAGTAGAGTGAATAATAATGGGGAGAATATTGTTGACAGTAGAGTGAATAATAATAGGGAGAACATTGGTGACAATAGGAGAAATAGGAGAATAGGTAATAAAGATATTCTGCGAGAGAATAATAAGGAGAATATTGTGGATATTAGGAATACTAATAATGAAAATTTTAAGGATAATGAGGATATTGTTGGTATTACTAAATATGGTTAAATGGAGATGTGTCATGGGAGAATTAAGTCAATTTTAAGGAATAGTGAGAATTGGCCTAGTGTTGATAAACATGTGAAGTTTAGTGATAAGGTTATTTGTAGTGAGGAAACAATGGGAGAATTCGACGAGTATAATTATGGATATTATGGAAACGTAAATGGATACTATGGAGATTTTAGGGATATTATGGTGACTAAAGGGTAATATGGTGATTTAAAGGGATATTATAGAGATGCTTGTGGTGATTTTGAGATTGATAGGGATACGTGCCAATTAGTTTCATGGGTTATTGATGTATAAGGAGAAATGTGGAATTATGGTAACGTGAGGTGCACTTTTTGATGTTATTGAGGATCTTGGGAATTTAATTAGACAAGGAAATATTGTTAGTGTTCATAGGGAACAAGAGAGACTTGGAGGTCCTGTGAATTATAGAAGGGAAGGACCATATCAATTGAGACCTAGAGAGAGGGTCAATTATAGGAATATGATGGTTGAGAAATTGGAATTTTATGGAATATAAATGAGTTTATTATGGTAAAGGTACAATGTTGTTTACCAAGGTAGGAATAACGAACAGTCCTATGTCTGGATCATTTATTTTTACCTGCTCCACGTTAAAACAATGTGTTGTCTGTCTCTCGCAGGGACGCCGCTTGCTTCAGAAAATTATCAGTTTGTGACTCGAAAGAACGACAATACATTACTATGCTTATGTTATCCTTATATAACTATTAGGCTTCAACAATTCATGAATATAAGTATTTCGTTAAACGGGGAAGAAAGGAGAGCCCTGAAATGTTACTAGTGTTAGAAATCGAAATACCAATTAAATGTAACTTTTCGGATAGACACAACTCAGTTCTCCGCATAAAAGAACGTTCCATTGCCTTAGATCTCTGGTTATCACTTTCATACGCTGTTGGTTTTGAGGCTATGACTCTTTTCAGGATCCGTACAAAATTTCTGAATCTGCAACGTCATTCCAGAAGTGGCATCCTAATCAAATAAACATGCGAAACGACAAAGGAATGTATTTATCTTAACATTGTACATTAAGGCCTATAACTTTTACTTTTTACCAGATTATCTTTTTTTGGTAAGTTTTTTTTCTTCTCTGTAACTCATCATTATACATCAATAATATATTCATTCTATACTTTTGCAGTAATATCTCTTTGCAGTCATAATTGGGACATGAATTCTTTTAGGCCAACAAATAATACGAGGTTTTGGAACAGCTCTTCTCTTTTTCCATCAACCGCATTTGAACTTTTTCAGTGATGGCGCTTTCATAGTCTAGTAGGCACCGTAGAATTCTGTCACTCGACTGCGTACTTGCTTATCTTTCCCCGAGCAATTTTTTAACATTTAACAAAGGAAAAGTCATCATCGTCTTCTGCGCGCACAACAAAAGTCTTTATATTTATTTAAATCTTAGTCGATCCTAAGAATATTCTTGTTGACAGGTTTCTTAATTTACTTTTAAGTTTCGTTTCTATTATACACGTATTCTGAAATTCGTTTTGGTAGATCTTCAAACACTTGAAGAGAAATTTTTTTTGAATTTAGATTATCACAAAGTGAACTCAGGTTGGGTTGGGGAAAACTACATTGAACATCAAAATTTTTAATGCTTCTTATAATTTGATGGTTACAGTCCCCCACCACCAAACGAGAATGCTTCTTAGCATTGGCTGTTGTTTAATACGTATTCCTTACTAAGTTTTCCAAAGTAACGCTGTGGAGAGCGTCGTGAACCTCAATTTATCCCACGGGAGAAAATTCATTATTCCCGTTCACACAGACATAAGAAATCTATTGGTTAGCCTGAAGGTCCAAATTCAACAATAAACGTTAACGTACTTTTCTATTTAATCCAGATCCCGTCTGTTGTTTTTGTATCTGTTATCCATTATATCGAGGTTCCTTATTTCGTTAGACCTCTTCCATTTGTAGTTTCGGACAAATGATTAAATAAATTTTTCTAGACAAACATTAATATATCCAACAATATAACGCGAGTTCATATCAACATCTTCCTAAATCTGCTGCATTTGCTAAAACTTATTTATATTCATCAAGATCGTTTTTCTAACTAACCGAACTGTATCTTTTGAACACCAGACTTAATTCTCACTGAAATCCTTGTCTTAACATTGGCCACTGGTGACGGCAACAGCTTGTAATGGACTCTGGAAAACTAGTAATAAAATTCCAATGAGGGATTGGTTCTCTCTCTCGATCTGAGTTCATTCTCTTCGACATGGTCGACTTATCACTCAACTGCACTCTACTCTCTCTAACATGAGACCATCTAAACATATAAAAGGTAGGGTATTCTGAAGGTGATGAGTTGTGATGACAAATTTCATACATACATAATGTATTGAAATTTGAAATGACAAATTTCATACATAATTACATACATATAGCCAAAATGTCATATATGCCTACGTTTTCTTCCTTTCTTAGTAGTTTATTTTTTTTTCCAAAATCATACATTGTTTATCCCTAATTTTTTCAACAGGTACAACTTCCACAGGTACTATAAAACAAATCATCAAAATAATGTTCAATTAAGTTTTCATTAGTCATTAGACCAATTCTAGTCAATACTCTTAATAACTATCAAGTTGCGATATTGTCCTAAATAATTTAAAGCTCACAAAGTAAGATTTAATCTCGAACACAGTTGTGTGCAATTTCTCTAAAACCACAAGCTGCCAAATATCCAAACTCATCTATTTCTTACAGAAGCTGCCACAAATCACAAAATTCAATATCTGAAAAATAATCAGAGAAAAATATAATCACTCTGTAGCATTTATTTTATGGAAGCTTCAAGATTTCAAATAAAAATCAACATTAATAACATTAGCTGCCAGATTGTCAAGTCTTTCTCTTTATCTTTTATTGATTTCCCCTCTTAATATTTCTACGTATTTTTTTTAATTATTGATTTAAATCAAGTATCACCGACTCAGCCTTCTCACTATTGTGGCTTTATTATTTTCTAACAGACATAGTTTTCAGATCAGGTCTCAATTTTTCCTATGGCGTATTGCCAATTACTGTTAACATTTCCATTAGGAATAAATATTACAGTTCTCTCTACCATCCCAGGTACTTCGTCTACTTCTTATGATCTTGACTGTTGAGGAACGCTGCATTTAGGGGCCACAATTTACACCTGCAGTAATTCAGAAATTAAAAGTAAAAAAACGATTCTCTCAAATCGTCAAAGAAAAAAGGTAATTTCTATTTAACTGGCTCATTAAACCGTAGTTTAGCACATCAAAAGTAAGTATCTGTTTAAATTCACTCTGTTTCCGTTTATGAAAAAACGTTCTTAACATCAATGTTTGGTTTCTGTTCAAAAAAACGATCAGTACATCAAAAGTTACATTCAAATCATTACCACACAGATAGGACTTACTTCAAGTGATTTGACGTTCGTCATGTGTCTGGATCATACCTTTTTACTTGCTCTACGTTATAAGAATGTGCTGTCTGTCTCTCGCCGAGACGCCGCTTGCTTCTGAAAATTATCAGTCTATGATTCAAAAGAATAGCAATACTTTACTATCACCAACTTATATACTTACTTACTTATTAAATTTTCAAACCCGCTTATTCGTTATGGTCGCGGGGGCAGCAGCCCTATAAAGGTTCTCCAGTGATAGCGATTTTCTGCCATCAGGCATATGTCCTCCCTGTAATATCCAAGTGACTCGAACCCAGATTCTCTATGTAGTCTAGCCACCTGGTTCTAGGCCGGCCCCTTGGTCTCTTACCCAGTGGCTTGATAAACAACAACTGCCTAGGAAGACTAGCTTGTGGCATCTGTATCATGTGGCCATACCTGCGCAACAGAGATCTCTCAATGCGGAGAAGTAGCGGCTCAAAACCTAAAGATTCCCTTATTTGTTGCTTTACACTCTTTCTAGTAGGGTAACACCTGCCACACCTCTCAGAAATCTCATTTTGGCTGCTTGCACCCGCGATCGCACTCTTTCGGTCATTACCCAAGACTCATGACCATAGGTGAGAATGGGGACAAAGATAGATTTGAAGACGGAGAGCTTGGCTTTGATTTTGACTCTTTGAAGGTTTGTGCGAGGAGACCCATTCTGTGTTTCATCTGATCTTCGTCTCTTCTGTACATCTTGTGTGTTTCTTCGTACCTGTGTTTCTTCGTCCTGAGTTTCTTCACAAGTCCTGTGTTTCTTCGTCCTTAAACTTTAAGTCTGGTGACTTTTTTCATTGTTTTTTTTATTTTTTTAATATTTATTTTAATTTTGTCCTATTTTAATTAAAGGAGTGTATTCATCTTTATTAATATATAATTATCAATACTCCTACGTTTATAATATAACGTCCAATGTAAGGGAAAAAGAATATGTCTTCAGGTAAAGAGAAAAAGAAAGTCACTTTCTCCCATTCCTTCCTTAACCCGAGTCTTTCTCTCCTGATATAAGCCAACGTATTATACCTCGGCCCCCATTTCTCCTGCCTCTCCGATTTCCTCTTTTCCCTTGGCCTCCAAGTTTCTTTTCATTTCCCTAACTCGTTTCTTCGTACCTTGTGCCCATCTACTATAACTACATCTGACAATTTCGCCCGTTCCAGATTTATCACCTGAAGTGTGCCTTCTGCGATACGTTTTACATAGGCTTAACGACCCATAAATTCAAAATACGGTTCAGGGAACACGTCAACTGCTACGAGAAACAAGATCGCAATTCCTACTATGCCAACCATCTTACCGATTCCGAACATACTTTGAAAACCCAAGATGAATTGACGTCTATGTTTCACAAATGCAACGACCCATTCAAGACTGCGACCCTTGAGTCAAAAGAGATATTTAAAGCCGAGAGATCTACCCCTGGCCTCCTCCTCAATTGCCAAGCGGACTTTCATGTCTATGCTTAACTCTGTCTCCGACCTTGTATAATTTATTTATTTTCAGATTTTTTGATATAATTTTTTTATATAATTTTACTTTCATTCTCTCTTGTAAATCTTCTTGTCTTCTGACAAAAAGATATGCTCTCTTTTCGGTCCGCGAGTTGTTTGCTTTCCTCTTTTATCATTTTGTTTGGTTTCCTATAATAATTTAAGTTATTGGTTTCTTTAGTATTTTCTGTTCTTGGTTTCATATAGTAATTTCTGTTATTTGCTTTCGTATTTTCTTTATTGGTTCACATTATTATTGGGCGTGATTGGGAGGAATGGTGACCCCGATTTAAATGCGAATGGGAGGTGCTTGTTGGACCTCTGTTGTAACAATGGACTTTCCATCACAAACACCTTCTTCCAGCACAGGGATGTCCATAAGTATACCTGGTACAGGGATGCAATAGTCCAGAAGTCACTGATTGATTTTGTAATCGTTTCAGCTGACTTATTCCGATCAGTGTTGGATACTCGTGTGAGAAGAGGGGCAGAACTATCAACTGATCACCACCTTGTTGTCTGCACTTTGCGGTTCTCTGAATCCATGCCAACCAAGCGAAATACTAGGTTCAGACAAACTTGGCGCATCAAATGGGAGGCACGGGAGGATAGAGCTGTGAGGAAGACCTTTGCAGATAGCATATCTTCAAGTTTCAAAGAACTACCCAGTGATCGTGGTACTGTTGAAGAGGAGTGGCAGTTGTTTAAAACTGCTGTGATTATTTCGGCTGCTTTGTGCTGTGGTCGTAAGCGGCTGAGTGTGGCGCAGGGCAGTGAGAAAAAGACTGCATGGTGGAACGGTGAAGTCCAAGAAGCTGTCAAGGCAAAGAAGGAAGCCTATTTGCTATGGCTTGCAAAAAAGTCAACTTCGAGTCGAGTGCGGTACACTGAGGCGCGAAAGGCAGCAGCAAAGACAGTATCAACAGCTAAAGCCAAGGCCTGGGAGAAGTTTGGGGAGAAATTGGAGGCAGACTATGGTTTGGCAAACAAGGTGCTCTGGCAGACCGAGCGCCGCCTCCGTGGAAAGAAGTCTCTTTCATCACAAACTATTAAGATTTCAGATGGGAAGCTTCTGAAAACGGAGAAGAGCGTATTGCATAGGTGGAAGGAATACTTTGCATCTCTTCTTAATCCGGTGACAACAACAACTGAGGCATACGAGGTGCACCTTGGAGCGGAGAATAGTCACGGTAGTATCACTGAAACAGAAGTCAGATGGGCAATTAAGTCCCTGAAGACTGGCAAAGCTGCAGGTGATGATGAAATCCGGTCCGAGATGTTAAAGGCCTTAAATCAGGATGGTATCCTGTGGCTGACTCGAGTGTGTCAGGTTGCTTGGATATCTGGACAGGCCCCTAAGCAATGGCAGACAGGAATTGTGATCCCTATCTTCAAAAAGGGAGATCAGAGAGATTGCAACAACTATCGAGGCATCTCTTTGCTCAGCATTCCTGGAAAAGTGTACACTAAGTGTCTGGAGAAGAGAAGTCAGGAAATAGTCGACTCCAAACTGTCGGGGGAGCAGTGTGGTTTCCGACCTGGCCGAAGCACGACGGATCACATCTTTGCTCTAAGGCAAATCTTTGAGAAATCCTGGGAGTATGCAAAAGAGGTCTACGCTTGCTTTGTGGACCTCGAAAAAGCATATGACAGAGTTCCTCGGGAGAAGCTCTGGCAAGTGTTGCAAGAGTATGGAGTGGATGGGCAATTACTGGTTGCTATCATGTCTCTGTACGAAAGCCCTGATTTTTTTTTTTTTTTTTTTTTTTTTGGTACAAGACCGTTCACCGTGGGTATTGGACTCCGCCAAGGGTGCGTACTCTCGCCCATCTTGTTCATTATCTTTATGGACTGGATAGACAGGGGCAGCCGAGGCGATGAGTGTGTTTGTGTGGGCGACTGCCTGGTGGAGAGGTTGCTCTTTGCGGACGACCTTGTTCTGCTTGGGTCTTCTCGCACGAACCTTCAGCATGCACTAGACCGGTTTGCAGCCAAATGTGAAGAAGCGGGGATGAAGATCAGTGTGGCTAAAACCGAAGTTCTGGTTCTTTCAAGACAACCTGCTCAGTGCGCTCTCCATGTTAGGGGAGCCTCATTGAGACAGGTGGAGAAGTTCAAGTATCTCGGGATTGCATTCACGAGTGATGGACGGCAGGAGAAAGAATTGGATGCTCGGATCGGTGCAGCAAGCTGTGTCAGACGTGAACTGTGGCGATCCATGGTAATGAAACGAGAGCTGGGTAACAAAGCCAAGCTCTCCGTCTTCAAATCTATCTTTGTCCCCATTCTCACCTATGGTCATGAGGCTTGGGTAATGACCGAAAGATTGCGATCGCGGCCGAAATGAGATTCCTGAGAGGTGTGGCAGGTGTTACCCTACTAGATAGACTGTACAGCAGCACAATAAGGGAATCTTTAGGTGTTGAGCCGCTACTTCTCCGCATTGAGAGATCTCAGTTGCGCTGGTATGGCCACGTGATACGGATGCCGCAAAGTAGTCTTCCTAGGCAGTTGTTATTTTCCAAGCCGGTGGGAAGAGAATATTTTCCAAGAGAATATTTTCCAAGCCGGTGGGAAGGGGTCGGCCTAGAACCAGGTGGCTAGACTACATGGAGAATCTGGGTTCGAGTCGCTTGGATATTACCAGGGAGGACATGCGCCTGATGGCGGAAGATCGCGATCGCTGGAGATCCTCCATAGGGCTGCTGCCCCCGCGACCCTAATGGATAAGCGGGTTTGAAAAGTAAGTAAGTAAGGTTCACATTCTATTTCCATCCTCCAATATCTTTGCATACTATGTACCTTGTTTCTGTATATAAGGCATGCGAGCCTCTTATTGTGTTATCCTTGATAAAGCCGGAAATAAAAGGCGAAACAATTTGGTATCTCTGTCATCCCTATGTTATACTGTAAAGTTACTACCAATTTCATTTTCTCTTTACAGGAAGACATTGTCTTTTGTCTTTAGAGGTAGACATTTTTTTTCACTTTACTTGCATACATTTCATTATCTTATTACATGAAGATATTTTTTTTCTTTACATGTAATTATATTCTTCTCTTTATTTGTAGACATTTTTTTCACTTTATATATACAGGTTTTATATATATGCATGTGTTATTTATATATGCATGTAGCCATGTACATTAGTTTTTGCGTGTGACTAATTAATTTTATTTTTTATGTAGCATTTTTGTTTTCCTATATATGTAGACCTGTTTATCTTTTTTTAAATGTAGATATTTTTTACATACATGTAGACATTTTTTTATTTTACATGTAGACATTTTCTTTTTTTTAAATATAGACATTATCTTTTCTCTTTTACACAGAGACGTTGTCTCCTGTTTTTAAAGTTAGGCATTCTCTTTTCTATTTATATGTGGACATTTTCTTTTCACTTTACAAGTAGACATTTTCTTCACTCATTTTATCTGAACGTTTTCTTTTCACTTAACATGTACACGGTTTCTTTCACTTTAATTGTAGACATTTTTTGTCTTTACTTATACACTTTTTCTTTCACTTATAGATAATTCCTTTTCACTTTACATTTAGACATAATTATTTTTACTGTTCATGTAGATATTTTCTTTTTTCTTTCCCCATGCATGTAGCCATTTACATTACTTTTTGCTTGTAGATATATTTTCTTTTCATTATACATTTCGATATTATCATTTTTCTTTAAATTTAGACATTTACTTTTCATTTTACATGTAGGATTTTCGATTTCCTATAAATTTAGATATTTTTTCTTCACTTCTATCTAGACATATTTTTTCATATTACATATAGACATTATTATTCACTGTACACATAAACATTTTTTTTTCATTTTACATATAGACATTAACTTTTCACTAAAAATGTAGACCTTTACTTTTTCCCTTTCATGAAGATATTTTCTTTTCTCTTTACATGAAGAAATTATGTTTTGTCTGTACATGTAGGCATATTTTTCTACCTTTACAAGTAAACATTTTCTTTTCTCTTCACATGTAGACATTTCATTTTCTCTTTATATGTATACATTTTCTCTTCACTTTACATATAGACATTTTCTACTCTCTTTTAAAGTAGACCTTTTGTTTTCATTTTATATGTAGACATTTTCTTTTGACTTTATTTAAGACAATTTTTCCTTCTTAGTACTTGTAGACATTATCGTTTGTCTTTACATGTAGATGTTTAATTTTGTCTTTACCTGTAGATGTTTTCTTTTCAAATAATATGGTGACATTTTCTTTTCTCAAACCATGTGAGGATTTTCTCATTGGTTTAGATATAGACATTTCCTTTTCATTTTACATGTAGACATATTCTTTTCTCTTTACAAGTAGACATTTTCTTTTCACTCTGCATGGTCATCTACTTTTCACTTTACATATATACATTATATTTACTTTATTCAGAGGCGATATCTTTTTTCTTTACATGTAGACATTTTATTTTCACTTGACACATAGATATTTTCTTCCCTCATTATATACAGACGTTTTTGACACATTGCATTATATGTAAATGTTTTCATTTCACTCTACATGAAGGCATTTACATTTCAATTTTCATGTAGATATTATCTTTTCTCTTTATACAGAGACGTTTTTTTGCCTTTACATGTAGAAATTTTTTTAATGTTACATGTTAACATAGACATTTCCTTTTCTTTTTACATGTAAACATTATCTTTTCTGTTTACATGAAGATATTTTCTCTTCTCTTACATGTAGACATTTACTTTTTACTTATCATATAGACATATTTCTTATTTCTTTACGTGTAGACATTTTCTTTTCTATTTATATTTAGACATTTTCTTCTTCATTTAAAGGTAGACATATTCTTCTCACTTTACATGTAAACATTTTCTTTTAACCCTACATTTAGGCATTTTCTTTTCAATATTCATGTAGACATTATCTTTTCTCTTTACACAGAGATGTTTTCATTTCTCTTTACATGTACACATTTTCTTTACTTTTTACACAGAGACGTTTTTTTGTCTTTATATATAGACATTTTCTTCCCTCATTTTATGTAGACGTATTTTTTTACCTTACATGTAGACATATTCTTCTCTCATTATATGTAGATGATTTCATTTCACTATACATTTAGGCCTTTTCTTCTCAATTTACATGGACACGTTTTCTTTTAATTTTAAATTTAGACATTTGGTTTTCAATTTCCATGTAGACAATATTTGTTTTCTTTACACGGAGACATTTATATTTGTCTTTAAATGTAGATATATTCTTTGCTATTTACATTTAAACATTTTCTTTTAACCTTACATTTGGACATTTTCTTCTCACTTTATTATAGACTAGCAAAGGTACCCGGCATTGCCCGGGATAATTACACTTGGATGTAAACAGAACAATCTCAAAAAATTAAATTAAATTTTGCAATATCTTAAAAATAAACACATGAAAATGCTTAGAATTAATACAGTAAAAATTCTTAATGAAAATTCGAAAAAAATCTTTTTAAAGGCTCACAATGGATGGACCGCTCCAATAATTTCTTACTCAGGTAATCTTACTTCAGATGTACACTTGATGTTGTTGCAATTTCCACTCTTCTCTCGTTGTGTTGAAGCAAAATTTGGCCTTTCATCACTTTGGGTAGTCTAGCGGTCGCCAATTCTTCTATTTACTTGCTTCCCATTTGCTCAATACAGCACGGAGCTAAAGGTTTGCTTTCTCTGTCGTCTTTCCACTCTTTCTCAATAGTCTGCTAACTCTTCATTATCTCCAGCTACTGATCATTTTTAAAGATTTTCAAGAAATTGTTAAGTACTAAGAACTCTCTTTTCAAAGAAAAACCTGAATAACAGGAATTCTATGCATTGTTACAAATTGAAACTTATCCATATTGCATCATCATTTTATGTTCATGGTTATAATTCTTGGAAAGATTGCTTTAACATTACATCATCATTCTGTGCTCATTGTTATTGGTGAATTGCGCGTTGATACCATTGTTGATGCGAACACAATGGGCCTATTGTTGCACAAACTTTGCCTTGCATTGTTGGTCATGAGATATATATTGTTGGTTCATGCAGTGTGTTTGTGAATTGCGTGTTGATACCATTGTTGCAAAAACTTTATCTTGCATTGTTGGTCATGCAATATTTCTCATTAATATGCCCTGCTATAACCATGAATATCGATTTTTTATCAATAATTATTATTTTTTCGAAATCTGATGTAGACAGTGACCTTCCTCATGCTTTGAAGGTCATGTATGCGAAATTTCATCAAGATCGGAATAAAACTGTAGATTTGTATAAAAAACGTACAGACCCACCCACAGACAGACCCACAAACATCCTTCTTTATATATATAGATAGATAGTTTCTTTTCACTCTACATTTAATCATAATTATTTTCACTTTACATTTAATCATAATTATTTTCACTTTACATTTAGATGTTTTTTATTCTTTACATTTAGTTTACATTTGATATGGCATATCTTTCTTTTTGCTTGTAGACTTTTTCTTTTTACTTTATATATAGGCATTATCCTTTTCCTTTAAAAGTAAACACTTACTTTTCTTTTTACATGGATATATTTTTTTTTTCTTTTTTCATGTTGACATTATCTTATGTCTTTACATGTAGACATTTTTTTTCAATTTAATAATAGATACTATTATTCACATTTATTTGGGGACATTTTCTTCTCTTTTACATTCAAAAAATTTTCTTCTTTATTATAACAAAGACATTTTCTTTTGTCTACAGATGTAGACTTTTTCTTTTCACTATAAGTTTAGACATTTTCATAAGAATGGAGAATTTTACTATTCTCTTTACGTGTAGCATCTGCTTTTCATCTTATAATTTTATATAATAATATAATTTCAATTTATATAATTTCAATTTATTTATTCAAATGTAAGAAACATATAAATATATAACAAGATGAATTTCCCATGAGCACATAGTGCTCGTATATTCGGAAAAGCATCAAAAGAAAAGAAAAAAAGAAATCAGTATATACGGTAACAACAATTTAAACTGATTCACATATGAATACCAATAAATACTAATTGTTTTTGACATGTAAACATTTTCCGTTTTTCAATACATGTAAATGTTAACTTTACTTTTTGCATGTAGAATTTCTTTTACCTATATATGTTGACATTATTTTTCCTATTACATGTATACATTTTTCTATTGTACACATAGACTTTTCATTTTCTTTTTACATGTAGCCACTATCTTATCATTTTAGTTTTTCTTTTCACTTGAAGATTTTTGTCGCTTTACATGTAGATATGGAGATATATTCTATTCACGTCACAAGTAGACATTACTTTTGTCTTAACACGTAGAAGTTTTCTTTCGTCTTTACATGTAGAAGTTTTCTTTTGTTTCTACATGTATACATTTTCTTTTCACTTTACATGGATACAATTTCCTTTCTCTTTAAAAGTCGTTATTTTCTTATTACTTTACATGTAGATATTTTCTTTTCACCTTACAATTAGCAATTTACATTTGCTTCTACATGTAGCCATTTACAATTCTTTTTGCATGAAGACTTATGCTGTTCATTTTACATATAGGCGTTTTCTTTTCTTTTCACACGTATATATTTTAATTTCTATTTATATGGATAGAATTTTCTCTTCACATTACATAGAGACATTTTTTACTCTCTTTAAAAATAGACGATCTTTTTCACTTTATATGTAGACCTATTCTGTTCACTTTATTGTAGACATTTTTTTTTCTTTTTACATGTAGACATTATCTTTTGTCTTTTACATTAAGACATTTACTTTTGTCTTTACATTTAGACATTATATTTTCTATATACATTTAGACTATTTCTTCTACTGTAAAAGGTAGACATATTCTGCTCAATTTAGATGTTCACGTTTACTTTTAACTTTATATTTTGACAATTTCTCCTCAATTTTTATATAGACAATATTTGTTCTCTTTACACGGAGACGTTTATATTTGTCTTTACATGTAGATATTTTCTTTGCTATTCAAATTTAGACATTTTCTTTTCACTTTACATATTAATTTCCTTTACAAGTAAACACTTATTCTTCACTTTACATTTAGATATATACTTTTTTTTATATAAAGTTATTTTCTTCTCTGTGTAGTGATAATTCTTTTCACTTTATTTATCGACATTTACTTTTTCCTTTGCATGTAGTCATTTACATTTGTTTTTGCATGTTTTTGTTTGCGTGTAGCTATTTTCATTTCATTTTGCATATTGACATTTTCTTTTCAATTTGCATATAAAGGTTATCTTTCTCTTTACGTGTAGAATTTTTCTTTTCACATTGCATGGCTATATTCTGTTCACTTTGCATTGACATGTGTGAGGTTTTGTTCTTTTTATCGATTTTTTGTTTTGTATAGATTTTATTATAGCTTTTTGTATCTTGTATTATTTGGCGGCCTGGGTATTTCACCTAGGTCCGTGCTTTTGTAAGAAGAGGTTCCCTTGTTCTTCATTGGCTGACGTTTTTGCGAGGTAGCAGTGATAGTAGGATCGGTAACCTGATCCCTATAAATATATGTTTTGCGATTTGTATCGATTATTTCTATACATTGAATAATGAACCCGAAGGGTTCGAAATACGTATATGTCCAGTAAAAATATTTTTTGGATAAGAGGTGTTTCGTCTGTCATTATTTTCTTCTCTATTAAACGGTAGACATTTTCTTTTCACTTTACACGTATATTTTCTTTACATGTATATATTTTCTTATTACAGGAAGACATTATCTCTTCTCTTTACATGTGGGCATTTTCTTTTCAGGTTGCTTGCAGAAATTTTCTTCTTTTTTTACATGTGAACATTATCTTTTGTCTTTACATATAGCTTTTTTCTTTTCACTTTAAATGTAGACATAATTCTTTCATTTTACATTTACAAATTTTTTTTCACTTTAATTATAGATATTTGTTCACTTTATTTGTAAACAAATATCTTTTCACTTTACATATACAAATTTTCTTTTCACTTTAATTATAGATATTTTTTTCACTTTACATGTAAACATAATTCTTTTCACTTTACTTGTAGACATAATTCTTTTCATTTACTTGTAGACATTTCCTTTTTTCCTTTGCATGTAGCCATTTACATTTCTTTTTACATGCAGACATTTGCTTTTGAAATTACATAGAGACATTATTATTCTCTTTACGTGTAGACATTTACAATTCTTTTTACATGTAGGCATTTTTTACATACATGAAGATTTTTTTTTTCATTGTACACATAGACTGTTTCCTTTCACTATGCATGGACATATTCTGTCAACTTTGCAATGACATTTTCTTTTAACTTTAAATGTAGACATCGTATTTTCTCTTTACACTGAGACTTTTTCTTTTTTCTTTATATGTAGACATTTTCTTTTTTTTACATGTAGCCATTGTAGCGTACCGTTTTTTTTCGAACAGGTTAGTGATACATAGAATTTTTAGTGTTTTAGCTCTACTTGCTACGACTTTCTGATCATTAGCTGCTCTGTTTTCCCTATATTAACTGATCGTGGTACTCGCAAGTGCTTCCCTCTTCCTCGTTGTGCGCTTTATACTAATGGATTGAGCCAATGATCCTGTCTTTTTTTTACTGTGGCAATGGAACCAATTAGTTGTTTGGCAGTATGAGACTGGTGTCCTGGTTGATGGCTAAGTTTTTTTTTCACGCTTTTAGCTTGGTTCTTAGGAAGTTACCGTGTTCCCCCTCCTAACATGTATTTAAAGGGTTCACATGACGTGTTTGGTTCGCGTTATTTTAATGTTTTTTTTTTGTCTCAGACCTATGAGTGTTCATTTTGGTTAACTATACCTCGCGTAACGGTTTTTTTTATTCGAGGAAACATTTAATTACTTTCCTCTAATTCTGACCTGGCCAGGCCAACATGAGACTAATTTGTGATTTCGACACCTTTCTTCATTATAAAACCGATTTGTTTTCGCGGCTGAAGGGACCAGTTAATATTTCACTCATCCTCTGAACTCAACATGGTAAGTGTATAATTTACCACTGACTTGGACGTTTTTTTATTTGCTGTTTTGAAGTTTTGTTCCACAATCGGTTCATAGAATCTAAAAATTTGTTCCACTTTTCCTTAAGTGTTGATTCTTTTGACCATAAAACGAATAGTAAAAAGCCTACGAATTATCTTTTTGTAGTTACAATTTAAAGTAACTTATTATTTTGATGAGCAGAAAGCATGAAATGATTGGTTTCACTATTTATTTTTAGGAACAATTATAATTTTTTTTAATTTCCTGAAATTATTTTCATGTTTATTGTTTTAAATTTTTCTTTTAAAAAAAAAACAGTAGCTAATAAGATTGTTTGAATTGCGTGCTACGTTTTGTTTTTTCTCAGCACTTTTGCATTTGATTATTGATATTTTAACTGCCCTTTGTTATCAAGGGTTAGTCTTTTTAGACCGTCGCGTTAATTTTTTTTTTCTCTGAGCGCATGTCTACGTGTCTCGTGTCCTGGGAACTTTAAAAAAAATTTTTTTTTCAAAAAAAAATTATTATTATTTTTTTTCAGTCTGTACCTTCTAGTCAAGTCTAAGTGGAGTGCAGGGTCTCTCCTTGGCCTCGTCCACATCATACAGAAATTTATTACTCTCTTCTTGGTCTTAACGATCACATTAGCCAAGTTTATGATCAAGATTTTGTTTGTCTCTTTGCAACTTCAGGCTCTTCGACATGAGGAATCATTGTCTCCTACTCTTCAACTCTTAGTTTCTTAGTTTCTTCTGCAGTCAACGTCTGAGTTGATTTCTTTGCACATGATGTTGGCCCCTTTACTAACGTTCAGCCTTTTGTGAGTTGTTTTGTTATTTTATTGTGTCTATTGCTCATTCGTTTCCATGCTTAGGATGAATTCATCATGATGGGTTTTTCTTACGTGGACTTTGACTTTAGTCTCTTACCCGTCGTAGTTGAGTTGAGATTTCTGCTCAATACCTGTATGGATTGGGAGTGTTTGGTGTATGGTCGTTTTCCAGGTATCGTCTCAGACAACTCAGATTAGGATCTACCGTCACTACTTATTTTGGTCAATGGATCTCCAAAATTATGAACCGGTTCACTCACATCAGTCCATTTTATGTATCTAGGTATTTCAAGCCATGTATTGTTCACGCTAGTTTCATCGCAGGTCTCGTTTAACTTTTGATTTCAAAATCAATTATTTTATGACCGTTTCGGACTCAAGTTTTAAATTGCCCTTATGTATTTAATATTACTTTTTTTCTTTTGTAATAAGAATCCTTCTTTGTGAATCTAACTGGACTACTGTTTAAACTTTGATTTTTACTTACTTACTTTTCAAGCCTGCTTATCCGTTAGGGTCGTGGGGGCAGCAGCCCTATGGAAGATCTCTAGCAATCGCGATCTTCTGCCATCAGGCACTTGTCCTCCCTGGTAATATCCATGCAACTCGAATCCAGATTCTCCATGTAGTCTAGCCACCTGGTTCTAGGCTGACCCCAGGTCTTTTACCCACCGGCTTGGAAAATAACAACTGCCTAGGAAGTCTAGTTTGCGACATCCGTATTACGTGGCCATACCAGCGCAACTCAGATCTGTCAACGCGGAGAAGTAGTGGTTCAACACCTAAAGATTCCCTTATTGTGCTGCTGGAAACTCTATCTAGTAGGGTAACACCTGCCGCACACCTCAGAAATCTCAATTCAGCCGCTTGTACCCGCTAAGCACACTCTTTCGGTCATTACCCAAGCCTCCTGACCATAGGTGAGAATGGGGCAAAGATAGATTTGCTGTTGGAGAGCTTTGCTTTGACTTTTTTTATTTATATTTTTTTTTTAATTTCAATGTTTTTATTTTTTTATTTATACTTTTATTTTTTCTTTTCCAGGACCTTGCTCTTTGTATGAGTCTTTGTTCTCCCCTCCTGTGCTGTACTCCATCCTTTGTTCATTTACTTCTCGTCCATCACCTTCACCCAGTTTACTTTCGTTGTCTCTTAAGCCTATCTCTTAATTATTTTATTAGTCATAATTTTTTGTCCCTTGGGTATCGTTTGTTGGAGGTTCCTGTTTTGTTTTTCTATCACTGATATCATTTTTTTTTCTGATTATCCAGTTTAAGTTTATTTGATTTTTTTCTACTATTTTGTATTAACTTGTTATTTTTCTTTTTTTTTTATTTCCAATTACTTATATGAGTATGCTTAAAATCCCGTTTTTCTAGATTAGGCTGCTCTGCCATTCTTCTATTGGCCTCGACGATCTTTTGTTCAGCCTAGTTCTTCGAGACTTCGTAAAACCTGCTGTTTTCCTGTTTCATTTAGTTTGCTTTATTTTGTTCCATCTCTTGAGACCTTTTCGTTTCCCTTAAGCATGGTTTTTTTTATTTATCAAAAATCAAAAAAATTGTAATAAAGAAAAATATTTATTTGGAATATAGTTTATTTTTTTACGACCATTATTTGATTAAGTCCAAAGGCTATTTAGGTTGGGTTTTAAATAATGAAAGGGGTTTGTTTGTCTTTTTTTCATTACTTAAAAAATCGTACCCGGGTTCCTTTAATTTTTTTTTGGATCAGAATTTACTTTCTGAGTTACTTTTATTGGTTTGTGTTTTCAGAAAAGGCAACTTTCTTAATTTACTATTCTTATAATTTTGAAGTTTTTGGGATTTTTTTTTCATCTTCACTGGCTTCACACAAAAGGAATAAGGGAGGGTGGTCTTTTTATGCATTATTAGGAGTTTTATTTTTAGTTAGACTGAACGTGTGAGTAATTGGGGCGTGAATAACTAGCATGTTACGCCATTTAAATTTGTTTCTACATGTGGCCAGGTACATTCCTTTCTGCTGGTTGATATTTTTTTTTTCATTTTTAACGTAGGTGTTTTCCTTTCTCTTCACACATAGGCATTTCATTTTCTATTTACATGCACACATTATTTTTTCTCTTTACATGTACACATTTTCTTTTCAATTTACATGTACATTTCCTTTACTTGTCAACGTATTCTTTTCAATTTACATGTAGACATTTTCTTTTTTCTTTACATATACTTATTTTCTTCCCTTTTTATAAGTAGACGTTTTCTTTTCACTTTTATATAGACATTATTTTTTCTTTTTACATGTAGATTGCTTCCTTTCACTTTGCACGGACATATTCTGATCACTTTGAATTGACATTTTCTTTTCACTTTAAATGTAGACATCGTATTTTCTCTTTACATAGACACGTGTTCTTTTGTCGTTATATGTAGACATTTTGTTTTTCTATACAAGTAGCCATTTACGTTTGTTTTTAGACATAGCCATGTACAATTCTTTTTGCTAGTAGACATTTTCTTTTCATTTTATATGTGGATGTTATCTTTTCTCTTCACACATAGATATTTCATTTTCTCATTCGATGTAGGCACTATCTTTTCTCTTGGCATATAGACTTATACTCATCACTTTACATATAGACATTTTCTTTTCTCTTCACACGTACACATGTCAATTTCTCTTTTCATGTAGACATAATCTTTTCACTTTACATGTTTACATTATCTTTTCACTTTAATTATAGATATTTTGTTTTCACTTTACATATAGACATAATTCTTTTCATTTTACTTGTGGACATTTACTTTTTCCTTTGCATGTAGACATTTACATTTCATATTGCATGTAGACATTTACTTTTTAGTTTACCTATAGTTATTTTCTTCTTATTTTATTTGTAGATATTTTCTTTTCACTTTAATTATAGATATTCTTTTTACTTTACATGTGGAAATAAATTCTTTTCACTTTATTTGTACACATTTACTTTTTTCTTTGCATGTAGTCATTTACATTTCTTTTTGCATGTAGCCATTTATATTTCTTTTTGCATGTTGACATTTACTTCTGAAATTACATACAGACATTATTATTCTCTTTATGGGTAGATATTAACTTTTCTTTTTACATGCAGATATTTTTTTACATACATGATAATTTTTTTTAATTGTACATATAGATACTTTCTTTTTCTTTTTATATGTAGACATTATCTTTTCTCTTTATATGTAGACTGTTTCCTTTCATTTTGCGTTAACATTGTCTTTTAATGTTAAATGTAGACATCGTATTTTCTCTTTACACCGAGACGTTTTCTTTTGTCTTTATATGTAGACATTTTCTTTTTTTTTACATCTAGCCATTTGTTTTTATATGTGGCCAGGTAAGTTTCTTTTTGCTAGTTGACATTTTCTTTTTATTTTATGTTTAGGCATTTTTTTTTCTCTTCACACATAGATATTTCATTTTCTATTTACATGTAGACATTATCGTTTCTCTTTACATGTACTCATTATCTTTTCAATTAACATGTAAATTTCCTTTACTTGTAGACGTTTTCTCTTCACTTTACATGTAGACATTTTCTTTTTTCTTTACATATAATTATTTTCTTCTCTGTTTATATGTAGTCATTTTCTTTTCACTATACATGTACACTTTTTTTTCAGTTTAATTAAATTTATTTTCTATTATAAACGTAGGAGTAGTGATAATTATATATTAATAAAGATGAACACACTCCTTTATTAATATATATTTATTTTCTATTAACTTTACATGTAGACATTATTTTTTCTCTTTACATGTAGATTGTTTTCTTTTCACTTTGCGGGGACATATTCTGTTCACATTGAATTGAGTTTTTCTTCTCACTTTAAATGTAGACATCGTATTTTCTCTTTACACCAACGCATTGTCTGTTTTCTTTGCATGTAGACATTTACATCACAATTTAAATATTGCTAAATTTGTTTTTTTTTACATGTAGACATTTTATTTTCAGGTTACTTACAGACATTTTCTTCTTTTTTCTACAAGTAGCCATTCACTTATGTTTTTACATGTAGGCATTGTTGCGTACCTCTACGCCCTCTACAGTATTAAAATTTTTTTTTTCGTCTTGCACATTTATGACAGTCTTTTTCTGCTATCATTATCTCTCTTCGCGGACTCTTCCAACGTCGTGTTTCTATCCCTCCACGACTTATCGATATTCCTGGCTCCGGTCACCCATTAGTTACCCTTGGACTATTGCAGCTCCCATGTTTAACGGTGTAGATAATCCGCTTACTTTTTACCTTACGCTTTACTTTTTTTTTTAAACGGAGGTTACTGTAGTCCCCCTCCACATTTTGTTATAAAGGGATTACTCAACGCGTTCGGTTAGCGTCAGTTTACAGGTTAATGATAATTTTCGCCTGGAAAATTAAAAATGTCAATTTTTTCTTCGCGTCACTTCTCCTTTTTTCTTGGGTTATTTTTTAATTACCGTTATAAGGCGAGTTTCCCCATGTCTTAAGACTTCTATTGGGATGTCGCTCGTCTTAGGTTATTATTCCCATAGAAAATTTACATTGATCGCTTGAGGATCTTTTTGACTATATTAATTTTTCCAATAAGGCTTTTAGTTAAGCGTTCGGAGTTCGTAAGTTTACCCAATTCCGTTTATTAGAATTATTTCGTGCGTGAGCTCAATGTCTTCTCTCATCGTCTTTTAATAGTGACGTGTTGCTTAAAAATTATGTTTCCTGTATGCTTTTTTAAGCCTGGTTATTTAAAATCATCTCTCTTTGCCGTGTCCTATACATATGTTTTCTTAAGAACGCTCTTTCACGAACTATTAAATTTGGAAATCTTTTTTTTACAGTATAGTTTTTTCGTGTTTTAAAAAAATTTAATTTCTAGGAGAAATTTTAATATTTTTTTTGAAATACGATTTTCCTTAATTATCTTTTCTTTCCCCGAGGTTCGTCATCGCTATTGTTAAAAGTTTCACGTTTTTCTTTGTTGCCATTGTTCTGTCGTCGTTGTATTAAATAGCTCGTTTTCTTGGAGCGAATATGTCTTTTCCTTTCCAAGAACTCGGAAGTTCTGTCACGCGGAACGTGATATTTAAATATTTTTTTGTTCTAGTAGGTTTGCTGTTAACTAAAAGTAGTATGTTTAGTCAGTATCAGCTCGGTCTCCGAATCGGCATCATCAGCCTCTCTCCCATCTCTGGAATATCGAGATGGATATTCAGTTAATAGATGTTAGTAATTTTTATTGTAGAATCTTTGATTAAGATTTCGTCAAGCCACATCTGAGGAGACTACGAGTTTTTTGGTTATGTGTAGTTGTCCGACATGAGGTCGTCCGTCTTTTGTTTGCTGCTTTGTTTTCTTTTGCCGATGTAGTGTTCGGCTGTTTATCAATTATGCTTCAAGTCTTCTAATGACTTTAGTTTGATGGACATAGGAATGTTTCGTCCCGTCCAAGATATGATGTGGATCCTATTATCCTTTGGCTGATTCCGAAGTGATGCTTTAGTACGTCGTTCGACTTAGAGTTGTACTGGAACCTTCATAACGCAACGTATTAGTGTGCAACAGGAATCTAACCATTCAGAGGAATTTCTGTCTGCTATGTTCCATTTTCCGAGATGTTTTTAGAAAACCGACTTTTCTTTTTTTTGACTTTGTTTGATTAATCGCTTTCAATAATTTACTTTCCTTATGATGTTTAAATCCTTTTAATTAAGAATTTCTTATGCCTTTTTTTTATTATTTCTTGGAGATGCTTTATTAATATTGTTTTGTTTTTCAGGACCTCAACCATGTTCTCGTCTTACCCGACCGTTATCTCTCATTTCGTGTGTCTGCCCTTTGGTCCGTCTTTTCCTTCCCGCATTATTTCCTCTTAGTGTTATCCCGTCGTATTTAGTTTAGCGTTATTTTGTTACCCGTCCTTCAGATTCCTTGTGGAGGAGGTCTAATGGTTTGATGATTATTATTTTAATCTTTACCTTACTTTCTTTTTTTATGGAGATGCCTTTTTGAATATCACATAACGTTTGATTGTTTTTTAGTATCACTTAAGAATTTATGAAAACCTGTTTTTTTTTATTTCCAATTTATGCTTTCTATTTTTGCTGTCACTTTCTCTTTATTTTTTGCAGTACAAGCAACGCTCCACTCCTATCTAATTGTCTGAACTTCGATTCTTCCCCGAGATTTCCTTTTCGCTTTCCATGGTATCAACAAGTTACTTCATCTGCAGATTTCTGATTTTTACCCGTACCTGAAGTGAACTCGATGTTCTTTCACCCTTTGTTGCCATTCCTGTCTTACTGTTAGACGGTTTCTGACTTTTGCTTGTTATCTGCTATCTGCTTCATCTACCTATATTCTGTCAGCAATAAAGAAAATATTTATTTGAACTTCTTTAGTTTTTTCTTTACTGTAAGGTAGTCTTGGGGTATTGCATTATTAGCGCTTGTGTTCTGGGGTTGACGTAACTTATAGTACGCGTTTTTTTTTTGACAATTTATTCTTTTAAGTTAACTGAAGGTTAACGCTATTTCTACATTATTAACTTTCCTTTTAATCTTTATTTACCTGCTGGGCTAGTTCAAGTTAATATTACTATCATTCTGGGTTTTGCTGATTATCTCACCTTTTGTGTTTTTTCTTAAGGGAAAGTCGGGTTTTTCTTTTATTCCCATTGGGGCTCAACGTGACAGTAAACGCAACCTCCGTTTACTAGCACGTTACAGCATCTACCTTTGTTTTTCTTCGTTGACATTTTCTTTTCATTTTATATGCAGACGTATTCTTTACACTTCACATGTAGACATTTCTTTCTCTCATCACATCTAGACATTATATTTTCTCTTTGCATGTACACATTTTCTTTTATCTTTGCATGTAGACATTTACTTCACAATTTATAAATAGCCATATTTGTTTTTTTTATTTATTTTACTAGTGGACATTTCCTTTTCTATTTACATTCTGATATTTTATTCTCCATTAAAAGGTAGACATTTTATTTTCACTTTACATGTATATTTTCTTTACATGTATAAATTTTCTCATTACAGGAAGACATTTTCTTTTGTCTTTACATGTAGGCATTTTCTTTTCAGGTTACTTGTAGACATTTTTTTCTTTGTTTACATGTGAACATTATCTTTTGTCAAAACAAATAGTTATTCTCTTTTCACTTTACATG
>JAHWFO010092416.1:193603-205941 GCA_023313115.1 Rhysida immarginata
GGCCAGAACAGGTGAAAGATCTGCACCAGAATCTTGACCTGTCACAGGTTCAATGTATACAAATAAGTTATGATTGACAAATTGGTTAAAAAACACGCTCTCATAAAAAAGTTAATGGACATTATGACACTACAGAATAACCAAGAGAAAGGAAAATTCATAGGTCTTTCCTACAATCGAAAATTAACTGGGGACTTAGAGAATATATGTAAAGTATACGGCCTCAAAGTAGCATATAAGAGTAGTTATAGCCTTAAACACCTACTAGGCAGCACAAAAGATAGAATTGGTAAAGTAGATAAGTCAGGAATATATGAAAATTATTGTTCCTTTTGTGACTGTAAATATATAGGCCAGAACAGGTGAAAGATCTGCACCAGAATCTTGACCTGTCACAGTGAGGTTCACTTGTTTCAAAACTTTAACCAAGCTGAAATGTTCTTACTTACTTTACACTCCTGATATAGGAACCTCTTCATTTATAGTATCCTTTTTTATTCCAAAGTTTGTTTTGCTTCTGTATTTTTTACTTTATTATTTCTGAATATTTTTACCGCATCAGATCCTTGAAAGCCAATATTTTTCTCCTTACCCAGTGTCGAACTAAGGGCACCCTACCCATTTTTATTAGTAAGCTACTAATAAGAAGCTTATTAGTAGAGAAGAGAGGTATATCCCCCTGTTAAATAAAGTGATTTATAACGCCAAATTTCACTACCAAAACCTATGTATTGAAAAGTCTATAGTTCCCTAGTTAATGCTGAATTAGAAGCATATAAAATCTATCTACTCTTAAGCCAAAAGTTACATCAATAACTATATAGTGGCCTAAACATCAATATAAACTATGCAAAAAAAATTCGCCATAAATAGATTCACTTTGGCTAGAAAAAAATTTTGAATAAATTAGCGCAATTTTCAAGTTTTTGATCAAAATTTTCCCGTCCTAAAAGGATTAAATATATTTATTTTCTTCTTTATTTATATGTAGACATTTTCATTTCATTTCAATGTGCACATTTGCTTTTCACATTAAGTATGGATATTTTCTTTTCACGTTACATGGAGACATAATTCTTTTCACGTTACTTGTAGACATTTAATTTTTCCTTTGCATGTAGTCATTTACAATTTTTTTGCAAGACAACATATACATTTTTTTGCATGTAGACATTTTTTTTTTCAATTTACGTATAGACAATATCTTTCTATATATAGGTGTAGACATTTACATTTCACTTTAAATATAGACATATTTCTTTTTTCTTTATTTGTAGAATCTTTCTTTTTTATGTGCATTGAGATATTTTCTTGTCCATTAAAAGTTAGACATATTCTTCTCACGTTAAATGTACACGTTTTCTTTCGACTCTACAATTAGACATTTTTTTTTCAATTTCCATGTAGACGTTACTTTTTCTCTTTACACAGAGACGTTTACATTTATCTATCATGTAGCCATTTACATTTCTTTATGCATGTAGACATTTACTTTTCACTTTATTGTAGATATTTTTTTATTCTTTTTACAAGGATACATTATCTTTTGTCTTTCCTGATAGACATTTAATGTTGTCTTTAAGTGAAGATGATTTCTTTTCTTTTAGTATGGAGACATTCAGTTTTTTCTATACATGTACAGATTTTCTCATTACTTTACCCTTAGACATTTCATTTTCACTTGACATGTAGACATTTTCTTTTTTATTTACATATAGACATTTTCTATTCAATCTGCATGGACATTTTCTTTTCACATTGCATATAGACATTATATTTTCTTTTTACACAAAGACGATTTCTATTCTCTTTACATGTAGACATAAAGATGTTTTCTTTTCTCTTTTCATGTAGACATTTTCTTTTCTCTTTACATTTTATTATTATGTTACATGTAGATATTTTTTTTTATGTACATTCAGACATTTTCTTCTTTATTAAAAGTAGACATATTCTTCTGAGTTTACAAGTACACGTTTTTCGTTAAATTTACAATTAGACATTTTCTTTTCCATTTTCATGTAGACATTTTTTCTCTTTACACACAGACGTTTAAGTTTTTCTGTACATGGAGGCATATTCTTCCACCTTTACATGTAGACATTTTTTTTGCGTGTGAGGAGACAAAGCATTTTGCCACCAACACGCTTTATCGTAAAACCAAAGAAGGGGGAAAAGAGAATATAGATTCCATCAGTTTGAAAGTGTCACTGATGTTTGCTGGATTATTTATATCTGCAGTATTCTTCTTGGTCGTTTCCAACAGTGACATAAGGAATATCTTAAAGCAACTGCTGACAAGCTCATCTATTTTATGATTACCTAGTACAGTAATGCTTCCGTCTGATACTTTATCAGCTTGGGGGCCATTAGTTTCATTGGCTACATTTGTTACATTGGCTATACTGGTTTCTTGAGGGGGAGGTGACGATTGTGCAACCTGCATAGCGTCCACTAAAGAGGAAGTAAGAAACAGAGAAGGAGATGCTGGGCAGGACACAGGAGATGGCGCAAACGTATTTACCTCTTCTATTGGAAGAATACACGAGTGATGAGAGAAAATTGGTGACAGGTCTTCACGGCCACAAGTAGAATATGTGATGTTCGCCAGGTTTTTTTGGGCCGTTACATTATTGGTTATATAATTGTGGGAGTTCGTCTCAGAGTGATAGGAAGACATATTATTACGATTATCAAACTGGTTGCTAAACTGCGGACAAGGTATAGATGTAGCCACAGTAGCATCGGTTTGTCGTGTAGAGGCTGAGGAAGTCGCAGCACCAAGCTCCATATCTGTGAGGCGCTTTGCCTCATAATAAGATATATATAGCAATACCATTTTACCTCTGATGAGAGATTCGCATTTATAGACGCTACACCCTTTGTAACATGAAGAGTGCGTGCCCTTGCAGTTTGCACAAAGGGGTTGAGGCATGATACAATCATCTCTGGCATGCAGATCAGAGAGGCATTTAGAACCAAGAGGCTTACTGGTGCACCTCTGTCTGGAGTGACTGAGCTTGTGACAGAGGGCACATTGCATGGGCCTGGGCAGAGGGCACGACACTAGGAACGACTTATTCTCGAATTTCACTTTCACGGGAGGGGTGGGTGAGTTGAAAAAATGAGTAGCTTATCCTAAAGAGCCCTGGGATAGGGCAGGGGAAATTGTCTGCTATCTGTTATCATTCATCCCACATCAGCACGGGCCTGCAGCTCCTCTTAAGTCACTGAATGACAGATCCCGTAAATGTAACCCACAGAAGAAGTGAGTAAACTTGGGACCTCGTACATTAGACTAGATATACCTATGTCGTTGAACCTCAGGCAGGAGGACGCTTGGGCTTTAGTGTTGAATTTGACTAAAAATTTTCCCCAGTTCAATCTTGATACCATAAGGGAAGGTCCCCACCAGAGAGAAAATCGTTCTGCGGAAAAGTCCTGGGGATATATCGCTCCAAGTAGGGTCTAAAGATTTTGTGGGGGCCGTTTCTGCCTTGGGTTGTGTGGACTTTCAGTCTGTACGGGAAATAGATACAAGCAACCAAGGCCGAGCAGCCAGTTCTAACTGGCCTATAATGTCCAGGCTAGTGGGTGGGCTGTCGTTTTGCAAGGACTTATTTGTGTGTCTCGCTGTTTGTTGCAGAGGCGCTGCTTGCATAGCTTTCTGAGAAAGGGCAAGAGACAAGGATAGGTCTGCGTTTGCATTATTGGATCGATTATCTCGATTATCTCGCTTACTTTGTTTGTCTTGTTTGTCATGTTTGTCCTGTTTCTCTTGTTTCTCCTGTCGGAGCTTTTTATCATGTTTCTTATTAGAATTTTTTTTCGATTTTTCGTGGGCAGGAGATTGTGTCGATGTGTAGTAGATGGCATAGGTAGCCTTTTCCCAGCGGAGGTGGCCTAATCAGGCCACTTGAAGCTATGCCTGTTCCATATAACACATTACACAATTTAAATGCATATAACTGAAATTCTATTACAGATAAAATACTAATTTTTTTAAATTTTTTTTCAGATGCGCATTATTATAGTATATATCTTCAAAGTTTATAATTAAATGAGAAAATATAATAAAAAAATGATTTTCCACAGGTGTTGTCAAAGGAGGGGGGCTGAAATCATGACTATAAAAAATGCTTATAAGAAATTTTCTATCATCGATAGAAACTTCAAACTGCTTTTGTTGAATTCTTGAAAGCTTTTTAATTACCTGCAAATAAATTATATACCCCAAATTTATTAATAATCAATAATTCTCGAAATTTTGGAAAGCTTGTATATGGAGAAACTTAGCAACATCTAGAATTACGAATTTATTAAAAATTCAAGGGCACAATTTAACCATTTAATGATTGGATTTTATTTAAATGATAGAAAATTCCTTATATTTATGTTTTAAATTTTTATTTTAATTTTATTCATAAGTTATTTCATATAAATTAAAACCATTGCTATCGGAATCGTTTCTTGATGATGTCATTTGTGATTGTTCCCTTCTCAGAATATGAGGAAGTTAGATACGGCCATATCATTGCTTTATCAAAGAAGGAGATTAAAATCCTATTATGTGATTTTCTAGCTATTGTCATGCAGGTGTAGCCCATTTAACAACAAATTACTTATATCTTCGAAAAAAAAGCAAAAATATTCCACATTCAGTTATATAAAAATCATTAAAAAAACAAATACAGATATTAGAAATTTTTTTTTGCTTTATTTGGAAAAGATTTCTCCCTAAATTTTGGCTTTTTTCAAACACGAAATTATTACATTTGAAATTTTTAAAAAAGGATTAAATCCAAGTTTTTCAAATGGAAAATATTATTATACATTTTAATGTATTGTTTCAAAAAAAACATTATTTTTTATTGATCAAAAAATTACCAATCAAAAGCAATTATATTCAAGATCACAAATTTAAAATTTTAAAGAAATATATCAGTTATTGAATTTTTAAAAAAAATATTTTCTATCCCCCTGTAAGAAGAATCATCTTCTCAAGAAAATAGCTGGCCGGGAAAAGGTTAGCCACAAATCCCCCGGAGGATCTGAAATGTCACCCAAGGAACTGGCATTCTTAGCTGAGTTTCTTGCTCGCTTATCCGGCAGGAGATAGCTGCTAATTTGCGAGCTCTTTCCTTCCGATCTCCCCACCGAGTAAGATCTCTGGTCACGACAGGGTGGGGGGGGGGAGAGGTCCCCTATAGCCTAAGGGACCGAGGCCCGCTATTACAGCGGATGTCTTCTTGAACAGGGTTAACTATCAAGATCGGAAAGGGAGAGAAAAACAATACAATAATAACAATTGAGTAAAGTTCATATAGCATAAAGGGGGATAATTTCACTAAAGGTCTGCGAAGAGTAAAAGATAAAATTTAAATAAAGATTCTTCTCGGTTTAAAATTATTAGGGAAGAGAGTGGAACCCATCGATCGGCGCGTTGGCCATCTTTTTTTCAGACATTTTCTTTACTATTAAATGATGATGTTTTCATCTGTCTTTACAATAGACATTTTCTTTTCACTTTTCATTGTAGACCTGAACCTATTCTCTTTATAAGAAGATATTTTCTTTTCTCTTTACAATCAGACATTTTCTTTTCTATTAAAAGGTAGGCATGTTCTTTTCACTTTACATGTAAACGTTTTCTTTTCACTTTACATTTAGACATTTTCTTTTCAATTTTCATGTAGACAAAAATTTTTAGCCTAACACGGAGACTTTTACATTTGTCTTTACATGTAGGTATATTCTTCTAGTTTTACATGTCTATATTTTCTTTGCTATTTACATTTAGAAATTTTCTTTATAGCAGATTTTTTTTTTACTTCACATATAGTCATTTTCTTTTCACTCTATATTTTGACATAATTATGTTCACTTTACATGTTAATATTTTTTTCTTTCTTTACATTTAATTTACACTTGATATTGCATATAGCCATTTACATTTCTGTTTGCTTGTAGACATTTCATTTTCTCTTTATATGTACAGATTTTCTCTTTACTTTACATATAGACATTTTTTACTCCTTTAAAAAGTAGAAGTTTTGTTTTCATTTTATTTGTAGACATTTTCTTTTAACTTTATTGTAGATATTTATTCTTTTTACATGTAGAAATTTTCTTTTGTCTTTATATGTAGACATTACCTTTTGTATTTACATGTAGACATTTATTTTTGTTTTTACCTGTAGATGTTTTCATTCACATTTTTTTTCTATTTTCATGTAGACATTATATTTTTTCTTTTAGCAGAGATAGTTTCTTTTGTTTGTACTTGTAGACTTTTTCTTTTCATTTTTCTTGCAGACATTTCTTTTTTTTCTTTTGCATTTAGACATTTTTTTTCATTCCTGATAAATATTTTCTTTTCTATTAACATGTAGACATTTTCTTTTCTCTTTACATGTAGACAGTTTTTTTTTCTTTTTACATGTAGACGTTTTCTTTTCTCTTTAAATGTAGACATTTTCTTTTCTCCTTACATGTAGACCTGAACCTTTTCTCTTTACATGAAGACATTTTCTTTACTCTTTACATGTAGACATAAAAATATATTCTTTTCTCTATATATGTAGGGAGTATCTTTTTTCTTTACATATAGACATATTTTTTTGACTTTCCATGTAGACGTTTTCTTTTGTCTTTACATGTAGATATTTTTTTCTCTATACATGTAGACATTATTGTTTCTTTTTACATGGAGACGTTTACATTTGTCTTTACATATAGGCATATTCTTCGACTTTTATGTGTCGATAATTTCTTTGCAGTTTACACTTAGACATTTTCTTTACTATTAGAGGATAAACACTTTCTTTTCATTTTATATGTAGACGTTTTCTTTTTACTTTACATGTGGATGTTTTCTTCTATCTTTACATTTAATTTACATTTGATGTAGCATGTAGCCATTTACATTTCTTTTTGATTGTAGACATTTTCTCTTCACTTTACATGTAGCATTTTCTTTTTTCCGTATATGAAGACATTTTCTTTTTTTTATATCTATACAATTTTTTTCACATTACATATACACATTATCTTTTCTCTATACATCTAGACCTTTACTTTTTCTCTTTCATGAAGATTTTTTTTTCTCTATGTATTTAGGTATGAAGATATTTTCTTAACTTTTTAAATGTACACATGAGGATATTTTCTTTTTTCTTTACATGTAGATATTTCCTTGTCTCTTCATATGTGCACATTTTCTCTTCACTTAACATGTAGGCATTTTTACTGTCTTTAAAAGTGATTGCTTTGTTTTAATATTACTTGTAGACATTTTCTTTTCACTTATTTGTAGACTTTTTTTTTTGCATATAGTCATTATTCTTTCTCTTAACATGTAGAATTTTACTTTTTTTATAAAGATTTTACTATTCTCTTTACATTTAGACATGAAGATATCTTTCTTTCTCTTTCTATGTGGACATTATGTTTTGTCTTTACATATAGATGTTTTTTTTTCTATACATGTAGACGTTTCTATTTCAATTTACATGTAAACATTATCTTTTTTCAATATATATAGACATTTTCTTTTCTCTTTACATGTTGACATTTTTCTTTTCTCTTTACTTGCAGACATTTTCTTTTTACTTTACTTGAAGATAATTTTTTTCTTTTTATATGCAGAAATTTATTTTAAATGTAGAAATTTTCTCTTCTCCTTATATGTAGACATTATCTTTTCTTTTTACTTTTCGCTTTACTAGACATTTTTTACTCTTTTAAAAAGTAGAAGTTTTGTTTTCACTGTATATGTAGACATTTTTGCTCACTTTATATGTAGATATTTTTTCTTTTACATGTAGACATTTTCTTTTGTCTTTACATGTATACATTATCTTTTGTCTTTACCTGTAGACATTTACTTTTGTTTTTTCCTGTAGATGTTTTCATTCACTTTATATGTAGACATTTTTCTTCTATTTGCATGTAGACATTATATTTTTTCTTTACACAGAGATAATTTCTTACTGGTGTACACGTAGACATTTTCTTTTCTGTTTGCAAATAAAAATTTTCTTTTTTCAATATATGTACACATTTTCTTTTTTCTTTAAAAGTAGACATTATCTTTTCTCTTTACATGGAAACATTTGCTTTTCACTTTATTTGCAGCCATTTCTTTTTCTCTTTGCATTTAGATATTTTTTTCTTTGATTTAGACATTTTCTTTTCTATTTATATGTAGACATTTTCTTTTCTCTTTATATTTACTTACTTTTCAAACCCGCTTATCCGTTAGGGTAGCGGGGGCAGCAGCCCTATGGAGGATCTCCAGCGATCGCGATCTTCCGCCATCAGGCACATGTCCTCCCTGGTAATATCCAAGAGACTCGAACCCAGATTCTCCATGTAGTCTAGCCACCTGGTTCTAGGCCGACCCCTTGGTCTCTTACCCACCGGCTTGGAAAATAACAACTGCCTAGGAAGACTACTTTGCGGCATCCGTATCACGTGGCCATACCAGCGCAACTGAGATCTCTCAATGCGGAGAAGTAGCGGCTCAACATCTAAAGATTCCTTTATTGTGCTGCTGTACACTCTATCTAGTAGGGTAACACCTGCCACACCTCTCAGGAATCTCATTTCGGCTGCTTGTACCCGCGATCGCACTCTTTCGGTCATTACCCAAGCTTCATGACTATAGGTGAGAATGGGGACAAAGATAGATTTGAAGACAGAGAGCTTGGCTTTGTTACCCAGCTCTCGTTTCGTTACCACGGATCGCCACAGTTCACGTCTGACACAGCTTGCTGCACTGATCCGATCATCCAATTCTTTCTCCTGCCGTCCATCACTCGCGAATACAATCCCGAGATACTTGAACTTCTCCACCTGTCTCAATGAGGCTCTCCTTACATGGAGAGCGCAATGAGCAGGCTGTCTTGAAAGAACCAGAACTTCGGTTTTAGCCACACTGATCTTCATCCCAGCTTCTTCACATTTGGCTGCAAACCGGTCTAGTGCATGCTGAAGGTTCGTGCGAGAAGACCCAAGCAGGACAAGGTCGTCCGCAAAGAGCAACCTCTCCACCAGGCAGTCGCCCACACAAACACGCTCATCGCCTCGGCTGCCCCTGTCTATCCAGGTCATAAAGATAATGAACAAGATGGGCGACAGTACGCACCCTTAGCGGAGTCTAACACCCACGGTGAACGGTCTTGACTTAATGCCATTTATCCTGACACACATCTCAGAGCTTTCGTGCAGAGACATGATAGCAACCAGTAATTGCCCATCCACTCCATACTCTTTATATGTAGACATTTTCTTTTCTCTTTATATATAGACATTTTCTTTTCTCTTTACATGCAGGCATCTTCTTTTCACTTTACTTGCAGATATTTCTTTTTCTCTTTATATGCAGAAAATTTCTTTTCTCTTTACATGTAGAAATTCTCTTTTTCTCTTTATATATACCCATTTTCTTTTCACTTAAATGTAAGCATTATCTTTTCACCTTAAATGTAGACATTATTTTTTCTCTTAACATGTAGACCTGAACTTTTTCTCTTTACATGAAGATATTTTCTATACTCCTTGCATGTAGGCATGAAGATATTTTTTTTTCTCTATACATGTAGACATTAACTTTTTTCTTTGCATGTAGACTTTTTTTCACCTTACATGTAGACGTTTTCTTTTGTCTTTATACCTAGACGTTTTCTTTTGTCTTTACATGGAGATTTTTTCTTCTCTCTTTACATGTAGACTATTAGTTTTGTATTTTCGTAAAGACCTATTTTTTTTTTCTTTACGTGTGAACATTTTCATTTCTCATTACATTTAGATATTTTCTTCTCTATTAAAACGTAGACATTTTTTTATCACTTTAAATGTAGACATTATCTTTTCTCTTTACATGTAGACCTGAATCTTTTCTCTTTACAAAAAGATATTTTCTTCACTCTCTACATGTAGACATGAAGATATATTCTTTTCTCTATATATGTAGCGATTTTCTTTTGTAGAAATGTAGCGATGTAGAAATTTATTTTTGAATTTACATATAGACATATTTTTTTTTCTTTACGTGTGGACATTTTTTTTATTTTTTTACGTTTAGACATTTTCTTTTCCATTAAAGGGTAGAAATGTTCTTCTCACTTTACATGTAAACGTTTTCTTTTAACTTTACATTTTGATATTTTCTTTTCAATTTTCATGTAGCATTATTTTTTCTCTTTACATGGAGTCTTTTACATTTGTCTTTACATGTAGGCATATTCTTCGACTTTTACATGCTGATATTTTCTTTTCTCTTTACATTTAGAAATTTTTTGAACCTATAAAAAATAGACATTTTCTTTTCACTTTACATGTAGTCGTTTTCTTTTCACTATATATTTAGATATAATTACTTTTACTTACATATAGATATTTTCTTCTTTCCTTACATTTAATTTACATTTCCTCGGGGGAGGCCTTGGCCTGGTGGGCTTTCAATGCAACAACTTCTGTGAAGTTAAGCAACATCAGGCACGGCTAGCCAAGGATGGGCGACTATTTAGTGACTCACAATCTTCGCCGCCCCCCCCCCCGGCTGCTGTGACCATCATACAGCAGTCGTTAATCCTGGTTCATCCAGGGACCCAACTCTTCGGCCTCTGGCCATACAGGCCCTGGATGGACGTATAGGATTCTATTAGTTAAATGAAAAATCTCTATAAATGAAAATGAAATCTCTATATAGCATGTAGCCATTTACATTTCATTTTGATTGTAGATATTTTCTTTTCATTTTACAGGCAGCATTTTTTATTTTCTATATATGTAGACATTCCCTTCTTTTTTATATCTTAACATTTCTTTTAATATTTCTTTTGACATTATCTTTTCTCTATACATCTAGACAATTACTTATTCACTTTCATGAAGATATTTTATTTTCTCTATACATTTAGAGATGAATATTTTTTTTTCTTTTTACATGTAGACACAAAGATATTTTTATTTCTCTTTACATGTAGACACAAAGATATTTTTATTTCTCTTTACATGTAGACATTTTATTTTCCTTTCATATGTAAACATTTTTTTTTCTTTTTACAATTAGACATGTTTTACTCTATTTCAAAGTAGATGCTTTGTTTTCACTTTACATGTAGACATTTTCTTTACACTTCATTGCAGACATTTTTTTTTTATTTTTACATAAAATTATTATACACTGTCTTTACATGTAGATGTTTTCTTTTGTGTTTATGTGTAGATGTTTTCTTTTCAGTTAATATGGAGACATTATCTTTTCTCTATACCTGTAGAATTTTATTTTTTCTCTTTCATGAACATATTTACTTTTTTATTTATATGTAGACATTAAGATATTTTATTTTCTCTTTCCATGTAAATGTTATGTTTTGTCTTTACATATAGATGTTTTTTTCTTGTCTTAACATGTAGATGTTTACTTATCAACTTATATGTAAACATCAATATATGTAGACATATTCTTTTCTCTTTACATGTAGACTTTTTCTTTTTATTTTACTTGCAGACATTTCTTTTTCTCTTTACACGTAGACGTTTTCTTTTGTCTTTACATGTAGACGTTTTCTTTTTTCTTTACTTGTAGACATTTTCTTTTCTCTTCACATGTAGACATTTTCTTTTCTCTGTACATATAGACATTTTCTTTTCACTTAATTGGTGACATGTTTTTTTACATATATTCATTATTCTTTGTCTTTACATGTAGTAGTTTACTTTTTATTTAATATGGAGATATTATCTTTTCTCTGCACATGTAGAATTTTACTTTTTTAATAAAGATTTTACTTTTCTCTTTACATGTAGACATTTTCTTTTCACTTTAAATGGAAACAATATCTTTTCTCTTTACATGTAGACCTGTACATTTTAATTACATGAAGATATTTTCTTCACTCTTTACATGTAGGCATGAAGATATTTTCTTTTCTTTATACAAAGAGACATTCTCTTATTTTCTTTGCATGTAGATGTTTTCTTTTTCTTTACACATACACATTTTCTTTTCACTTTACATGTAGAAAGTTTCTTTTCACTTTAAATATAAGCATCATCTTTTCTCTCTACATGTAGTTTTTTTTTCAATTTAAATGTAGATATTTCCTTTTCTTTGTACATGTAGAAACTATGTTTTGTTATTACATATATATGTTTTTTTGAGAAAGAAAATAAGTGATGTATTATAGTTAAGAGAATAATGAAAAAGACATCACAAAATAATTAATACGAGGCCTTTCGGTCATTTTATTTCAAAGACCTTCTTCAGGTATAAAAACTTTTTTGAAAGTATAACTGAAATCTTCTTTCAGTAAAAGATAAGAATATAA
>JAHWFO010092416.1:225941-250982 GCA_023313115.1 Rhysida immarginata
GGGGGGAGGTTTACTTTCGCTTGTCTGTTCTCATTTCGATCTATCTGTTTTTTGGTTTTTTCTTTATATTTTTATTAAAAAGCAATTAATTTACGAAAATTCTCATTTATAAATTATAATTTTAAAGTAAATAAACTAAAGTAAAATATACAGTTCATTAATTATAATCCAAATTATTGTTGATATGTATATTTTATTTTATTTACCTTAAATAAAGAAATTTATAAAGGAGTATTTTCGTAAATTAAATGCTTTTTAATATAAATTATAAAAAAAACAAAAAAACAACAACAACAAAAAACAACAGATACAGATCGAAATAAGAAGAGAGACAAGAGAAAGTAACCTTAATATGGTCCGGTGAGTTATTATTTTACTCCATATAAATAGTAAATTGATATAATCTGTATATTTTATTTTATTTACTTTAAAATTATAATTTATAGACGAGAATTTTCTTAGTTAATTGGTTTAATATAATATCTTCCTCTTTTTTCATTTAAACTATTTTTTTTAATTTATGTTTAAAAAAATAACTTTATTTATCATCAAATAACTTTTTATCAGATAGGCCGATTTAAATGATTATTTTTTCGTTTAATAGAGCAAGTATTTCTGGTGGTTTCATAATAAATTCATCGAGATATCTTAGGTAGATATTGGAAAAAAATAAATGTTTGCGATTGATTCACATGCATTGCCAACGGCGATCAGCTGATTCTTGCCAATCCCGTTATGGCGGCATGAAGGCACCACTTGAGGGGAGGTCACTGCCAGTCTCTTATTTACATTTGTCTCTGGTGTATATACTGCTCCAGTCTGCTACAATATACACGTTTTCTTTTCAGTTTACATTTAGACATATTCTTCCCTCATTATATGTAGAAATTTTTCTTTCACTTTACATTTAGGCATTTTCTTTTCAATTTTCATGTATAAATTATCTTTTCTAGTTACACAGAGACATTTTTTTTGTCTTTAGATGTAGATTTTTTTTCATATTACATGTATACATTTTTTTTTCACTGTAGATGTAGACATTTTCTTTTCTTTTTACATTTAGACATCATCTTTTCTCTTTACTTGTAGATCTGAACTTTTTCTCTTTACATGAAGATACTTTCTTTTCAATTTACATAGAAATATTATCTTTTTTCTTTACTTGTAGGGCTGAACTTTTACTTAAATGATATTTAAACCAAATGATAATACTAATAATAAGTCTTGCAAAATTTCCCAGGAAAAGATTTAAATCAAAAAAGCTTCAAATAAAGTTATCTTTCTTACCATTGATTCCTTTCTTCTCTCACTTATATTGCCATAAGTAACGAATGGGCTAATCCATTTCAACACTAAATCCTAATTCAGAATCAAAACAAGTTCCTTGAGATCAATTTTAAACAGTTACTCTAAAAGTCAGACTCCAGTGCTAAGTAAGGAACAACATACGTGGTCCTGTATCTAAAGAAACAAATTGAGCCAAAAAAACATAACATAGCATTAATCATCACAAAACCCCTAAAATAATCAACTTGTGGTATAACAAGTTACATTCAACAAAATTCATATCAGAAACAAAAAACGTACTCATTTTTTATAAACCATTATCCTTTGCTATGCTCCGCTGATTATTTTCTTCTTGTCTTGACAAAAAAATAGTAACTAACTATTCTTAACGTGAAGAGTCAAAACTTGAAGTTCCGAAGCTGATTCCTATTACAGAAGCAAGCATCAGTCACCACGTTTCTCGGTTGAAAATTCTAGTCAGACGCTAAGCAGGATCCCGTCGTGTAAACCTTTTAAATGGGAGGTCTACTGTAACCGTGTCAGGATAAGGAGAAAAGTTACATTTTCAGTTTCTTTTTAGAAAACGCCAAAATTACTCATTGGAGGCATCACGTAGTCTTTGTACGTTATTATCCAATCGGCATAGTGATAGTCGTTATGGTTGTTCACAGTAAAGGTCTATATACAAGGGTGAAGGCCATGATTCAGGAGAGGGTGCTGTGAGTAAGAGTGGAGAATATCTTTTCCTCTCCTTCACCTTGGCCCAAGTCTGAATTAACGCTAGCAACCTTGCTTGGCTCCAGCTGGAAAGAGGAAATCATCGCTGGTGGGTCCTAAGCCAATCTGCAAGGCTTAGCTCTGAAAGAGATGTTGCCTCGGTTGGATCGCAGACCCCCCTGCACAAGCTATTACCTTAGTTCAAAAACAAAACTATGAAAACAATAGCATGCCACATACGCTGATGTGGCATGAAACATGCAAATAAGAGATAATCTCTCGATGTAGCCTATAAATTTATTCAACTTGTACATTACAACTCGTACTTATAAACAATAGCATGGCTTTGATAGAGACAATTTTTCTTCATGCGTATCTGTGCCAGCATTGAGAAAGTCGGTGTCAAGCGCGCTCAGTGCAAACTGTTGATAAAAATGTTTATTGACGATAGCTAGAGATGAACTAGGCAAATTAATTGTTCGATGTGATATTGGAGGCTAACTGGAGAAAAACGACTGGGATCACGAGAAGGATTACAGCAGCCATCCTGAAAAACAGGTGAAGTTAGTTAGCATTCAAAAATTCATTGTTAAAAAATATAAACTTGAACAAAAGATAACAAAATGAAAACATGAGGCACATGGCCAAAAAATTAATAGAATACAGCAAATAAAAAAAGCTTGACCTTAAAATTGGCAAAAAGAAAATGGCTAATACACGGGATAAAATTAAGAAAATCATCTCCTGTTTTAGATATCAAAATAAATTTAACACAACCGCTATTAAACTAAAAAAAAAACCAACACTTCCAATCCCAAACCTAAATGAGCTAATATAAATTACATATATAACCAAATAACAAAAACATCACTTGTAAAAGTGGGACATTACAACATGAAGATATTTTCTGTTCTCTTTATATGTAGACCTTATCTTTTGTCTATATGTGTAAACGTTTTCTTTTGTCTTTATATGTAGACGTTTTCTTTTGTCTTTACATGCAGAAATTTTCATTTCTCTTTACATGTAGTGATTTTCTTATTACTTTACATGTAGATATTTTCTTTTCTGTTTACATGTGGATATTTACTTTTGAATTTACATATAAACATATTTCTATTTTTTTTACGTGTAGACATTGTTTTTATTTACATTTAGCCATTTTCTTCTCCATTAAAAAGTAGACATGTTCTTCTCACTTTGCATGTAATTGTTTTCTTTCCACTTTATATTTAGACATTTCCTCTTCACATTACATGTAGACATTTTTTACTCTCCTTAAAAATAGATGCTTTGCTTTCAGTTTACATGTAGACATTTTCTTTTCACTTAATTGTAGACTTTTTTTTATTTTTACATACAGTCATTATTCTTTGTCTTTACATGCAGATGTTTACATTTGTCTTTACGTGTAAACATGATGACATTTTCTATTCTCTTTCCATGTAGACATGATGTTTTTGACATATTGGCATTTTCTTTTCAATATATTCAGACATTTCTCTTTTCTCTTTTCATGTAGCCATTTTCTTTTCACTTGCAGACATTTCTATTTCACTTTACATATAGAAGTTTTCTTTTTTCTTCACACATAGACATTTCAGTTTCTCTTTATATTTCGACATTTTCTCTTCACTTCAAATATAGACATTTTTTATTTTCTTTAAAAATAGTTTTTTTTTTCACTTTACATGTAGACATTTTATTTTCACTCTATTGTAGATAGTTTTATTTTTTTACATGGAGACATTATCTTTTATCTTTACGTGTAGATGTTTACCTTTGTCTTTTCATGTAGATAATATGGTTTCACTTAATATGGAGACATTTTCTCTTCTCTATACATGTAAAGATTATTTCATTACTCTACATATAGTCATTTCCTGTTCACTTTTCATGTAGACATTTTCTTTTCTCTTTACATGTAGACATTTGCTTTTCACTCTACATGTAGACATTTGCTTTTCACTCTACATGGATCTTTTTTTTTCATTTGACATATAAACATTATATATTATCTATACACATTAAAGTTTTCTTTTGTCTTTACATGTAGATATTTTTTTTTCATATTACATGAAGACATTTTTTTCACTTTAGAAACAGACACTTTTCATTTTGTTTATACATTTAGACCTAAACTTTTTCTCTTCACATGAAGATATTTTCTTTTTTCTTTACATTTATCCTTATTCCTCACATGTAAACATTTTCCTTTCACTCTGCATGGACATTTTTTTTCTACTTACATTTAAATATTTTTCTCTGCATTAAAAATTAGACATATTCTTTTCACTTTACAACGAAAACAGGAAGATAAGTAAGTTACACTTTTCTCACATTTTTCTAACATAAATTATACTTATTTAATAGTTTCAAATTTATTTGCTAACATTTTCCTATTTATTATTGTTACGATTATTTTTTATTTACTCGTTGTGATCTGAAATGCATTTCCACTGAACAGCATTCATTATTATCGACTGCTAACAACATGGCTAGTTTCTCGCAGGAAGAATAGAGCTAAACACCGTAAGCGGTGTATCAGAGCCTTATAGAAAGTAAGAAGCGTGGCCGACTTAATTTCATCACGGAGGTCGAATATACTATTAACTAAAATAAAATGCCACTGTTTCCATTATTGTAGGAAGTGTAAATAATTAATGTAAAACTCATCGTTTTTTCTGCATTTCAGATTGCCAAAGATTTTAGATTGTCCAAATCAATTCTGTTAGATAATGATGAATTTATTTCATTGTACATTATAAGCTAAATGTGTTGTTAAATCAATAAATGGCTTTATAAAAAAATCGATGTTTAAAAATTTTAAAAAGGTGTTTCTCTTCCTGCCGTTATCTACCGTTCAAGAGCTGTCAACTCTATAAACACGGCGATCGTTATTTTAAAACTTAGCAAAGATTCATCATTAAAATCTTTTTTTCAACCTACAATCTTCTGCTGGAGAATTTTGACAGTAAAGATGATAAAATACAAATACAGGTCGGTATACAAATGTAAACTTGTGTAAATATCAGTAAACATGTGAGTGAATTTGTGTAAATAGGTGAATGCATGTGTGTAAATCTATGTACGTGTGTGTATAAAAGTGTGTAAAGTTGTGTAAATATGCTATACGGATGTGTACAAATGTGTGAACGTGTGTAAATAGGTGTATAGATATATGCAAACTCGTGGGATTAGGTGTTATACTAGTGTGTAAAATTGTTTGAATAAGCTGTTCAGATGAGTAAATTGTGACTACACATGTGTAAATTTGTGGAAATATATGTATATATTTTGTGTACATATGTGTAAATAAGATGCAAAGATGTATAAATTGTGTATATACTGTGTAAACCTGTGTAAATATGTATAAATGTGCATACATTTTTGTAAATAGATGCGTACATAAGCGTAAACATCTGTAAGAGTGTGTATAAATATGTGTATAGACATATAAAAACTTGTGTGATTTGTTTATACTTTTGTGTGTTGTTGCGTACCTCTACACCCTCTACTGTATTAAAATTTTTTTTTTTTGTCTTTGACGTTCCACGATAGTTTTTTTTGCTATCATTATCTCTCTTCGCAGACTCTTCCAACGCCGTGTTTCCATCCCTCTACGACTGATCGGTATTCCTGATTCCAGTCTCCCATTATTTACCCTTTGACTATTGCAGCTCCCATGCTATCGGTGTAGGTAATCCGCTATTTTTCCACCTTTCGCTTTACTTTTTTTATAAACGGAGGTTCCCGTACTCCCCCTCCGAGTTTTTGTTATAAAGGGATTACTCGACGCTTTCGGTTAGCGTCAGTTTTACAGGTTAATGATAATTTGCGCCTGGGAAATTAAAAATGTTAATTTTTTTTTCGCGTCATTTCTCCTTTTTTTCTTGGGTTATGTTTTAATTACCGTCATAAGGCGAGTTTCCCACAGGTCTTAGGACTTCTATTGAGATGTTGCTCGTCTTAGGTTATTGTTCCCCTAGAAAATTTATGTTGATCGCTTGAGGATCTTTTTGACTATTTTATTTTTTCCCGTCATAGCTTTTAGTAAAGCGTTCGGAGTTCGTAAGTTTACCTATTTCCGTTTATTAAAATTATTTAGTGCGTGAGCTCAATGTCTTCTCTTGTCGTCTTTTAATAATGACGCGTTTTTTTAAAAAATGATATCTCCTGTTTGCTTTTTTAAACCTGATTATTTAAAATTCTTCTCTCTCTTTGCCGTACCTTTTACATGTTTTCTTTAGAACGCGCTTTTATGAAATTTTAGATTTTGGGAAACCTTTGTTCCTTTTTCAGTATAGTTTTTTCGTGATTTAAAAATTTAATTTCTATGTTCTGATTTCGGTGATGTTTTAGAAAATCGACTCGTCTTTTTTGAACTTTATTTGTTTATTAACTTTTAATAATTTACTTTCTTCATGATTTTTTTTAAATCCGTTTAATTGAGAGTATCTTAATTTTTTTTTATTTCTTGATGATACTTTGTTAATATTGTTTTGTTTTTCAGGACCTCGACCATGTTGTTCCCGTCTTGCCCGATCGTCACCTCTCTTGTCGTATGTCTACCCTTTGGTCTGTCTTGCCTTTCCTGTGTTATTCCTCTTAGTGTTATACCGTCGTATTTACTGTAGCGTTATTTTGTTGCCCGTCCTTCGGATTCCTTGTGAAAGAGGTCTAATGGTTTGATAATTATAATTTTAAGCTCTACCTTCCTCTTTTGTGGAGATGCGTATTAGAATATCACTTAACGTTTGTTTGTTTTCTAGTATCTCTTAAGAATTTATGAAAAACCTATTTTTTTTTTATTTCCAATATTTGCTTACTTTTTGCTGCCAGTTTCTCTTTATTTTTTTTTTGCAGTACAAGCATCGCACCTGACCCTTCTATTTGTATGATCCTCGACCCTTCCTGAGAATTACTTTTTGGTTTCCACGATATCGTCCAGTTACCTCTTCTGCATTTTTCGGAATTTTGACTATACCCGATGTGGACTAGGTGTACTTTTGACTTTTGTGATTATTCCAGTTTTACCGTTAGACGGTTTCCGACCTTGGGTTATTATCTGCTGTCTGCTTCATCTAACTATTTACTGTCAGCAATAAAGAAAATATTTATATAGATTTCTCTAGTTTTTCTTTTCTGAAACGTTGCCTGGGGGTATCATTTTATTAGCTCTCGTGATCTGGAGGTTAACGCTACTTCTAGTTTATTAACTTTCCTTTTAATCTTTATTTTCTTGACGGGCTAGTTCTAATTAAAATTAATATCTTTCTGGGTTTTGCTAATTATTGAGCCTTTTATGTTTTCTTAAGAGAAAGTCGGGTTTTTCTTTTATTCCTACTGGAGCTCAACGTGACGGTAAACGCGACCTCTGTTTACTAGCACGTTACAGTGTATAAATATGTGTAAACTCGTATAAATTGTGTATACGTGTAGTTTAATTTGTGTATACATATGTAAATTGTATAAATACACGTATATAATTGTGTAAATATGGGTATAAAAATGTGCAACTAGCTGTAAAAATGTGTAGATATGTATGCAAGCTTTTGTAAATATGTATATATGCGTGGAATAAACAATAGTTTAATGAGTCTTAAGTCTTGTACAATCGAGTCAATTGACCCAAAAATAGCGACTCAGCAAATCGGGTCAAACAACTCTTACTGACATGTGTGTCCAAAGACGCTCTTTAATGGGTCGTATTGGAAGAATCATAGGACTCTCACAAGCGGGTCATATGAACCACATATTCCTGTGAGTGTAGAAATTTTTTTCATATTACATCTAGGCATTATCTTTTCTCCTTACATGAAGATATTTTCTTTTTATTTTACATTTTGACATTAGGATATTTTCTTTTCTCTTTATCGGTATACATTATGTTTTTTCATTATATGTAGAAGCTTTCATTTGTCTTTACACATAGATGTTTTTTATTGTCTTTATAGGTAGACATTTACATTTTCTCTTTCATGAAGATTTTTTCTTTTCTCTTTACATGTAGACATTTCATTTTCTCTTTATATGTAGACATTTTGTCTTCACTTTACTTATAGACATTTTTTACTCTCCTCAAAAGTAGATGTTTGTTTTCAGTTTAGATGTAGACATTTTCTTTTAACTTTATTGTAGACTTTTTTTATTTTTACATACAGTCATTATTCTTTGTCTTTACATGCAGATGTTTACTTTTGTCTTTACGTGTAAACATGATGACATTTTTTATTCTCTTTCCATGTGGACATTGTTTTCTTTTTACATATAGATGTTTTTTATGTCTTGACATATTCTTCTTAACTTGCATGTAAACATTTTTCAATATTTTTAGACATTTTTTTTCTTCACACATAAGCATTTCAGTTTTTCATTATATGTAAACACTTTCTCTTTATTTCACATATGGACATTTTTTTATTTTCTTTAGAAGTAGACGTTTTTTTTTCATTTTACATGCAGACAATTTCTTTTCACTTTTTATTCTTTTACATAGAGACATTATCTTTTACCTTTACATGTAGGCGTTTACTTTTGTCTTAACATGTAGATAATATGTTTTCACTTAATATAGTGACATTTTCTTTTCTTTATACATGTAAAGATTTCTTTCATTACTTCACATATTGACATTTTCTTTTTCCTTTACTTGTAAACATTTTCTTTTCTCTTTACATGTAGACATTTGCTTTTCACTCTGCATGGATATTTTTTTCTATTTACATTTAAACGTTTTCCTCTCCATTAAAAGTTAGATTTTTTTTTCATATTACATGTAGACATTTTTTTCACTGCAGATATAGACATTTCCTTCTTTTTACATTTAGACATTATCTTTTCTCTTTTCATGTAGACTTGAACTTTTTCTCTTTACATGGGGAAACTTTCTTTTCAGTTTACATGTAAACATTATCTTTTTTCTTTAACAGTAGACATTTTCTTTTCACTTTAAATGTAGACATTATCTTTTCTTTTTACATGTAGGGCTGAACTTTTTCCCTTGTTATGAAGATATTGTCTTTATCTCTTTACATGTGGACATCAGCTTTTTTCTTTACATGTACACTTTTTCTTTTGTCTATATATGCAGATGTATTCTTTTTTGTTTACATGTAGACATTTACTTTTCTCTTTACATGTAGACACTGTAACGTCCCCGCTTTTAAAATTCTAAAGACAGGCCGGCAAATTACGTTAACAAAACTTACTTAGAAGTTAAATGTTAAATTCATACTTATTTATAGCAAGCTGAAAGCAAAATTAATTTTTTTCCCATTTTAAATAAATAAACAAAATCTAAACACCACGTATCTGCTTAGCTGTTGTTAGGCGTATTTGATTATTTACATATGAAAGACAGTAAGGATAGATACAAATAAAATAAGCAATTGAAAGCAAAAAGGGTAAAGTACTAATAAATCAAGCATTTTATTTCCTTTCTTTTTTTCTCTCGTTATTTTCTTTAAAAAAAAAAAATAACGATCTGTCTTCAATCTTCCTTTCTTCTGTGGATTCAAATTAAAGATGCAATTGCCTAGTACAAGATTCCAGTGGAACATGCCAAATTGACGAAATACAATACTAAACCTAATGCTCTATGGTCCAACGGCCGAAAACAAGAGTAAGGTGAAAAAAGACACAAATATGAATGAAAAGTAAAGGAAAACTAGACCAAAAAAAAAACATAAATACATAAAGACATTTAAACCAAATGATAATACTAACTTCTAGAATAACTCATGCGAAACTGGCCCAGGAAAAGATTAAATCAAAAAGGCTTCAAATAAACAGTTAACATTCTTACCATTAGTGCCTTTCTTCTCTCACTTATATTGCTATAAGTAATGATTGGGCAAATCAGTTTCAACACTAAATCCTAACTCAGAATCAAAACAAGTCTCCGAGATTAACTCCGAACAGTTACTCCAAAAGTCAGACTCTAGTGCTAAGTAAGGAACAATATACGTGGTCCTGTATCTAAAGAAAGAAAGTGAACCAAAAAAACATAACATAGTATTATTCATCACAAAACACTTAAAATAAACAACCTGTAGTATAGCAAGCTACATTCAATAAAATTAAAAATGGAAACACAAAATAAATTCATTTTTTCCAAACCATTATCCTTTGCTATGCTCTGCTGATTATTTTCTTCTCTTCTTGACGAAAAAAACAGTAACTAACCAGTCTTAATGTGAAGAGTCAATACATGTAGTGATTTTCTAATTATTTTACTTATAGATATTTTCTTTTCTGTTTACATGTAGACATTTACTTTTCAATTTACATATAAACATATTACTCTTTTCTTTACGTGTAGACATTTTCTTTTCTATTTACATTTAGACATGTTCTTCCCACTTTACATGTAAACGTTTTCTTCTCACTTTATATTTAGATATTTTTTTCAATTTTCATGTAGACCATTACTTTTTCTCTTTCATGAAGTTATTTACTTTCCTCTCTACATTTAGATATGAAGATATTTTCTCTTCACTTTATATGTAGATTTTTTTTACTTTTTTAAAAAGTAGACGCTTTGTTTTCACTTTACATGTAGACATTTTCTTTCAAATTTATTGTAGACATTTTTTTATTCTACATATAGTTATTATTTTTTTCATACATGGAGATGTTTCCTTTGTGTTTTTGTGAACATGTATTATTTTCTGTTAATACAGAGACATTATCTTCTCTACATACATGTAAACTTTTAATTTTTCTCTTTCATAAAGATATTTACTTTTCTCTTTACAAGTAGACTTTAAGGTATCTTCTTTTCTCTTTCCATGTAGACATTATCTTTTTTCATTACATGTAGACGTTTTCTTTTGTCTTTACACAAAGACGTATTCTTTTGTCTTTACATGTATACATTTTCTTTTCATTTTAAATGTAGACATTAATTTTTTTCATTACATGTAGGCATTTTTTGGTCATTATATGTGTATGTTTTTTTCACTTTATATAAGACGTATTCATCTCTCATTATATGTAGAAGTTTTCATTTCAAGTTACATATAGGCATTTTCATTTCAATTTTCACGTAGACATTATCTTTCCTTTTTACACAAAGATGTTTCCTTTTGTCCTTACATATAGACATTTTTTACATGTAGATTTTTTCTTTTCTTTTTACCTTTATATAGTTACTTTTCACGTTATATATAGTTTATATATAGTCATATTTTTTTTCTTACATGTTGACATTTTCTTTTCTATTTGCATTTATACATTTTCTTCTCCAGTAAAAGGTAGACATTTTGTTTTACTTTACATGTACACGTTTTCTTTTCACTTTACAATTAATAATTTTCTTTTCAATTTTCATGTAGATTATATTATTTCTCTTTACACAGAGACGTTTACTTTTGTCTTTACATGTAGGTATATTCTTCGACCTTTAGACAGTTTCTTGTCACTTTACTTGTAGACATTTTTTTTTGTATTTACATATACACATTTTCTTTCTACTTATAGATATTTTCTTTTCACATTCTATTTAGACTTAATTATTTTAACTTTACATGTAGATATTTTTCTTTTTATTTACATTTAATTCACATTTGATATTGTATGTAGCCATTCACATTGCCTTGTAGACATTTTCTTATCATCTTAAATATAAATGTTATCTTTCCTCTCTAAATGTAAGCATTCACTTTTCATATTACATGTAGCATTTTCTTTATCCTCTACATGTAGACATTTTTTATTTATTTATACATAGTTATTTTTGTAATATTATATGTAGGTTTTTTTTTTCACTGTAAACGAAGACATTTCTTTTTCTTTGTACTTGTAGACGTTTTCTTTTTTCTCATACATGTAAGGATTTTCTCATTACTTTAAATATAGACATTTCCTGCTTACTTCATATGTAAAAATTTTCTTTTCACCTAAAAAGTAGGCATTTTCTTCTCACTTACATAAAGATATTTTCTTTTCTCTTCATATGTAGTGATTTTCTTATTAATATATATATATGTATATATTTTCTTTTCACCTTAAACGTAGAAATTTACTTTTCACTTTACATGGAGACATATTTCTTTTGTGTTTACATGTACACATCTTCTTGTCAGATTCAATTTAGACATGTTTTTCAGTTTGTAAGGAGATCTTTAATTTTCTCATTACATGTAGCTGTTCTTAATATTCAATTATAGATAATGTCTTTTCTCTTTCAAAGATGACAGTATATTTTCACTTTAAATGTACACACTTTCTTTATTTCAAAATATAGAGACCTTTTTTTCTCTTTACATATAGACTTTTTCTTTTCACTTTATGTAGTCATTTACTTTTTTTTACAAGTAGCCCTTTACATATCTTTTTACATGCAGACTTTTTCTTTTCACATTACATGTAGACGTTATTTTTCACATTACATGTAGACAGTTGCGTTTCTCTTTACATGTAGCGTTTTCGTTTTCCTATTTTAACGTGCCAGAAAGAAAGCTATTTCCAACTAGTTTAGCCAAACATGGCGGAAAAAGGCAAATCGAGATAGTTAAGAAAAAAAAAATAATAAAAGTTGAGAAACTAGTTTTTATAGAATATACGTAGTGAGTTTGATGATATATTAAAAATTACCTTTAGTTGCAAAAGTTCTAGATCTCTTCTTAATCCCACAATTCTATTAATAGTTTAGATTATAAATTATTTTAATTAGATTATATTTAACTTACTTACTTACTTACTTTTCAAACCCGCTTATCCGTTAGGGTCGCGGGGGCAGCAGCCCTATGGAGGATCTCCAGCGATCGCGATCTTCCGCCATCAGGCGCATGTCCTCCCTGGTAATATCCAAGCGACTCGAACCCAGATTCTCCATGTAGTCTAGCCACCTGGTTCTAGGCCGACCCCTTGGTCTCTTACCCACCGGCTTGGAAAATAACAACTGCCTAGGAAGACTAGATTGCGGCATCCGTATCACGTGGCCATACCAGCGCAACTGAGATCTCTCAATGCGGAGAAGTAGCGGCTCAACACCTAAAGATTTCCTTATTGTGCTGCTGTACACTCTATCTAGTAGGGTAACACCTGCCACACCTCTCAGGAATCTCATTTCGGCCGCTTGTACCCGCGATCGCACTCTTTCGGTCATTACCCAAGCCTCATGACCATAGGTGAGAATGGGGAAAAAGATAGATTTGAAGACGGAGAGCTTGACTTTGTTATATTTAAATATATTTAATCTTTTTAATCAATGAAAATTTTATTTTTCCAATGAGAAATAGCTTTAAGAAAAAAAGTCAAAAACCTAAATCCAAGTGAACAAAATTTTGCTTTTATTGCAATATAGATTAAGCAAGGAAGAAAGGAAAACAAAAAATCACAAATGGTACAGCCGAAACTAAATAGGTTTGAATGATGATCCCAGTAAGGTGCGCAGCTAGGGACAGGAGAAGACTGGAACAGATCTGGAGAAGTCCAGTTGATTCAAACAGAGAAAGACACTCAGGGGATATAGCGTCTGTAGAATACAGATGGAAGGCTGTAGAAAGTCAAGAAGTCATTTGGAAATAAAATAAAAAATTAATTAAAACGGTGGAAATTTTGGTTGTAATACGGATATAGGCTGAGAACAGCTAAAAGGTGGTTCTAAGAAGCAGTTGAAAGAAACAAAAAAAAGTATACAAATTACATTAAAATAAATAAATAAATCGATTGTAAAAAAAAAAATAAAAAAAAAGTTTTAACGACAATAAAAAAGATACAATTAAAACGATAAACGAGAGACCGACAAAGGAGGGAAAACAAAAAAAAGGAATACTCACACAACACGAGAAAAAAGGATAATTAATGAACAAAGACAACGAGGTGGGAAAGAACGCAGTCATCCGAGGGAGAAGGTGAAGGCACGAGGAGGTGAGCAACGCTAAAAAAGAAAAACGAAGCTACTGATTATTCTAACAATAGGCAATTCAAAAAAAATATAAAAACGATTATAAGGGTATGAAGAGGGGCTTCAGTAGGTAGTCTGCACAAAAGTAAACATGATTAAGAATGTTCCACTTGTTATCCGGTTCTTTTCTAAAACGGGGCCTTCTATTTACAGTAGGAGCCGGCGTCTTGGGAAGATTGGTAGATGAGTTAGATGAAAACAAACACTGACTGACGATACACAAGCCACTGTAGAATGACGGTAGGAAATAGCCATGAACACAATTTAGATTGTTGTAGTCGGCGAAGCAGGAAAAAACGATGTACTTCCAATAAACTGGCTAAACGGGAAAAGGTGAAGGAAGCACCGAATACAGTAGCTAGTCCCAGCGACAACAAACAGGTTGGGTCCTAAACCGCATAGCAAACGTAGCAAACCACTGAGTCAGGCAAGCATTGTACTCGAATCATCGTCAGTTGGAGGGAGCTCCAAAGTGCAAGGAACCTCAACGGAGGCTAAGTGGATTCATCCTCTACGAAAGCTGAGCTGATACTGCCATGACGAAAGCTCAGTTGATTCTGCCTCGACGAAGGCCAAGCTGCTTCTGCATCTACCCAGCAAAATCAATTCTCTAGCAAAAAAAAATTTCAAAGCACGTGAAAGCGAACAGCGGGCGCATTCTAACAGTCAAAATGACACGTGGGCATGACCGAAGGCGCGGACACTCGAAAAGAAAAATTTAAGCCAGAAATAACATTACAACAATAAGGATAGAAAGTAAAAAGTTAAGTAACAATAGGGCAATAAAAAAAATATCTTTCAGATGCAAAGAAAATTCGTAGCTAATATTTGAAACAATGAATTAGACAAAAGATAAATTTCCAAAATCCCTCCAAAAAAAAATTATTTAAAATTTGTTTTATATTTATAAGAAAAAGACTAAGAAAACTTGAATTGGTTGATTAAGATTTATAAAAAATATATTTACCTTTTCTTTTTTTTATTTTAATTTAAATTTACCGAGTTAAAGGTCAAAAACTCTTTAGTCTAAGATAAGCCTATCACAGTACGCCTATGGGAATTTTTTGCTTCTAACGCCTCAGTCAATTCTACAGTTCCGAATATATGGAACTAAATTTTATGGGCTTATTGCATGGAATTCCTATTATTTTTCTATAAAATATAGAATTATGTAACCTGGCCAGGTTGAGTCAGAGCTAATGAAAGACCTAAAAGGGAAAAAAAACAAAGATCAACGAGGAAAACCATGATACCCATAATTCTTATTTAAAACCTAATGTTACAGGGAAGGTCATGTGAACCCTTTAAATTATTTTTAACGAGGAGGGGGCCACCGTAACCTCCTCGGAGGCTTAGAGAACTGCTCACGTAGGTTGGCTCTCTGATGGCAAAAAAAACAACAAAACATGCTTTGACGAGAAAAGAAAGAATTAGGCTTTATTAAGCTGACAATAGCTTTATAACGCCAGATAAAAAGTATATTTAACCAAGCGATTTTTTTAATCGTAAAGCCATGTCTAAAAATCAATTCAAATTCTAACACGAAGTTAGGTCGAAAAAAAAAGGTGAAAGATCAAGAGGTTCCCCGGAACACCATCCCCGAACGGAAAGAAAAGTAAAATGGGTCGAAAAATTTTTTTCCATATAACGGGACTGAAATTGCACGTTATACTATATATGTAGAAATTTTCTTCCTTATTTATTTGCAGACATTTTTTGATATGACATGGAGATATTTTTTTCACTGTACACATGGACATTTCTTTTTCTTTTTACATGTAGACAATAACTTTTCACTTTGCATATAGACCTATACTATTTCTCTTTACATGAAGATATTTTCTTTTCTCTTTGCATAAAGACATTTACTTTTCACTTTATATATAGTCATTTTTTTTTTCTTTACGTGAAGACAGTTTCTTTTCTATTTACATTTGGACATTTTCTTCTCTATTAAAAGGTAAACATTTTGCTTTCACTTTACATGTACCCGTTTTCTTTTCACTTTTCAACTAGTAATTTTCATTTCCTTTTACATGTGCATTACGTTTACGTGTAGACATTTTTTTTCACTTTATATGTACATTTCCTTTGCATGTAGACATTTTCTTTTCACTCTATATGTACATTTCCTTCAAAGTAGACATTTTTTTTTATTTTACATGTACATTTCCTTTACATGTAGATATTTTCTTCATTATTTATATGTAGATATTTTTTTCACATAAAACGTAGATATTTTTTTACTTTACATGTTAGATTATCGTAAGTTTTCACATGGAAGCTGTTTCTTTTCACTGTAAATATAGATATTTCCATTTCACTTTACATGTAGACATTTTCTTTTTAGTTTACTTATGTATATGTTTTTTTAACTTTTAATATAGGCAGTTTCTACTCTCTTTAAAACTAGACATTTTCTTTTCGCTTAACTTTTAGACATTTTCTTTTCACTTTATTGTAGACATTTTCTTTTCACTTTATTGTAGACATTTAGAATTTTTACAAGTAGCCATTTACATTTTTTTTACATGCAGATTTTTTTTTTTCATATTACATGTGGAAGTTTTATTAATGATTTCACATTACAATTAGACAGTTACTTTTCTCTTTGCATGTGGTGTTTTCAGTTTCCTAAAAATGTAGACATTTTCTTCCCTATTTATTTGTAGACATTTTTTAATATAACATGGAGATATTTTTTCCACTATACAGGTAGACATTTTCTTTCCTTTTTACATGTTAACATTACGTTTTTAACTATGCATGTAGACCTTTACTATTTTTCTTTACATGAAGATATTTTCTTTTGTCTTTACATGCAGACCTTTACTATTTCTCTTTACATGAAGATATTTTCTTTTGTCTTTACATGCAGACATTATCTTTTCACTTTAAATGGAGACATTTCATTTTTACTTTACTTGTAGACGCTTACTTTTGTCTTTTCATGTAGAAGTTTTCTTTTCATTTAATAGAGAGACATTTTCTTTCCTCCATACTTGTAAGGATTTTCTCATTACTTTACATGTAGACATTTTCTTTTCATTTTACATGTAAAGTAATGTCCTTACATGTAAAGAAAATCATTCAGAATTTTCCTGTCTCTTTACATGTACTTATTTCTCCTTCATTCTGCATAGACATTTTCTTTTTCTTCTAAATGTAATCATTTGTTTTCACTATACACCGAGATATATTCTTTTCTTTAAACACATATTGATTTTCTCATTACTTTACAAGTAGATATTTTCTTTTCTCTTAGCATGAAGACATTTACTTTTAACTTTATATATAGTCGTATTTCCTTACGTGTAGACATTTTCTTTTCTATTTACATTTACACATTTTCTTCTCCATTGAAAGGTAGACATTTTGATCTCACTTTACATGTACACGTCTTATTTTCACTTTTCGATTAGTAATTTTCTTTTCATTTTTCATAAAGACATTATATTTTTAATTTACTCACAGACGTTTAATTTTGTCTTTACATGTAGGTATATTCTTCAACCTTCACATTTAGACGTTTTTTTCACTTTACTTGTAGACATTTTCTATTGTCTTGTCATATACATATTTTCTTTTCACTTTAATTAAAGATATTTTCTTAAGATTATGTGGCAGATTGGACCCCCTTAGGTGGAAGACTGTGTCAACTGAGGCTTCAGATAGGGAAACGGTCTCTCTCTCTATCTGTTGCATATGCTTTGAATGCAGTCACAGAGTACCCACTTTTTCTAAACTGTTAGCAGGAGAGAGAGTGCAGATTCTGTCATCCTGATGGGCGACTTCAATGCACACGTAGGGGCTGATGACCAAACGTGGAAGGGCGTGATTGGGAGGAATAGTGACCCCGATTAAATGCGAATGGGAAGTGCTTGTTGGATCTCGGTTGCAACAATGGACTTTCCATCACAAACACGTTCTTCCAGCACAGGGATGTGTATAAGTATATCTGGTATAGGGATGCAATGGACCAGAAGTCACCGATTGATTTTGTAATTGTTTCAGCCGACTTATTCCGATCAGTGTTGGATACTCGATTGAGAAGAGGGGCAGAACTATCAACTGATCACCACTTTCTTGTCTTGACTTTGCGGTTTTCTGAATCCATGCAAACTAAACGAAATACTAGGTTCAGACAAACTTGGTGCAGCAAATGGGAGGCATTGGCATATAGAGCTGTGAGAAAGGCCTTTGTAGATAACATATCTTCAAGTTTCAAAAAACCCCCTGTGATAATGGTACTGTTGAAGAGGAGTGGTTACTTCGGCTGCATTGTGCTGTGGTCGTAAGCAGCTGAGTGTGGCGCAGGGCGGTGACAAAAAGACTGTGTGGTGGAACGGTGAAGTCCAAGAAGCTGTCTAAGCAAAGAAGGTAGCCTATTTGCTATAGCTTGCAAATAAGTCAACTTTGAGTCGAGTGCGCTACACTAAGACGCAAAAAGCAGGTGTGTCAGGTTGCTTGGATATCTGGACAGGCCCCTAAGCAATGGCAGACAGACATTGTGATCCTTATCTTCAAAAAGGGAGATTGGAGAGTTTGCAACAACTATCGAGGCATCTCTTTGCTCAGCATTCCTGGGAAAGTGTACTCTAAGTGTCTGGAGAAGTGAAGTCGAAAAGTAGTCGACTACAAACTGTCGGGGGAACAGTGTGGTTTCCGACCTGGCCGAAGCATGATGGATCCCATGTTTGCTCTAAGGCATATCTTTAAGAAATCCTGGAAGTATGCAAAAGAGGTCTACGCTTGCTTTGTAGGCCTACAAGAAGCATATGACAGAGTTTCTCGGGAGAAGCTCTGGGAAGTGTTGCAAGGGTATGTAGTGGATGGGCAATTACTGGTTGCTATTATGTCTCTGTACGAAAGCTCTGAGATGTGTGTCCGGATAAATGCCATTAAGTCAAGACCCTTCACTGTGGGTGTTGGACTCTGCCAAGGGTGCGTACTCTCGCCCCTCTTGTTCATTATTTTTATGGACTGGATAGACAGGGGCAGCTGAGGCAAAGAGCGCGTTTGTGTGGGAGATTGCTTGGTGGAGAGGTTGCTCTTTGCTGAGGACCTTTTCCTCCTTGGGTCTTCAGCATGCACTAGACCAGTTTGCAGCCAAATGTGAAGAAGCTGGGATGAAGATCAGTGTGGCTAAAACTCAGGTTCTGGTCTGAGCGCTCTCCATGTTAAGGGAGCCTCATTGAGACGTGGAGATTTCAAGTATCTCAGGATTGCATTCACGAGTGATGGACGACAGGAGAAAGAATTGGATGCTCGGATCGGTGCAGCAAGCTGCGTCAGACGTGAACTGTGGCGATCTGTGGTAACGAAACGCAGGCTGGGAAAAAAGCCAAGCTCACCGTCTTCAAATCTATCTTTGTCCCCATTCTCACCTATGGTCATGAGGCTTGGGTAATGACCAAAAGAGTGCGATCGCGGGTACAAGCAGTCGAAATGAGATTCCTGAGAGATGTGGCATGTGTTACCCTACTAGATAGAGTGCACAGCAGCACAATAAGGGAGTCTTTAGGTGTTGAGCCGCTACTTCTCTGCATTGAGAGATCTCAGTTGTGCTTGTATGGCCACGTAGTACGGATGTCGCAAACTAGTCTTCCTAGGCAGTTGTTATTTTTCAAGCCGATGGGTAAGAGACCAAGGGGTCGGCCTAGAATCAGGTGGCTAAACTACATGGAGAATCTGGGTTCGAGTCGCTAGGATATTACCAGGCAGGACTTGCGCCTGATGGCGGAAGATCGCGATCGCTAGAGATCCTCCATAGGGCTGCTGCCCCTGCGACCCTAACGGATAAGCGGGTTTGAAAAGTAAGTAAGTATGTAGATATTTCTGTTTTTTCTTTACACATTCACATTTCTTTTTGTTTGCAGACCTTTTCTTATCAATTAATTATAGACGTCATCTTTCCTCTTTAAATGTAGACATTAACTTTTCATTTTACATGTAGCATTTTCTTTTTTTTTTACATGTAATTTTTTTTTCTTTATTTATACCTTGTCACTTTTTCTCTTATTACATGTAGGTAATTTGTTCACTGTACACGTAAGAATTTCCTTTTCTTTTTACAAGTAGGGTTTATCTTTTCTTTATATGTGCAAGGATTTTCTCATTACTTTACATGTAGACATTTCCTATTTACTTTACATGTACGTATTTTCATTTCACTTTAAAAGTTGACATTTTCTTTTCACTTTCCATAAAGTCATTTTCTATTTTCTTTATATATAGTGATTTTCTTATTATTTACATGTGAATATTTTTTTTTCAACTTAACAATGTAACCATTTACTTTTCACTTTACATGGAAACATATTTCTTTTGTCTTAAAATGTATATTCCTTCTTTTCACTTTCAATTTATACATTTTCCCTTTTGCAAAGAGAACTCAGATTTTCCCATTACAAATAGGTGTTCTTTAATCTCCAATTTCTTTTCTCCTTAAAAGATGACAGTATTTTTTCACTGTAAATGTAAACACTTTTTTTTCAAAATATATATATAATTTCTTTTCTCTTTAGTTGTAGACATTTAATTTTCAATTTACTTGTAGAAATTTCTTTTTCTCTTCACATATATATTAACTTTTCTCCCTACATGTACACCTTTTTTTTCTTTACATATAGAACTTTTCTTTTCTTTTTACATGTTGACATTTTCTTTTCCCTTTACATGTGCATTTCATTTACATGTAGACATTTAATTTTCACTTTACATGTACATTTCCTTTGTATATACACATTTTCGTTTCACTCTACATGTATATTTCCTTTACATGTAGATATTTTCTTCACTATATATATGTAGATATTTTCTTCAATATATATATGTAGATATTTTCTCACATCAAATATAGATATTTTTTTTACTTTACATGTTGACATTATCTTTAGTTTTCACATGGAGGCTTTTTCCTTTCACACTAAATGTAAATATTTCCATTTCACTTTACATGTAGACATTTTCTTTTCAGTTTATTTATGGATATATTTTTTTAACTTTTCATGTAGACAGTTTCTACTCTCTTTAAAATTAGACATTTTCTTTTCAGTTTATTGTAGACATTTACTTTTTTTTACAAGTAGCTATTTACATTTTTATTTACATGGAGACTTTTTCTTTTCACATTACAAGTGGACGTTATCATATCACATTAATTTAGACATGTTTTTCAGTTTCCTATATACGTAGACATTTTCTTCCCTATTTATTTGTAGACATTTTTTTAATATGACATGGAGATATTTTTTTAACTGTACACGTAGACATTTCTTTTTCTTTTTAAATTTAGACATTAATTTTTTAACTTTGCATGTAGATCTTTACTATTTCTCCTTACATGAAGATATTTTCTTTGGTTTTTACATGCAGACATTATTTTTTCACTTTAAATGTAGACATTTCCTTCTTACTTTACATGTAGATGTTTACTTTTGTCTTTACATGTAGAAGTTTTCCTTTCACTTAATATGGAAGCATTTTATTTTCTTTATACATGTAAAGATTTTCTCATTACTTTACATGTAGACATTTCCTTTTCACTTTACATGTGAGAATTTTCCTTTCTCTTTACATGTACTTATTTTCCCTTCATTCTGTATGGACATTTTTTTTCTCCTAAATGTAGTCATTTGTTTTCACTTTACATAGAGATATTTTCTTTTCTTTAAACACGTATTAATTTTCTTATTAACTTACATGTTTGATATTTTCTTTTCTCTTTGCATGAAAACATTTACTTTTCACTTTATATATAGTCATTTTTTTTTACGTGTAGACATTTTTTTTTTGTTTACATTCAGATAATTTCTTCTCCATTAAAGGGTAGACATTTTGTTTTCACTTTATATGTACACATTTTCTTTTCACTCTACAATTAGCAATTTTCTTTTCAATTTTCATACAGACATTATTTTTTTTATTTACATGGAGACTTTTAAATTTGTTATTACATGTTGGTATATTCTTCGACCTTTACATTTAGACGTTTTTTTTCACTTTACTCGCAGACATTTTCTATTTTCTTCACATATACATATTTCCTTTTCACTTTACTTATAGATATTTTCTTTTCACTTTCAATTTAAACTTAATAATTTTAACATTACATGTAGATATTTTTTTTCTTAACATTTAATTCACATTTGATATTCCATGTAGCTATTCACATTTCTTTTTGCTTGTAGCCATTTTCTTATCAATTTATTATAAACGTTATGTTTCCTCTTTAAATGTAGAAATTAACTTTTCATTTTACATGTAGCATTTTCTTTTTCCTATGCATGTAAACATTTTCGTCGTTATTTATACCTAGTCACTTTTTTCTTTTTATATGTACGTGTTTTGTTCACTGTATACATAGGAATTTCCTGTTCATTTTACATGTAGACATTATGTTTTCTTTATACATGCAAGGATTTTCTCATTATTTTACATATAGACATTTTCTTTTTACTGTCCATAGAGTCATTTTCTTTTTTCTTTATATAGGGTTATTTTCTTATTGTTTACATGTAAATAATTTCTTTTCACCTTAACTATGTAGACATTTACTTTCCACTTTACATGGAGACATATTTCTTTTGTCTTTACTTGTATATATCCACTTCTCACTTGCCTTTGTAAGGAGATCTTTAATTTTCTCATTACATGTGGGATTTTCTTTTTTCAAAATAGGTAGATATTTTTTTTCTTTTTCCATGTAGATATTTTCTTTTCACTTTACATTTACATTTTCTATACATGTAGACAACTTCGTCACTATTTATATGCAGATTTTTTTTTCACATTAAATGTAGATTTTATTTTCACTGTACACGTAGATATTTCCTTTTCTTTATACATGTTGACATTATCTTTTGTTTTTACATGTAGACATTTTCTTTTCACTTTACATGGAGACGTTTTCTTTTTACTTTTCATGTAGACATAATTCATTTCACTTTACAGGTAGACATTTTCTTTTCACTTTACTTAGAGGTATATTTTTTCCACTTTGCATGTAGACATTTTCTACTCTCTTTAAAACTAGATATTTTCTTTTCGCTTAACTTTTGGAAATATAGGTAAATTCTTTTCTCTTTAAATGTAATGTAGACATTATCTTTTCACTTTAAATGTAAACATTATATTTTCTCTTTATACGGAGATGTATTCTTTTGGCTTTACATGTAAACATTTTTTTTTTCACTGGATATGTAGACATTTTCTTTTCACATTATATGTAGACAATTTCTCTTTACACAGATTCATTTTCTTTTGTCTTTAAATGTAGACATTTTATTCTGTCTTTATGTGTTGACATTTTCTTTTCACTTACATAAAGACATTTTCTTCTCTCATTATATGTAACGATATTCGTTTAACTTTACATTTATAGTATTGACTTTCCTATTTTCATGTAGACATTTTCTTCTCTCATTATATTTAGACGCATAGTGTGTTTAGATAAAAAAGGTCATAATGTGCCTCCCTCCCCCTCCTATTGGCTTTGTAGTAATAAAAATGATATAAGCTATCCTAAAGCTATCCTGTAGCGCAAAGAGTGTGGTATTTTGTTGGATTGTTGCTAGCGCCCCCGATGCTCAGGTGACTTTTCCGCTTCTAGGCCTTGTAATCTCGTTGGCGTCGTAGTCATCTCATAGCAACGCCACCTAAAAGAAGAAATGATATTTCTATTTTTTTTTCCATTAAATTTAGATATTTTTTCTATGTACACACATACATTTCCTTTTCTCTTTCCATGTAGATATTTACTTTGTCTATTTACATGAAGAAATTTTCTTTTCTCTTTATAAGTAGACATTTTCTTTTGTCTTTACATGTAGATATTTTCTTTTCACTGTACTTGGAGACATTTTCTTTTCTCTTTTCATGTAGATATTTTCTTTTCTCATTATATCTAGATTTTTTCTCATGATATTTAGACATTTTTTTCAATGTTCACATAGACATTTCATTTTTTTTTAAAGTAGATATTTTCTTTTCATTATACATGTTGACTTTAATTTTCCCTTTACATAGATATATTTCTTTTTTCTTTAGACATTTACATTTGCTTTTATTTCCTTTAGATATCTTTTCTGTATTAAAATGTAGACATTTGCTTTTCACTTTACATGTAGACGTTTTCTTTTTACTTTACTTGTACACATAATCTTTTCACTTTACATGTACATTTTCTTTACATGTATACATTTTCTTTTCACTTTAAATTTAGACATTTACTTTGCATGGAGACCTTTACTTTTTTCTTTACATGTAGCATTTTCTTTAGTTTCTATATGTAGGCAGTTTTGTTTTAACTTTACATGTATAAGTTTTTGTTTCACTTTATTTGTAGACTTCATCTTTTCTATTTACATTTAGACTTTTTCTCTTCTCATTATATATAGCACTTTTTTTCTCACTCTATATGGAGACATTTTCTTGTCCTATTATATGCATTGATTTTCTTATTACTTATACATAGATATTTTCTTTTCACTTACATGTACATTTTTTTTTCAGTTTTCAAGTAGACATAATTCTTTTCACTTTACTTGTAGAGATTTTTTTTTCTTTATATATGGCCATTCACATTTGTTTTGGCACATAGCTATTTATTTGATTTATTTATTTATTTATTGATTTATTTATTTATTTATTGATTTATTTATTTATTGATTTATTTATTTATTGTTTTATTTAATTATTTATTTATTTATTTATTTATTTATTTATTTATTTATTTATTTATTCCAATGTAAGAAACATCAAATGGGAGGCATTGGAAGATAGAGCTGTGAGGAAGACCTTTGCAGATAACATATCTTCAAGTTTCAAAGAACTTCCCAGTGATCGTGGTACTGTTGAAGAGGAGTGGCAGTTGTTTAAAACTGCTGTGATTACTTCGGCTGCATTGTGCTGTGGTCGTAAGCGGCTGAGTGTGGCGCAGGGCGGTGAGAAAAGGACTGCGTGGTGGAACGGTGAAGTCCAAGAAGCTGTCAAGGCAAAGAAGGAAGCCTATTTGCTATGGCTTGCAAATAAGTCAACTTCGAGCCGAGTGCGGTACACTGAGGCGCGAAAAGTAGCAGCAAAGACAGTATCAACAGCTAAAGCCAAGACCTGGGAGAAGT
>JAHWFO010092416.1:275982-301318 GCA_023313115.1 Rhysida immarginata
CCATAGGGCTGCTGCCCCCGCGACCCTAACGGATAAGCGGGTTTGAATAGTAAGTAAGTAAGTAAGTACAACAAATTAAAACTATTCAAGACGCTGCAGATATGTACATAGCAGTTGGAGTATGGTATCTTCTGCATAAACCATTTAATGAGCCACATATGTAGACTAGTCGCAAATGTTTCAAAACTTTGGCCAAGACTAATACACAAGATCAACAACAGGCGCGCAATAATGGACACAAATAAATGGAAATAATGGACGCAATAATGGATGAAAATACAATATGCATTTAAATTAAATCTTAGGTAAAAAAAACTATGAACTGGCATAATTAGAAAGCATGTGCTTAGTCAATTTCGTCGTATGTGAATTTTGAATAGAAGATGTGAATATAAGGCGTAATAACAGAATTCATACTCTCGCTATTCACATTCCATAGCTTTCTATAAAATTTTATCTGGCATGTCCCGTTAGCAGAGGCAAATTATTTGAAATAGAAATAAGTATGGAAAGATCAAATAGATTCAGGCAATGGCAGAATACATTTCGTAATGCGTAGATAGGTTGTACATCAGTTTTATAGTTGCAGTGAACTTGAATGGTGTCACTATGAATTGAATCCTGAAGTGCTAAAGCACAATTCATTTCAATATAGTGTTATAATAGATGACATATGCAAGAAGGGTTAAGTTTGTTTCACAAAATATAGAATTCTATTTTACTAAGGATGACCAAAAAGCAATGTCGCGTATTCTTTATTCTTGTTCTCGAAAATGACAGCAGTTATGAGATAATTGCGAAATATAAAAGTTTTTTGGTTCATTGTTTATGTTTCCTGTTAGTGTCCTATTATCATCGTGACAGTGCTAACAAGATGGCTGTTCTCATTTCATCGTACTCTTCTAATTTCATGAGTTTTCTTTGCAAAATTAAGTAAACTGTGTGGGTGAAATGAGGTGGAATTGTGGAGCTCCAAACAGTGCAATTTTTTTAAGAAGAATGAGAGGACCTGCTGGACGAACATTGCTCTGGCCGCCCACGGGAATCCATAACTGACAGCAACATTGTTCTTGTGGAAACGCAAGTGCGGGAGAACTGGCGGTTTACCATGAAAAGAATTGGTGCAATATTTGATTTCATATAGGACGGCGTACGACATTGTTAATGAGCAGCTCAGCTTTTGCAAAATGTCATGAAGATGGGTGGCACAACATCATCTTGAAAATCATGTGCTTTTCGATGATGAACATTAGGCCTTCAATTAATATTTTTTCATATAGTATAATAACCTTTTTTGCCGAAAATCGTGTGCTTTTCGATGATTGTTTACTGCATCTCACTCGATATAAGTAGGAGAAGGGTCAGGGTTTTTTTTATCAAATCACCACAGGCGATGAGTCTTGCGTCCACTGATTCTTGCCCGAAACCAGGACCCAATCGGCGGTTTGAAACAAACCTCATCTCCTACAACATTAAAGTTCAAACTGTGCCATCAGCCAGCAAGTTCATGTTGACATATTTTTGAGATTGAGAGAGTCCGATACTGCTTGAGTTTCTTCCACCGCATACCACAGTCAATTCGGACACTACAGATACTCATTGAGGAATCTTCGAACACTCAGAAAAAGTCCAGACTTGGTAATAGAGGACATCATGCTGCATGAGAGCAACTAACATCCGCGCACATTAAAGTAGGTTACTGACTTGTTGAAGTGATGGAACTGGGAAAGATGTTTCATTTTCTATACAGCCCGGACTTCAATCTCAGCGATTAACATATCTTCTGACCATTGAAGAAGTCATTGCACTCAACATCCTGGTGACGATGACGAGGTGAACTCAGCAGTTCACAACTGGTTCCACACTCAACTAGACGCCTTTAAAAGACATGGGATGGAAAAACTTGTCCACTGCTGGGATTGTAGTAGTACTCGGCTTGGAGATTATCGGGAATAATAAAAATTGAACGGTTCATCCAAAGAACAAGTGTTTATTTGTTTCTTGGTCACGATTTTGGAGAAAAATACGCACTAATACTCTTATATCATCTCTCGTATAACTTCGATAAATAATCCATTGTTAAATCTGTTTCTACCAATAACATAAGTCAACACGCATTTTGTGACTAAGACCACACATAGTGTTCTTAGTAGTAATTTGTATGTAGAATTCAAATTGATTGACAAAAACAGCTAATTATGACACTTGCCCTCTCTCTGAGTTATGTTCAGACGTCCTTCATTTACAGCCCTAACAATCATATCTAATTTATGCAATGAAGCTTGCAGCAAATTCTGACGCAACTCACTGGCAATTAACGAAACTTGTAATCTGTGTTGACGAGCATATCGAATAGTTATCCCTGGATAAGCACGCAGACACGTTATAAAGTTTTCATTGCCGCACTTTGAATTATTGTTTTATCTACAGATGTGGCACTTACAGTGTTTTTTTCCTGGCCTCCCCCCATTTTCTGGCAAAAGAACCAAGCTGGCCGTTTTGGAAACAGTTGGCCCCACCTCACCATCTGATTAGCTCTCCTGTCATTCTTAAGAAGTCTCTGCACGACAGGCTCATTGCCTCTACCGATTCCATAAGATTGTCCATATCAGCTTAATACGGGCACAGCATCTTCGCAATTTCATTCACCAAGCAGGCTAATGGCCTTGTTCCTTTTTAACTGATAGGGGTGGCGAGTGCCTGGGTGGTAGAGCAGGCTGCTCTTCAAGCTCTGCGTGGTTGGATTCACCCTGGTGATGCAATTAATTTCTTCCAAATCCAGTGTGAACTTTACAGCTTTTTTTACATCGTTGAAGCCACGACTATCGACACTTTCTTATAATTGAGCAGCATGCTGCTCTTAAAATGCCTTCCACTCGGGTTATCCTGGTAGAATCGGTCCATAGTGAGTTTCATTAACTCTCAAAGTCCATGATCAAGTCCCTTCAGAGCTGGAAAGCACAGTAAAGCTCATTGTAGTAGTCTTTTGCAGCTTCACTTTACATAAGACCCTCAGGGGTCCATTGCTCTCACAAAGGAGCATAAACTCTTATCGAAGAGATCATATTCTGCTAGTTAATAAGCAGCATGGCACTTAATCTTCGCCTTGGCGACTGTTACATCGACTTACCAGTCCATAAGGCAATGGCCCCAATGCTTTCGATTAAAATAAAAAAAATTTGCGATGCTCATCTAGGAATCATCCCCGGCAAACATTGGAACTGTCACAGTATAGCCTGCAATTCTGGGCCCACTTTTCCCAGATTTAGTTGCCTCCTCAACATTGGACATTTTCTTCCCGCCATAATGATCCCTTTTATAGCAACACCCACACCCACTCAAATTATCCCAAAACCTAGTAAGAAATAACCTGCACACATCCCGCTAAACACCAATGAATGTGTCTGCTGGACTTAGGCTATTGCCCAAAACAAACATAAGCAACAACCTTTACCCCCCACACAAACAATAACACAAGTGAGTGTCTGTTCAGGTCCCGATGCATGCCAACCCTTGGGGATTCAATCGTGCATGGCTCGAAGTCCGAATGACACGCCTTCGAGTGTAGGCGCAGAATGTTTGCGGACTGGCCTATGATATTATATGATTGACAGTAAGCAAGAAAAAGTGTTATCATCATGCCCTTATTCTAAATAAGATCAGTATATAAGTAAATAGGAAACTATGCTAGGGGCCAAGAAAATAAACAAGCATTTAAATGAAAACAATAGTTATAAAAGAGTGCCTAGAAATGGCCAAACCATTAATGTAAAACTTTAAGAAAGTGTGGGTATTTCACAGTTGGCCTAGCGTGTCGTTTACCTACCAATCCTCAGAGTTTTGCTCTCATTTTTACAGGGCTACATCGAGGGCCTTCTTATTCCTCATCCCAATAGCTTATGACAAAAGCGCTTCTCTTATCGCATCACTTGCTTTTCCCACTACCTGTACAATGCCAGAAACGTGTCATGTTCTCCTTTTATATAACGCCCATAGATAAATGTGAGGGGCAGGGGATACCACTGTAACCCTCGAAAAAAGTTGACCCTTTCACGACATTAGACTACTAGAATTGTCCGACAAACAAGAGCAAGCCAACTTCCGCCAAACATTTGACTCCCCACGAACTATGGCGTGTTAGCGCTCACATTGTCACAACCACTTCCGTAGAAAAACCAAAACCAATACCTGTGGCCTAGAGCACGGACTCAGCTTGACAACCTGATCTTCAATGGGCAGGCTATAACATTAAATTTAAGCAATTGTGAGGAGGGCGACTCTTAAACAAAAAAACTACTCACAGTAATCCAATTGATGCATAGGGGCCATTCATACATAGCTTGGGCAACATAGCTTACAAAGACTAAAACTATCTCACCACACATGAGTCAGCGCTATCTTCGGTCACTATATACGGGACGTTCTTGACTTAGCTATACCTTGCTTCCAAATCAAATTAATTTGTTGCTCATAAAAAAATGTGCGCTCATGGATGACACAGCATCACCGGCGAGTCGAGTGCAGGGTTCAGAACAGAAGATTATGTCTGTAGAGCTCAGCTCCAGCTCTATTAATTTGCCATTGATATAGGCAATCTACTGTCATATCTCAAAATTACCACTTACATAACTGTTTACGTCGAGGAAACGAAAAAGATTATGGTTTTTTATTGGGCGACAAACTAGAAAATACAAAAATTCTCTTACTCAAAAAGCTCTCCACCCTTCGAAAGCAATGTATTTGCCTGACCGCCAACCAAAAAAACCTCGCAATATTTGCTGCACGCTAGATTTTCCAATTTAACTTGCCTTCCTGTCTCAGCAACTCTTCCCCGAATCAGCGCTGCAACAATTAAAAAACATAACTGCTCCTAATGCTGCGGTATCTCGGACAATTCTCGGGATGAACTATGATAGCAGTTGAACACTACGTAAATTAACTAAATAATCCAATATGTGAAAAGCAGCATTAAAACACAGCTGCTTCGGAAACCACAGGAATATCGTACAGCAGACACCTTCATATATATTAAAACTCTCCTGAAACACCTGTCACAATTTAATTGAATTCTCAGTTAATTTATGTAAATGATTTATAATCAGTTCTTTAATTTATAAATAACTGATGTATGAGTTCCCATTTGCTTAATTTGCCTTATATTAAAACATTTGTTTACATTATTTAAGCAATGCGAGCGTGTCTATTTCTTACAAGCGAAGGTCTATGAGCAAAGATGGTCTTACAAGACCCGCCCGCGTAGTAGCGTCACAAAAGAAAACTGCGAAGGCATTCCTCAGTGAAAACGGAAGTAATGGCAACAACTGATCCTTTAAAAATAGCTCAAACGCCGCTCCATTCTCGAGAGCGAAATACCAGAAGGTCTCCGGCATACATCAGACAGTCTATAAAGAATGTACAAATTCGGTATATTAAGCAAACTTTTTCAAAAACAGTACCAAGCATCGTGCTTCCAAAAACAATTACAACACCGCACAGGAATCGTCCTCCACGGAATCAACCTTCTCACTTCGAAGCCATTTTTCATCTACCTCAGACATACATTTTTAGTCAATAACAAAATTCTCAGTTTCTCTCATTGTTAATAGAGAGTTGCAAAGCCACAAAAAGGGAGAGGTCATCAACGATTATTAATTGAGACGTTGTTGAGGAATCATTATGCACACGACGAAAAATAAGCAGCACAGAAAAGGGAAAAAAATTACGTACGCATTCAGGCACATAACAACATACAATAGACACATAACATAGAATATGGACGAAACTCGAAACAGACGCAGTACTTATTATATCTGATTACTTGGCAATAAGTGAGATATGGACGAATCCAGGTGAACCTGTACATACAACTGGATGCGAATTGAAGACAAATTGAATTCTTCTCGTTGCACTAGATCTGACACTGACAGGAAAGCAGGCAGTGATGCGATATTTAAAAATATTATTTCATTAGGCGAATGTGAATTTATAATGATTGACTGGTGAAACTGTACATGACTGATTGACGTTGGAATCGGTGATACTAGTATGAAAGTGGTACACAATCCTCCTCCCCTTTAGAAAGTTAAATATTACTTAAAAAGCTGCATCTAGAACAACGGAATCATGGAAAATCCTTCTGAAAATCAATAACCGAATCTTGGAATAACTGAGCAAAACGAGCTTGGCGAGGAAAATACTCAATAATTAACTTAACCATAGTCTGTACGAAAGAAAGTTCCCTATTGCCTGTTTCCAACTGGCAACTTGTTGCATTTTCATGGACTCCAACTTTGAGAGGACACAAAAAATTATTAATTATAAGCATCATCACTATCAACTACCAAGAAGCGTCCCTTCCTTTATCGTGGCAAACACCAGTGAATTTGAATGCAAAAAATGTAAACACTATACTCTGTCCAACAGTTGGAGTGGGCATGTCTGGTTAAGCTTCCTATTTCAATTGTTAGACATTGTTGCCAAAGTGGAATCAATAGGGTAAACCCAACCGGAAAACACAAATCTAGTAAGAAGGGCAAATATAAACTTTATGTGGCTAGAGGAAAGAAGAGAGAAATTATTTCTGAAAAAAGTGAGCGAAAATCTTGTTCAAATCAATCCATAAAATGTGTTAAAGGGCCAAATATATACCAGCGACGGAGCTCGAAAAAACAAATAAAAAATCACCATAAAATAATTAATTTTTTTTGGCAAAAAAACTAGACACTTTGTTATGATCTCAAGTCAGTTAGTAGAGTAATAGAGGCCCAAATTCCTATTCCAGCATAATAGAGAAAGAATTCTGCTAAATCAAACCAAAACCAAACAGCGCTAACCCCCTCCTACAAGAAACTTTAGGGTTAAATCTTACATTCAAAGCAACTGTAGTAAAAATACTTAACCCAGAACATCACAATAAAATCAATGGGTTTATTTCCAAGTAAAAATGGACGTAAATGTAAAAGCAGCTTGATAACTTGGTAAGTAAAGGGATACATAAATGAAAAGAAGCAGGATAATAATTAAGATTTTTGTTACTCTCTGCAGAAATAAAAGTTAAAAGGGGAAAAATTACAGTGACTGCAACATCAGCAACAAGCTTAAGCTATTGCGAGGTAGAATTACAAACAGGTGCGGATCGTTGAGAGGCCTAAGAGATTCCTCCAGCAAGATACGGACATCGAATGAGATTCTTCTATATGTTGAAGGCAAATTATTGGATCCACTATAGGACCAACAGACATTTGACTTCACATCCGAAACAATGTCCAAGTGATAAAGTCCAAGTGATCAGAAGAAAAACGTCATGAAGTTTACAGGAAAACTTAGCAGAATATCATCGAAATAAAAGATTGCACTACTAAAATAAGCAAATTTAGATGATAATGCTTTAACAGGAAGTCAGGAAAGTAGAAAAAAAGAGGGTGATAAAAATAAGAGTGGGAAATGGGTCATTTGGTTAGTAGCAAAAAGTCAGCAGCATTTTAAAAGTTCAATCGCTCACCTCAAACATGGAAAGATAGGTTTGTGGATCACAGAAGATGATCTGGCGAGGACGAAGATTGATCATAAACAATCATCTATGAAGGGACAATGTGAATGAAGCAAGAATCATCGTTTGATTGGCAAACCACATTCAGGCTTAAAGCTGGGCAATTATCACTTCGCAAGTCGAGAGAATTGAAACAAGCAATAACAAAAAAAGTAATTAAACAAGACGAACCAAGAGAAACAAATTAACATGCTGAAGGAAGATGTCGTTTTGATAGAAAGGCTTACTTTTGAAAGATCAGTTCTACTGCCGATTACCGAAAGAAAAGTGCAGAAAACATTTCTCGTTGACGATACGAAGCACAGGAACAACCAATCCTTGACAAAAATAACATGAAGCCGTTCCATCTTAACGTACCAGAAAGTCACTCTCTTATATCAGCCCGGTCAATATGAACATACAAATCCGGTACATTTTCAAGAACAGTATCGAGTATCATGCTTTCAAAAACAGTTACAACACCAAGCAATAATTCGTCCTTAGGGCAATTCACCTAGACGCTTCGAAGCAATTTTTCTTTGGCCTCAGTAATGCATTTTTCGTCACATCAAAATTCTCTTTACAGAATAATTAATCAGCTTCTGACGTTGGTACATGTGGCGAACTCCTCGAGCCATCGAATCGCATTACCTCGAAAATAATAATTGTTGAAGAGTGATTAGTCCATGATGAAAAGCAAGCAGCACGAAGAAGGGAGTAAATAAATTAGGCCATTAGGCCCACAATTACATAAATTCGGCACATATCAATACTCCTCTTCTGTAGGAAAAAAATGTTTTTTTGGAAGGATAAAAATATTTTTGTAGAAAAACACAACCCTCAAAAGGATAAATAATACCAAAAAGGATTCAACGATAATGGCATAATCGAGGAAAACCCTTCGGAAAATCCATAATCAAATCTTGAATTCAATAAACGTCAGCAATATTACGACTATTTTATTTATTCATTATTTTGGCTTTAATTACCCGTTTTGTATTGTGTTGGCTTTATTTGTTATAGGTTTAGGTTCTTCTACTGTTCGCCTTTTTGAGTCTGTGATCAGTGTAACAATGTCTTTCCTTGCTGTGATTTTTATTTTTTTCCCTTCTCATGACGTGTCATCTTCTCTACATATGTGTTCCTGGTGGAAATTTTGTTCTTTAGTTTTTGTTTTTGTTGCGGCAGAATTCGCTTGGCAGCCTTTGGTCACTTTAGTAAAACAATAGATTTTATTTCTGAATGCCAGATCGACTTTGGCTCTTGAAGTGAGCTTTTTTATTTTTTATGAATCTTTCTAGAACGTCTAGGACATACTACTTGATCCACCATAGTGGCAAAGCCCCTCTCTCTCTAGTGCAGCAATTATTACCTCGTTGCCTTTCAGTAACTTTACTGTAAATGCAGCGAACCAAAACAATTGAGTGCTTTCTCAGAATGTGTGCTCGATGCTGTTAACTGGAACTCGAATCTGTCAGCGCCCCCGTTTACTGCCTAGGAAGTATAAAATAACTGCTGCAGTGGTTCGTCAACATGATGTTTACGTTTCGATTTTGTCATCACGCTTGGGGCCTAAAATTTTATTCCTTTATATCAGCTTCGTCTGAGCCTTGCTGAGGAGGATCGAGTAGGCTTAGCTATTTCGGATTATCTTACTATCTTATTATTAACTCTCTTTGATTTATTGACCTTGTATTATTAGTCTTTGTTTCTCTTTTAGCTTTTCCCCTCCGTTAAGTGTTGCTTTATATTATCTCTTTTATGCTACATCTCTTTACTTTTCAGTTCCTTAGGCATTGCGTCTTCTTTAATTTGTAAAGAACTCAACGTTTCCCGCAGTACTGTTTTAAAGTTTACTTCAGCTTTAGGCCGCCGTTTTGATCAGGACTCGTTATTTATCAAAAGATGGTCTTCCTATGAAGAACTCTTTCTATTTATCATTCTTATCGGTGTAATCTTTGTTTTTAATTCTCAATATTTTTTCTCATTTGTTTTGTATCCATTATATAGCTTGTAAATACCTGTAAATATATGAAGGGATTCATTTTGTTTTCAGGGATTCTTAGGTTATACACAAATTTCAGTGATTCTACACAAATATCAATCAGGGTAAAGTCGACATTAAAAATTAATTTTGATGATCTATTTTACTTATATTATACTTTTATATCATTCTATTTCATTATTTTAATTATAATTATTAATTTTATAATATTATAATGATTTTATATTTCGAGCTATGCAAATAGCAATGAACTGGTAAAGCCTTATAAGAATGCAAAACAATGACTAAAATCCACAACTAAATTCATATTTTTGCTTTATAATAAACTTTTAAGAACCAAACATTTATAATAAAAGAAAAAGTTAACATTTCAATAAAACTTTTATATATAAAAATGTATGTCACTTCAAATCTATCACTTTTTGTGAAATTGGCAAAATAATAAACTTTTAATGATATATTTTACTTGTATTATTCTTTTATACAAATCTTTCTTGTCAATTCAATAATAATAATATTTTTAGAGTTCGAGATATACAGTGAAACCTCTTTAAGCCGACCAGCAATGGTTCCACGTAATAGTGGTCGTTTGGAGAGGTGGTCTTCTTAAAGAATTGGGGGGGGAGGTAAGCGTAATTTATAAAGTTTCATTGTCTCAATTGTTTAACATTATAAGGATATAATCTGATGATATACAAAGTTTACTCTTTTGGTTTCATTTATTATTTTAGTGATTTGCATAATGGACTAAAGTTTTATTAATGAATTGGAATCAAATTTTCATAACTTTATGCAGCAATGTGGCTATTCAAAATAAACAATACGTAAAAACAAAATATTAATACCTAATACATGTATAATTATAGCAATAAAAGTGATCCCAGTTATTGGATCAAAAATTTCCCCTATTCTTTGTTGAAAAACTGCAACATTGAAGTTTATTTTTTTCTGCTCAACATTTTACGTACTGTAACTTGTTGATATTCTTTTTTCACCTCTTCAAACAAATGCAGCAAGTTTTGACTTGGTCTTGTAGCGATAAAAAACAAAGTTTTCTTTATGACATGGTGACAACAGCAGGCAAGAAATTGAAAAGTGATGTGAAGAGTGAAAGTGATGTAAAGTGAGCCCAACATGTGCATTCTCAACTGCAATCACAAGTTGAGCTCTTCCTAACTCTAAGATAAAGCAGCGGTGTGAGTGAATGCCACTGATACAAAGCAAAGAAACAGATTGAACAATGCTCAGTTTCCTACTCCTCCTTCAAAAAAATGAGCATACTCTTTAAATTAGAGGAAGTGGCATTATTAGCGCTTCAATCCCAAGACCAACGACCACCCATTTCAGGCACCAATCATTGATGTTCCCTCTTTAAACCGACCAGTAAACATGGCAAAATCAAGTCATGGCAATCTTGACTCGATTTTGCCATGTCTACTGGTCGGTTTAAAGAGGGTATATTGATGGTTGGTGCCTGAAATGGGTGGTCGTTGGTCGAGTAAAGAGGTGGTCGGCTTAAAGAGGGAAAAAATGCATTATACCTATGAGACATTAATTCCGTGCCAAGAAAAAGTGGTCGAGTTAAGAGGGGGTCGTGTTAAAGAGGTGGTCGAGAATAGAGGTTTCACTGTATATAATATGTTGAATTTTTTCACCGATATAATAAATTTTAAAAAAAGACTATAATCGAAAAATAATTTAAGTTTTTTTGCTTTATAATAAACTATTAGGAACCAGACTAGGATAATATAAATAGAAATTACGATTTCTATAAAAATTTTATTTAAAAAAATACGTAATATTTAAGAGTAGTCGAATCAACGAAGCTTTGTAGGAAGCTCTCTTCCAGGAAGCTTTGTGATCAAGGATTAACCAATACAAGATTTATGTGTGCGTCGGGGAGTACCAACAATAACAGAAAGTCAGCATCTAGATTTTTGCGTGGCAATTTCAACACTAAACTCCACAATTAATCTTTGTTTGCAAAATTTTACTTTAACAACCACCGCACACCCAACACAATCAGCAACCACAACCAACCTCAGTATCAAGCCATTCAAACGGCCAGTGTCCTTAGCTAGGCAAGGCAAATGATGGAGACACAGGCGTTACGGACCACTTGGCACCCCATCCATCACATGTCCATGTCGCACCCAAAAATTCTGAAGGCGATGATTTTTAAAGGAGATAAAGAATAAAAATAATTTTTTTATCCGTGATTGGGCCCCATCACAAGTTTATCTTTTGGGTCTCCAGGCTTCCTTTGATATTAGGTATGACGACAGGTGTGTATATTCTGTATTTGTGATATTATCGATGAATGATTGGCAATGCGGTAACGAAAAAGTTTTACTGTACAGACTGAAGTTGATAAAGTGAACAGTTTTGACAAATAATCATTTTGAAAAATGTATCTTGATGAAATTTTATTGAGCAGCATTTTTGAAAAGAAACAAGACTTTTAACGATGTGTACTGCTGCGGCTCGTTAAATTACTTACTAGTTATATTTCTCTTCGAGGTCAAAGAAGATATACTTTTTTTTTGGATAGACGCGTCTTGATAAAACGACATCGGATCGAATGAAGGCTGCGCAATAATTGAAACGGGAATTGGCACCAGCCGGACTGTAATTTGGAAAAGAGATATTATTCTCTTCCGTTCTCGTCAGTAAGGAAAAATCCAACTATAAGAAAAACAATCTTCCGCAATCTTGACCATTACACCAAGCACCCACATCTGCACCTCCAAACCCGAAAATTCATCGAGCTGACCATTCGAGGCTTTCGCTAAAGCGACAGCATGGGCGGGGCGTACAGAGTGCCAAATCTCCCTCTCCTTCACTGTCTTCAAATATCTCTTCGACCTCCAATGCCACACTTACCTCATTCCTCAACCCGTCTGGCTCACTGTTCACCCCTCACTGTTCATCAACGTTACCTGATCCCTCCTCCTCCTTACCTTCCACCTCTACCCAACCACCAGGCTAACCTACCCCATGTCCCCTCTCCTAAACCACTAACCTTTCCAACTACACCTCTACTTCAAATCATCCACCATCGGACCTAAGCTCGTTTTACGTGTTACAGCTACATGGCAACTGCCAATCTCGAAAGTACAAAGTTCAATCGGCCACGTATCAGTTGGCATTCTGGAATTTGAACCGGATTCCATGGCCTATTGTGCCGATAACACTCGAATTGATTTTCGACTAAGTGTTTGATGTGATTCTAAGAGCACAGCAAGACTATTACGACCACCGCCCCCTATGCATCAGAGCACTATCTTTGATAAATCCTGCTAATTTATGCTTCAACAAAATTTTCGAATTTAGCGGTAAAATGGTGATGGATGCACTTGCTGCCTTAGAGCAGTTCCACAGTGGGGAGATGGTGGCTGAGGAATTGGATATCAGAGTGGTGCTCTTCAAAAATCCGTCCTTGCCCAAGGTAGTCACTTTCGCTGAAAAACCGTTCATGCTAAAGAACATGTTGCGAGGAAAGGCTGTATGGTTCAAATCAAAAACTTTGATGCCTTGTGTCTACCAAGAGCATTTGTCGTGGCTATGGCTCACCCCAATAGGGTTGCAGCCAATGTGTCTGGTGATACCTCTTTGATCAATGGAACCAAACACAATTATAAATACATTTAGGATTCACGTAAATCTCTCCAGTGTGAGGATGCGACACATTTGTGCAATTATGCATGGGTGGATCAAACTAACCCCGGATCATACGAGAATTTAGAAAAATTTCAATCCCACCTTATTAAAAAATACGAAATCGTCGTGCATGCTTGTGCCTCTGTGCATGACATATTTTACCCGGTACAGTTTTTTGCCCTAAAACTCCTTGTACTCTGCATCTACTCCTCAGCAACAATCACTATGACGTGATTACAAACCTCAAAGGCTTTTATAATACAAGTGGTAGAGACTTTACAACACAACAAAGAGAACACAGAGTTTCCGACTAGTTTCGACATTTATTCCCGGCTTTATCAAGGATATACACAAGAGGACATAAGCCTTTATATATAGAAAATTTGGTACAGAATGAGAAAATGATTGGATGAAGAAATAACGAGTAGTAAATAATATAATTTATACAGTGGCAACATTGAAAGGAGAATGGTTGGATGAGGAACCAATAACAATGAAATTATAAGGAAACCTTGAGAGGAAAATTAATTGAATTACAAAGGAAAAAGTGATGTCATAACACAAACAAAAAGGAAAACGCGGACCTAGAAAAAGCATCATCTGGAGTTAACGTAACTAAGGTATCAATAAAAAATGGAAAGGACAGTAAAGATACAAATTTGAAAAAGTACAAGATATCAGATAAGGAATTTAAAATTGAATAAATATCAAAAACAGTTTGGCAATTGAGGAGGTGTTCTGGAGAGGAGATCTTAGCTTTCAGAGGTCTCAATAGCTTTTGGAGTGGCAGGCTTGAATGGGTCGTCGTATAGATAGAGAATGGTCATGATTTCAGTTTGCTCTTTGGGGGCATGTCCCGTGCGGGCAAGGTGGATCGCGTAGTGTGAATTATTATCTTGTTTCTTGTAGGAGCCCATGTATTCTTTGAATCGTTTATTGAAATTGCGGGTCGATAGGCGTATATAGTATTTATCTCAAAATCCACAGTTCATATAGGCCTATATAGTATTTATCTCAAAACCCACAGTTCATATCTGATATCTTGTAATGTTTCAAATTTGTATATTTACTTTCTTCTCCACTTTTTATTGACACCTTAGTTTACGTTAACTCTGGATGAGTCTTCTTCTAGGTCCGCATGTCCATTTTTCTTTGTGTTATGACATCACTTTTTCCTTTGTATTTCACTTAATTTTCCTCTGAAGGTTTCCTATAATTTCATTGTTATTGGCTCCTTATTCAACCAATCTTCTTTCAATGTTGCCACTGTATAAATTATATTATTTACTATTTGTTATTTCTTCATCCAATCATTTTCTCATTTTCTACCATATTTTCTGTATACAAAGGCTTATGTCCTCTTGTGTATATCCTTGATAAAGCCGAGAATAAAGGACGAAACTAGTCAGAAACTCTGTTCTCCCTTTGTTGTGTTGTAAAGTCTCTACCAATTTTATCGATAGAAACAGCACTATGTACTCCTTACTGAACAAAAGTGATTTCTGTGAACGTTGTTGTGCTGTGTTTCACAACAACCTTTCCAAAAATCACCTCTGTGTGGGAAATATGCACGTTGTGTACGGGTCAATAAAATTTCCGTTCGTGCATTAAAAGAAATGCAACCGATTCTTCAAAAAAAAAGTCTTGCTACAAGACTGATCTCGATTCAAGTCGTTTGTTCAGAGCCTGTGTTTCCACTCATAGTTGCATAAAATGTCAAAAAATCTATGTGGTGGCAAATGGTCATGTATGTGACAGCGTCTACTGCATTCGTTGTCATGGGCGCCACGAGCAGGGGTATTGTTACGTTCTTACAGAAAGTGAGCGCCCTGACACAAAGAAACAGGCATCAAATGCTCGGAATACCCGGAAAGTCGTGGTTTACGACATAGAATCGCAAACTTGTGGGGCGACCGTCGAGTAAACACCGACCTTGGTGATGAGCTACCCCGACGAATCAAGGAGTTATGTAGAACGTGTTTTCGAGGGTAATGGCTGCATGACTGAAATCCTAAACTTTCTCTTCACTCAACCCAAGAAATCAGACTTCACAAAAGACTCTCAGCTCAATTTATAAACAGCATTGTGGTAGACCAATGACAGTGTGTACGTAGCGATATTCCTGTTTCAAAACAACATCCAGCCCAATATAATCTATCGTAACACGTAAATGCTCGTGACAGACGTGAAGGAGGTTGGAATACGTTTCCTGAATTCTCTCTCCTTTATCACGTTGCCTTTGAGAGCATTCCCCAGAGCATTTGCTATAAGCAAGATGAAGAAAAGATTTTTCTCGTCCATTCTCCTGAACCAAAAGCTCCATTACGTAGGGGACCTCCCTGGCAAGCGTTTTCTTGCCTTTTATGATATGAAGGAAAGCATTTTCAGGGAGTTCGATAACTGCCATGCTGGTCAAAAACTCCGTGTCGGTTCTAAACGGAACATGATGAAGGAACTGCGAGCATACTGCGTCTCTGACGATTGCCTAAAGTTTACCAACATCATGGAGTATGAACTGCTTCAATCCAGCATTATTATCGCTGGTTTCTCAAACAAAGTGCTTCAAAAAAAATACGTCGACTCGTACACGATAGGCATCATTCCACCTGGGGGCTACGTAAACCGCAATCGACAGCGTCGCAGAGCACTGCAATGGCTCACCTGGGAGCAGACAAAGACCCCGGACACCCGAATTTACTTTGCTCTGAAAGAGGTGGGAAAAAATTCGGGTCGTATTTTGTAGACATTTAGGCACCCGATCGAAATATCGTGGATGAATTTCTTGGGTGTTACTACCGTTCTTGCATGAATTGCTCTCATGCAAACACATTGTGCTTGCACAATCGTTTGACGAACACTGAAAATTATTAGCACACTTTAGACTGTCTGGATTATTTGAAACATGAGCTGCCAGACCTTTCCGTCAATGTTAGCTGGGAATGTGAATTCGATGCCAGCGTGAAACACGACGAAGTTTTAGCTCGATTCTGTGAAGAATCACAGATCGAACTATAATCCCACATCACATCACTGAGGCATTTTATAGAGGGAGAACCGAGAATTTCTCAGCAGGGCTCTGCAAGGCAATGGATACAGAAAGGTGGTCCTATCTGGATTTCACCTCTCTTTATCCATGCATCAATAGATGTCAGTATCCGCAGCATCACCCTGAATCATCACCAATGATTTCGACCTCCTTCTGGGTGCATAACTTAGGCTGATTAGGGCAACGGTAGTATCGCCTAAAGATCTCTTCATGTTGGTGCTACCATATTAGTGAGACTGCCGGTTATTTTTTCGACATATGCCACCGAGAGTGAGCGCTATTTGCAGTCGCACAGACGACAAGCGCTTGTTGACAGTTGTTTGGAGCACACCAGAATATTATGTAGCCCTCAAAGAAGGATACACCATCAAAGAGGTGTACGAGGCCTGGCACTACCCCCGAAGGTTCATGTACGTACCCAAGACAGGTCATTTCCACTTACTTTCAAAATATATGGACACATTCATCGGGTTTAAGATCCAGGCCTCGGGCTGGTATGCTTATGCACTATCCAAGAGCGAGCAGGCGATGTTCATCCATGCTGTGTGAGAGTGAAGTTTTGAGTTCGATGCCTCTCGTATCGAAAAAATCCTGGCTTAAGATCGATATGCAAATTATCACTTAATAATTTGTGGAATTATCTCGGAATGCGGGTTAACAATAAAATGCCCACCGTATTCATCGATAACTACGGTGAACACTATTGTCTGTTTAACATCCCGTCGATTGAGGTGACCTGCTCCTGATAATGTACAAGACAACACATCCGAGGACTCATGAGAACGTCAACTCCAGGGTCGCCTCTTTTTTGACAACTTACGGCAGACTCGCCTTATATGAGGCGATGAAACCACTCGCCTGCCGTCTAAAGTACGTTGCTACATACTCGCTCATTTTTTTGGAGCTGAGATATTGGGATTTGCTGCGCAGAGGTCATAACCTCAGCCAGCTGACAGACGAAATCGTCGAAAAATACGTCCCCAATGTACACAGAAGTTACTGGCAGCCTGGGGAGAAAATTACTGCCTCTTCCTCTCCAACGGTGAGATGAAATGCAAACGGTTTAGGTTAACTCAGTGCGTTGGAAATTTTACAGCCAGATGTCATCGAAGATCTGGTCAGGCATCAGGATGAGAGAGAGAAAAAAAAGTGATTCCCCTAAATTTCGTGCGTGATATTTTAAAAGCGATGCTACATAAGAAACCAACTGTAATAATTTATCAGACGACAAAGGAAAAACGTTTAGCTAAGAATAACTATTTATCCATATACTAGCCTTATGGTTACACAGAACTTGAGTGAGTGTTTACCAATGCTCGCTCAAAAATTACGATTAGCAATAAAAAATCAAATTGCGTTTTTTATCGTAAAAAAATCACCCCCAAAAAACTGTTTAAAACAAACGTAACTACTTTTTAAAAGTAAATAAAAAAGTCAAAAGAGTAAAAAATTACTAGGGGGTTTAAAAATAAAATAATACAGCAAAATTTATATATATTGTTTTTAAATGTTGGTGAGTAAAAATCTTTTTTAAATTTGAAACAACCTCATGTAAAAAAATAAAAAACCCTTGGCATTTTTAACCCAGTGATTAAGTATTACTTGTATAATAATTTATGTATTAAGTTATTATCAGAATGTTTAACATAAAATATTTTAAAGAAATTACGATTGTAAAGAACATTTCTAATTTTATCTGAAAAATTTTGTAAATTACATTCTTATTATTAAAATCAAACCAGTATAATAAAAAAAACTGTAAATCATAAAAAAATTTAATGTAATGCTAATTATAAAAAAAAATAAAAATGTCGAATAAAACCTGTGAAATTGAAGTACTTTAGGTGTGATGTTTGTTTTACTCGAAATGAACATAAATTAAAAAGCAAAAATTAAAAAATTAAAATAAACACGTTTAATTTAACACTAACAATTATAAAGTTAAAAAACAAGGTAAAAATAAAAAAGTTTTAAAAAATCAATTAAAAATCAATTAAAAATCTGTTCATTAACCTCACTTGTCTTAAAACATACTCGGAACGATGTTCGATTTCCATTCCTAACCAGGGTGGAATCCGAACTGTGCAAAGAGTGAAAATGTCCGGATGAATCGCTGATACGTCGATAAAGGGTATGTGTGTTGGCATGCAGATGTTTAAAGGGTCTGCCAGCCCATTAAAAAAATCTTCTGAAACCCTACTCTAAACTATGTAATACTGTATAGAGCTCTGCGTATTCAAACGCATGGTCGAATGCATGAAATCCACCTTCAAAAAGGAACAGTAACTAATTAAAGCGGGTGAGTTCTTGCTGTGTGTAGGCCAACCAGCACAGCATGTGGAACACGAACTCGTCTACGATCCTCTGATGCCCAGTGGAAACAGTGATTTCAGCACAGGCATGATCAGTGAAATCTTAATGATCATGGCCCTGCATGATAAATTAAAAACCACTGCTTCCATCAGTATACCAATAACTGAGAGAGAGAGAGAGAGACAGAGAGAGAGAGAGAGAGAGAGAGAGAGAGAGAGAGAGAGAGAGAGAGAGAGAGAGAAAGAGAGATTAACGTTTTCTTATCTTGTACAGAGGGTAGACCATCGCAGAGCAATAATCTGTGGCACATACTCCTTCAAGGGAGATTTGCACCATCCCAATGATCTTAACTACCACTGTAAGATGGTCGCAGCAGCCGGGACCGACGGCTTCACGTACTCTGTGAATTATAGGAGGAGATGGAAATTTCCAAGTTATCAGCAACCTGTGACTAACCGCGCCCAAGGTTGCTTTACTCCACCAGTGCATTAAGCAACGCGAGACAACTGGGCTACAGCTGCCCCCTAATTGTCATTTCTAATATTGTCACTTTTAGAAATGAATGCGACACTTCTAATCCCCTTTACTGGTTTTTCATTTTCAAACGAATACCTTTTTGCTAATTTAGTGGATAAATTATCATCTTGATTAAAAGGAATAATAATATTAAGTGCTTTTATATCAGATTGATTCTGTTTTTTCCTTATTACTTTTTTTAAGTTTTTCATTAATATATACTCTAATGAAGGATGAAAATTTTTTATTTGTACTACAAAAATAGAATTTTCTATCTGTACTTTCAAATACAGAAAAAACTGATAATTTCTTTTTTGGGAAAAAATAAAATCACCGGTGTTATAATCTTGGATTTGTGACATGTGATGTCAATGGTGGTATTTATATTATTTTGTTGTTGCCATGGTTTTCATTATTTTCCTTGTTTTTTTTGTTTTAAGTAATCCAAAGTTTTTTTTTGTTAGTATTTCGAAATGAGTCATTTTTATTAATAAAAGCTTTAATTCCTTCCAGCGAACTTTAAAGATTGATCGCCAACAATAAGTTCCCTTAATGGGTTGGCATTCTTGAGACAGAGGAGATGGAGGAGGGTTTTGTGTTCTATATTAACAATGATAGACCTTTCCCCACGAGTATTGCAGTCAAGCTAGAATAGCTAACTATCGTCATCATTGGGCGTTTTAGAAGAAAAGATTGGTGAGTGTTGCATTGTTTATTTTGACGGGACCTCGGGAATATTGAAGAAGAAAATTCGTTCATTCGAACAATCGAACTAGCGATTTTTAACCCCGATTAGGAGAATGCAGAAGCATATCTGAGGAATGAAAGACACTAAGAATTGTGATCAGTTTTTAACTGAATTAAAGAAAAGTGTTTTTCTAGGATCACGTTTTATTTAGAATGGTAGTTAAACAGAACTAGCTAGTAAAATGTTTTATGAGTGTGACGTGTCACAAGGGTTCCGCTGTTAATAGTTAATTTTGTGAAATATAAATTGTGTTGTATTCTGTCATTTTAAGCATTGGTGGCTCCACTTGAGCATTAGTTATAGGAATGGTGAATGTTGGGCTATGCTTGACAGCGAAGAGTTAATGTGGCCTCCCATCTAACTGGTTAAAAAAAAAGTGCATTTGACATTTTCCTGTACGTCTAAGGTAATATGATACGTCAAAGTGGAACACAATCACATTCTGTTAACTAACTCTGGGGCACTAGTGGTAGGTATGCGCCTGGTGATGACAATCTCAAATTTTTATAAGCGTACCTTGTAAAGCAAAAGGCAGGTTAGTAGTGAGAGAACACTGCCAAGGGGATGAAGTATGTTATGGTTAAGTAAAGGTTGCAGATTAGATTAGGAGGGGCCCCTAATAAATACTATTTACTGATTTTCGAATAATCTGTTGTGGCAAATTAGAATATGACGAAGAAATAATGGCAACAAAAACTCTAGGTATTAATGGTACTTTAACTTAAATCTGTCGCAACTAAATTCTTGACAGGTCCCAAGAACCCATGATCGTGTCAGGATGAGTGTGAAGGCTACATTTTGGAACCCCATAACAATAGAACCTCCCCCCCCCTTTGCAAGTCACATTTTGGCTCCCGAGGTGGGGTTTGTAATTACGCTTTCTGAAGAGTTTTCGGTGACACATTTTGGACATTTGGGTGGTCGGTGAGTTGTTTTAACTGAGTATGGGTTATTTTAGTGTTCCTTGGAAACAGAAGATGAGGTGGTGTTTATTAATAGGGAGATGAAAGGTGTTTTGTAGACCATGTGTAAGGGTGGGGTGTGGTATTCAGGGGTAGCAGAAGTATGCAAACCCAGTGAAGGGCTAAGCATTGGCAAGGAGAGCACTAATAGGCAGTTTGCTGTAAAGAAGCTTATATATGAGTTCACTGACTGCTTTAGTAATGAGGTTACTGCAGTATGTGGGGTAACTGACTACCAGGCAGAATATAATGTCGATAAGACTAATCCCGTATTCGTTAGGCAGTACAAAATTCCTCATAAATTTAAGGAAGCATATAAAAAGCTATTGGTAGAACTGGAGCACACTGGGATAGTAGAATCTATCATGAGCCCTTGGAACTCCCTGGTGCATGTACTCCCCCAAAAAAATGGTGGAGTGCGGATTACCCTTGACCTTCGCAGGGTGAATGCCTGCACCATTCCTGTAGATTTCCCAGCACCCATCGTCAAGGACATCTTGGAAGAACCGAATGGGCATAGGTTTTTTTCAGTGCTTGACCTAAATAATGGATACATTCAAATTCCATTGGTCAAGGCACTAAAAGAATGCTATGCCTTTCAGAACCCTTGGGGCAAATATCAGCTGATGGATTTGCCGCAAGGGGGTAAAAACTTCTCCCAAATATTCCGGCAATATGTCGTTAAGACACTGTGGGAAAAGCTGGGGGGGGGGGGGGGTTCATACCTTCCTCGATGATGTCCTGGTCTCTACTAGAACCTTCGAAGAACCTTGACATTTTGAGATGGGTATTTGGGCTAGGCATAAAACCTGCTAAATGCCAATTTTGTATCCTTGAGGTCCACTACTTTGGACATGTAGTATCTGCAGATGGTGCTAGTCCGGAGCCAGAAAATGTGCAGGCCATTTTAGACCTTAAAGAACCCAAAAAATGTCCAAGAAGTCAGAGGATTAAATGGGTCCGTTGAATTTTCCGGCCTTTTATTAAAAACTTGTCAGCCCTTCTTCGTCCTTTTACGGAGCTCACTCGGAAGGGCATAAAATTTGATTGGTCTCTCGAATGCCATAAGGCGTTCTGCTAAGTGAAACCCCCGGCTAATGTCGGCCCCAGTGGTGGGTGGCTCCAAATTACAAGAAGCAAATCTTGTTGGCCACCGATGCATCTGCCTATGCAATGGGGGCCATCTTGCAACAGGAATATGGCAAAAAGATGCGCCCAGTGTCTTTCCTTAGCCACAAATTGCAGTGCAGCCAGCTAAATTACTGATCACTGGCCACAAACCGTTGGTGTTCATTCAGCGAATGAAAGACACGAACCAGCAGATGTTGAGATGGGCGGTGCAGTTGGAGGAGTTTGACCTCACCCGCATTTGCCAAGGAAATCCACATGCATGCCAGATTTATTATCTCGACAGTGTGAGAGTGCGGTTGTGGTGCGAGGTGATAGGGATTTCCGAGATGCTCTACGAGTGCAAAAATCATATGACCCTTGGTTGAAGAATATAATAATAAGCTTTAGATGCAGGGAAGCATAGAAAAACCATGGGGCAATTGGAAATGCAAGAGGACATGGTAGTGGGGTCTGACTCCAGGCATCCTAATGCTTGTCCCAGGGTATACATGCCTGGAGAGTTTCGGGGTAAATTGCTGTCTGAGTTCCACGATGGATTTTTGGGGGACCCAAGGATGTTAATACCACCTTTCACAAACTCCAAAAGTTGTGCTTCTGGCCTGGAATGAGGTCCAGGGTGAAAATTAAATTTGAAGCTTGCACATTCTGCCAGCGAACTAAGTGATGTATCATAAAAGCACCCTGGTAGCCTGGCATTGGGGCAAGTTATCCATTCCAGAAGCTAGTGATTTAGATAATGGGCCCTGTACAAAAGTCAAGAGTGGAAAATAAATACATACTGGTTAAGACAGACTGCGGAAAATGTGGCACGGGCAATTCTTGAATCTTTGGTATGTAGATATGGTGTGCCCTCGCAGATATTGAGCGACGGAGGGGCAAACTTTACTTCTGAAATCTTCCGGCCAATATGTTCAGATCTGAACATTAAACACAAGTTTACTACCTCGTTTGGACCTACCTCCAATAGTCTCGCTGAAAGATGTAATAAATCTTTATGTGAGACCACTACTGCATTGTGTGAAAACCATCCGGAAAGTAGAGATGAAGTGTTGCCCTATGCCTTCTGGTCTATGCATACTAGCTTCCACGAGGCATTAAGAGAATCGCCTGAGAATTTGCTCTACGGGTTTGATCCGGTAGCTCCTTTGGAATGGGGAGAAACTGAAGAAATGTCTGAGAAACGGAATATGGAGCAATATAGGTCGCAAATCGTAAAGAACTTTAAAAAGATCAGAGACGGGGTGGGGCAAGTTGATTTGGAACGTCGGAAAAGCAAGCTCAGGTTCTTAAATAGGGAATGGGTCACCCAGATATTAGAGGTGGGGCAAAGGTTATGGCTCCTAAGGCAAGGAGGGCGAATGGGAAAACTCTGATTTAAGTATAGAGGACCATTTAGAATAATCAAACAGATTAATGAGGTAATATATTTAATTGAAGGGGTACGGAATCGAGATTGAGTCACCGTACACGTGGATCGACTTAAAATATGTGTCCGTGGACCCAATAAAAAGCACGTAGCATGCATGAGTAAAATAAGTAATGATAAACGTATAGGCTCTGTTGGAATGGATAGGGAATCGGAAGAAGAATCTGAAGAGGAAGTACCTCATAGAAGAAATCCTAGACGTTCTCCGGTGCAGATAGTACTACCAGAAATTAGGTTAGCAGAGGATGTCAATGTTATCCCAGCTGAGGAGGTAAATGGGAATGGATTAAACACGGATCCGGCCCGGTATAATTCAAGACGTCGTCCAAAGGCGAATTATAGGTCAGTGGTGTGACGTTCAGGTTAGGCAGAAGTCACGTTTGTTAGCCTAAGTGGGAGTGGATGCGCTCATAATTAGTTTGTTTGTCGTTCTATTTACTGTTGTATTTATATTAAGGTTGTGTCGTTGTTTGAGTGTGATTGTTTAGGGGTTTAATTATTTTGGCTGTATTGTCGAGTTGAGGGGTTAAGGCCGTGAGCGATCGACAATGGTCCTCTGTTGGAACTAAATTTTTGGGATGCCTCCCCGGAATATAGCTCAGTTTCCAGCAGGGGATTGTTGAGATCGTTTTCGGAGAAACGATGAGCGTGTCAACGCCTTTGTTAAAAAATAAAAAAAAAATTCACTTTGGGGATATATATATTTTTCTTCTCTTCTTCTCTAATACTCATTGAGTAAGGAAGCTTTGGGAATATAATTAAAAAAAAATATTCCATAGCATAATGACTCGACGAGAAATCGTTCTTTTGATCTGTAAAACTGAACTTTCAAATATACCATCTCAAGAAGCTACCCCGATATTGTGAAGAAATTTAATGAGCGTTTCGAAAGAAGTAATACGACAGCATGTTCGTGGCAGCTTGACGACATTGCCTAAGTATTTTCTTTCATATGCTCTCTTGACATTAGTTTCTTTCACATAATTAACCATGTTCAATATACCTCTTCATTTTGATGCACGACATATGGCTACGTCGGAGTGAAGTAGACTGAGAAACGAAAACGCCAGTGGAACCTCGAATGATGAGCTGTGTGAACCAGTTAAGGAAGTTTTCCACGCCAAACGGAGTAGCAACCATGGAGCAGATCTTTGGGAGAATAACTAGCGTGGCTAGATGCGAAAATTTAGTGAGTATGTTCCAATTTATTTGCTAAACTTAAATTGCGAAACTGAATAACAAGGAGCTTAACATGTGTGCCAATGTCGCAAGGATCTCGATTTCGAAATAAGTATCAATGGAGGTCACACCTGTACTGAACTGAATGTGTTCGCAGTAATGGAACTCTGAGCGCAAGGCAAGCCAATGAAATAGATTATTTACCAAATGATAGAAATTTTTTTTAAAGCACTTTGTTAACTTGATATTGATTAAACTTATGGTTGGGGACGTATGATATATTTAGTTTTAGCTGATTAGCGAACCTGGCACATGCGCTCACTATGCTCAATATGGATCACCTAATGATCGATACTGCCAGTGGGTAACCATCTCTCATTCATGAATGCCCAAGAGGGGTCACCGTCTCTCCCCCCTTTAGTTTGCGATAATAAAGGAATGACGTAGCACTATCGAGTGCTAATTTTTTTTGAATATTTGTTTCGGGGCATGAATGTACGGAGTAATCCCAAATCGCTAGTAGTGTAAATATCATTACACCCAACAGACAGTAGTTAATTGTTAATAAATCTAATGAGCCAAGGTGCCGTTTTTCCTGAGTTAAGTGGCTGGGTTTGATCAAAAATATGTTGACCTATTTTGTTTAGTAGCATGGAAATTTCACGGGCCCATTAGTAACAGCGATTTTTAGCATATATAAGAGGAATGTGGGATGTGTTTGATGTATGATTATTAACGTAAATAAATTATAGTTACCTAATCACAGTGGTAGTAGGTTTTAGTACCTAATCACAGTGGTAGTAGGTTTTAGTACCTAATCAC
>JAHWFO010092416.1:301328-332492 GCA_023313115.1 Rhysida immarginata
GTTTTAGTACCTAATCACAGTGGTAGTAGGTTTTAGTACCTAATCACCCACTTCGAACGTAGGACAATAAGTCCGACGACTATATGATTACCATAGTGGGGTTGGGGAGGCTACAAGGGCGAATAATAGGTCAGTGGTATCAGGAAGAAAAACTAATTGATTTAAAAAAAAATAAGCGCCTTGGATTTTGTGACCTTGAATGGTGAATTTTGGTTATGGATAGTTTAATATGGGAGTTGATTGATTAGGGGAATATATTTTGTTTTTAGGGGGACTTATGTGACATGTGATGTCAGTGGTTGTATTTATATTATTTTGTTGTAGCCATTATTTTCATTGTTTTTATTTTGTTTTCAGTAATCCAAAGTTTTTTTCAAGTATTTCATAATGAGTATTATTTTATTATTAATTCCATGTTTGTAACAATAAGCTTTAATTCTTTATAGCGAACTTTTAACATTGATCGCCAACAATAAGTTCCCTTAATGGATCTAAGGTAATATGATACGTCATAGTGGAACACAATCACATTCCGTTAACTGACTCTAAGGTAACAGTGGTAGATATGCGCCTGGTGATGACAATCTCAAATTTTTATAAGCGAACCTTTTAAAGCAACAGGCAGGTTAAGAATGAGAGAACACTGCCAAAGGGACGAAGTATGTTATGGTTAAGGAAAGGTTGCAGTTTAGTTTAGTAGGGGCCGCTAATAAATACGATTTACTGATTTTCGAATAATCTGTTGCAGAAAATTAGAAAATGACGAATAAATAATGGCAACAAAAACTCTAGGTGTTAATGGTACTTTAATTTAAATGTGTCGAGACTAAATCCTTGACAGGTCCCAAGAACCCGTGATCGTGTCAGGGTGAGTGTGAAGGTTACGTTTTGGAACCCCATAATAATAAAACCTCCCCCCCCCTTCGCCACAGATTAAATGTAAACATTGTTCCTTCTTTAGAGGTAGGCTCAGGAGAAGATTTAAAATAACCTCGCAAAATGTTATGTAATTACCTGGAGAAACCATTTTCAATTTTAGTTAACATGTTATCATCTTTAGTTGTATCAATTAAATTCGATATTTTTTATCAAATAAATTTTGTTTAATCAACTCGAACAATGTTTTATTAAAATATTTTGTTTTGACAGTATTTTATATTTGATCTTCAAAGACTCTTATTTCTTCATCAGAGTCACTCTAGCGTTATTACCAAAATGTGTTTTACTGAAAATTGTTTCATTATTTTATCAAAATATTTTGCATCAACAAATAAATTATCAACAGATTCCTTGATAATTTTCATTTTTTGATCAAATTATCATGATACTTCACCTACGCGATTTATAACATTTCGACCCTTTTTTTTGTTCAGTATTGGCATGAACGAACTCATCAACTTTTTTATTATCAACTAGCTGGGCCCGCGAATTCGTATACGTGGGATATATTTTTGACTTATTATAAAGCTTCTCTGTAAACAATGTTTGAAGTAAAATGATTGGGGAATGAATAAAGAGCTAGTTTGATTAACTAACATGGGGGAAAGCCACATAGAGCTGGCCATGCGAAAAGTAACTAACACTCAGGTCCATGCCCTTAAATTTCGGTCGGCTTAAATTTCGCAATAGAATATTGGGGACGAATTTTTTCAATTAATTTTTAGTGTGATGGAAGCCAAGTGTGCTAAGAGAGTGTAAAATTTAGCCTGGATAATTAGTAGATTCATCTTGGTCCATAACTTTATTAGAGATATACTCTACATTTTCTTCCTCAAAATGAGTAAGTATGTCCGAGTTAATTTTTGCAGCTTGATCGTTTCAGATTGTAGATATAGCCTTTTCACAAAGCCGAGAGTTTTCATGAATTGTTGTTTGAATTTGATCACCATAAACGGTAAAAAGTTGTCTTGCAGTGAATTTTTGTAGAGTACAAAGTACCAAGCAAAACGATTTGACCATGTGCCCCCGCCAATTTTTAACAATACATCAGAAAATTATGAATTTGTTTTGGCTCCTAATCAAGCCCGCTTGTCCACAGTTTAGTGCATCCGCGTGATGTGTCGCCACAGATTTGAGCTCATCAAGCATGCTCTTATCTCATAACAAAATGGCTGCTATTTCCGATGAAGCCACTGCGAGAGCTAACCTATCTCCTCAGGCTCGCAATTGTGCCAAAACGATTTTAGTGATGAATGTTTCGCTGTCATACCAGGTGCATCCAAAAACAGAATGTCTACCATAATATTGTTAATAGAGCTTATTCATCAGAGTGATATCGTTTGGCAGCAACCAATCACAGCGTGAAACTGATATACAACATGGTGGCAGCAGCCTCAGCTGCCAATCAACGGCGGAGCTGAAGCTGCTGCCGCCATATTGTAAGGCTCATGAATACTCTGACAAATGCGTTCGAATACAGTGCATTGATCTTCCGTTAGATTTCGTAGGCCGTTTTGAAAGGTTTCCGCAAGTTTTGCTGGATTATATCTTATTTCCACTGCGATCATCATGTACTAACAGCGCTGGCATGTCGTATTGGAGGAGAGGATTTTCTTTAATACACGTGACCAAATTTTGAATAGCCCCAAGCATTTATTTATGAGCTCTACTATGCAATCTATCGTTCAGTTGGCCTTCAAAATTTTGCCCTATAGTCCTTTAAAAGTCTTCCGCCAGTTTATCTTGAAATTTTTACTGTAACATTGCAGCATCAGAAACAGCACAAAATATCAGCAAAGCGGCAACAAATGACGCAAGCGGAGTGGACTGTTACTAACGCATTATTCAGCCAGACCCTCATCCCAGTGCTTGTCATCACCCAAGTGTCGCTATTCGGTTGCGTTTCTGCAAACATCATGTTAAGTGAGATATTCGACCCCATTAACCGTTCATAGAAACGCAACCGTATGTAAAAGCAAGCGCAAATAGAAACAGTCGATATTGTTTGGACGAGCCGTGAACACTCTTCAAATATCGTATTCTTTAAATATGTCGGGCTCTGCCTTTTGCAGTACTGCCATGCCTTCTACGATTGAAGATACCTCCCTGCTTGTCGTAAGTAGTGTATGACAGAATTTCATCATACAATGTAATTCTCGCAAAATCATCGATTTCACAAAAACGAGAGTATGCGTTTTGAATGGAGTTATATTCATTGTCCCTCTTCAAACTGAACTTCGAGATAGGTTCACACGCGGGTGTCTTTTGTGAATAGGGAATATCAAAATGCGCCATACTCCCTCTGATGAGCTAATGTATCGGTCCGACTGAAACGTTTTGACTTCATAGTGTTCATTTTTCAATGCAACTGTGGCTTGTTCACTGCCCTTGTTCAAGTATATTCAAATATATCTTTTAGATTCAACGCTTTTGCACATTTCAGCGTTATAGCTTGAAATGTAGATAATATTGGCAAACAGATTACGACCCAACTGTTGTCCAAAAGAATTTCTTATTGATGCTGTAAACCATCTTGATTAGGTGAGCATCGATGATAGGATGGGATATCCATCTTCACCCGTTATCCTTTGCTCTACCTGTACTCTTGGATATCTTTTAGAACACCGGACGTTCTGCGTGCAAGCAGAGTTTCTCTTTGATACCCCGTAAAGACCGTAAACAATGTGTTTTTTTTCCGATGTCAATCTGTGTTAGATTTGTGTTACGGTCTGGGAAATCAGCACTTGTCAGCTTGTCAAATTCTTGGGACGAATTTTTTCTTCTAGCCACAGGAGGATATATTTGTGGGGCAGAACACGCTGTAACAAAAGACCTTTTTTTGTTTTCATCACGTTGATCGTGTCACTTCATATTCATGGGAAAAACTCTTGCTATTATATCATGACGATTATACGATGCTTGTCCAGAAAAAATTTCGATACTACTTTGGATTTGTTGTGAATATAAGAGAAAGATCAGGACTTCAGTATTTTCGGACATATGAGAAAGAGTCCTGCGTACTGTCGTGCATAGAGCGAGGCCGCTGTTAAAATTGGATGCAAGGTACACTAACCGCCTAGTTTTCCATACTGTCATCCTGTTGCCTAGCGTTCTCCAAGTGCACATAATTTTCAGCACCTAATCGACTCTGGTTGGTGCATATGTACACTATGCGCTTGGCATCGATTTTGGCATACATATCGATGAAAACTGTCTAAAAATACAAAAATCTTAAACTTTTGTCTTATTTGCAGCACCTATAGGATTATTGACTTCACAAGAAGGACTAAAAATATGGCATCGACGCTTTTGCCATATAAATAGCAAATATATAGTCAATACAAGCCAACAAGACTGTGTTAGAGGATTACCTAGTTTTAAGAACACATATTTAGACTGTGAATCTTGTAAGATTGCAAAGTCCAGGCGTAGGTCATTTAAGTCAATTTCTAAAATTAAGTCAGATAAGCCATTACAGCTTAGACATATGGACGTTTGTGGTCCTCTTCCTTGTGTTTTAAAAGGTGGCTGTAGATATTTTCTAACTATTGTTGATAATTACTCTAAGAAAGTGACTGTATACCCCTTAAAGAAAAAGCCAGATGTTTTTACATGCTTTACTAGATATCGGACTCAAGCTGAAAGATTTTTAAATTTGAAAGTGAATAATATTAGAATGCACAATAGGATGGAATTTATACATGATAGTTTAGTAAATTTTTAGATGAACAGGGAATACATGCTGAAAAGACAAACACCTATACCCCCGAACAAAATGGAGTTAGAGAACGTTCTATTACACAGTATTCAATGCTGTAAAATCTATGCTCAATTATAAGTGGACTAGATAATGTGTTCTGGGCAGAAGCTGTTCAGTGTTTTGCTTATGTATGGAATCGTGTTTGCCACCAAGGACAAACCAAGACCTTCTTCCAGCTATATTCGGGGGAAACCGTCAGTCAATCATCTTAGAAGTTTCGGTTGCTCAGCTTATGTAGGTGTTCTCAAATATAAAAGGAAGAGATTGCAAATGAGAACGCAAAAGGGAATAATGATAAGATATGCAATATAAACGAAAGGGTATCAAATATGGATGCCGGATCAAAAAGCTGTTAAAGAAACCATAAATGTTAAATTTGATGAGAATGAAGGGAGCAAGGAAGCTATACTGGGCCCAATTAAAAAAGTTAAATGGGACAAATTTATTCCTCAAGTTTCAGAAGAATCTGAAACTGATGACAATGAAGAAATAGCAAATGTCCCTACGAAACATGAAATGGTATCTCTTCCATTTTACAGTTTTAAATGGATTAGAACTGCTGTTTCTAGACCTGATGGCTCAAATGTGTTTATATCTTTGATAACAATACGGTTCTATTATTATATGTCGATTATATTTTAATCTTTGGTAAATCTGATGCACAAATTGAAAATGTTTTTTCAATGTTATGTAGTCAATTTGATATCAAAATAATGGGTAAAACATGAAAAATGACAGGTGTTGAATTTGAAGAATGTAATGGTAAGATACATATACCAACAAGATTATATCAGGAAGATCTGTAATATTTGGGGGATTCAATAATAATAGCTAAAAGAACACTATTTTCTAAATAAGATTGCCCCAAAAACGAATGTGAGATTAAAAGAATGGAAAGTTTATTTTACAGAAGTCTCATTGTTGTTTATTTTATTTAGCGATTCCTACAAGACCATATATAAGTTAAGCAGTAAATATATTATTACAATTTCAAGAAAATCTAGGTTATATTCATTGGAACAATTTATTAAAATTACTTGGGTATTTAAAGTGTACAGAAGGTTTAAAGGTTGATCTCTCTAATATTAATAATTTAAATTTAAATTGTTACAGTGATTAAGATTTTGCTGCTAGCAGAGATGATAGGATATCTATGAGAGGCATTATTTTATTTGTGGATAAAATACCCATTATTTGGAAAACATTTAAACAAAAATGTGTAAGTCTGTCTACAATGGAGGCAGAATATGTTACTTTAACTGAGGCAGCAAAGGAACTTGTATTGTTTATACATATTTTAGATGAATGCAAATCTATCAAGGTTTTGCAATTGATGCGTGATAATCAAGCTGCAATTGATTTTCAAATTCCCTTATAGAAAACAAACTATAGTAAAACACATTGATGTTAGATATCATTTTTTAAGAAATCTTGGTTATGAGAAACTGTTTGACTTGAAATACGTGAAAAGTAAATATTAATCAAGCTGATATTTTTACGAAAGCATTACTAAAAGAGAAATTTAATAAATTTGTCAGAAGTATTTTATTACTATTTTTAGGATGTAATGTCGTGAACCTGAGAGGGAGGAGGCAATGTAACTATATCTTCACTCTAATGTTCAATAATGTATTTGCTTTCTCATGTCCAATAATGTTGTTACTTACATAAGTTCACAATATATTTGCTTCCTCATGTTCAACAATAAGATGATACACCATTGTTGTGTTGCTAAGTTTGTTTTTTTTCACTTACTGTTCTTAAAGATGTTCTGAATGACTGCCTTTGTATCAATGTCAGTTCTTTCAGATCTTCTGTTTTCAATTAATGTCAATATCATTTAATAATTTTTCATGTACTGTAATCTCCTCATTTGAAAGCTTTTCTTCTAATAAAGATATGTTTTTTATAAATTAAACACTGATGCATTCTGCAATATTTATTGGAAGCCTAACATGTTTGTGTGCCTAACAGCGTAAACGTTTCTGAGGCAGAAGGTAATGAATGGCGCTCACGATGAGTGCTCAGTCGCGCTACCTGTTGGTCACTACCTTCGAGACATCTTCAAGCAGCTGATCGAACCCGCTGCGAACTTAAGCCGGATTTTCTTTGAGTGATGAGCGAGATAATTCATAACTCTCTCGATCAGAGTGACGTCGCGCCTGAGTTTCCAAAGAACGAGTTAAAGCCAGACGTTCTTGAGCTGCAGCGGGTCTCGCCTCACGAACTTCACTGTTCCTCAGAACGCAAAGTCTTCGGACTTTTTGCTGTTCTAGTGTATTAAGAAAGACTCGACCGTATTTTAGGCATTTTTATTCGAAACAAAACCAATACAAAATATAATAATTACGTGCTCAAACATAAAGCAAAATTAGTAATTCTGTATATTCTAGTCAAGTAATTTCAACTTTACTTTGCATTCGTTATCGTCTATCTTATGTAATATCTTTTTACGTAAGCTAACCTGAACTTCCGCAAATACTGTGTAAATAATATCAGCGATATATATTGCTTTCTTGGTGTAATAATCCGTGATGGTCGGTAAACAACCGCACTATTCTGTGAGCTTCTTTTAAAAATCAACTAATATAGCGCTACCTTTTGAATTTTTTACGTATTGTACTAAGCTTCGCCAACACCATCTCTACAACAATAAAGAAAAGTCTGTACAATCAAAACCTATTAGAACGAAAGCCAAACAACTGGAATGTCATATATTGTTACATTTTCATCAGTCGACCAAATTTCGAACTTTATATTGGTAGAAATAAGTTTACCAATGATCGAGATATCATGATGTACCAATGTATGACGTGTCAGTTGTTTAGCTTTCTTTTTGGCAGTTGTTGGTACAATAGTTCTGCAAATGTTGATCCAAATGCAAAGATGTGCTGAGTTAACTTGCAACTCCGCCTCTAGTTAAAAAAGAACGACCGAGTTGCTTCCTTGAAATTAAAAAAATGAGTTATGACATTATTAAGATTTGGGCAGGTAACATAATTTTGTTAAAGTAAATAAAATCAGATCAGCGTTGCGCTAGGTAGATTAATTTATTGAAAATTATTTTAAAATTCGTTTTGCAATACAGTTGTAACTATCTGTAATGGATCATAACCAGTGCTTCCGCTATAAATAATTTTACTTTGGTCCCCAACCTAGATAAAAATGTAAATCTTGAGTAATACCCATATTTCTGTATAACAAATTTCCCGTATAAGGAATTATTTGGGGAGTGGCCAATTATTTTGTTACAAGGAAGCTCGACTCTATCAAGTTACGGCTATTTGTTGTGGGTCTGAAATTTTCTTTTGTGAACTGGCGATCAATAAAGCTCCTATACAGTATGAAAATATGGCAAAATATCTTTTTGGAATCCGCATAAGATATTGAACAAATATCCACAACGAAGCTGAGAGGTCACTCTCAGCCCTACCAGGTGGCCAAGCGAGAATACTGTTGTTCAAAATATCGCATCATTGCAACGATAGAGCAGTGAGCTATTAGGCAAGCTTTCCTTATTTTGTAGGCTATGGCTGAGCAGACTCTTAAAAGGTTAAATTAAGATGTTTTTTCTTTCCATGATCCGATTTTGATGAAATAAAGCCTATATGTTGCTCCATGGTTCGCTCAAGTTACCTGTGAAAACCATGAGATTCGTCAAGTAGTTTTGGTTATTAGCATGTTCAAACAGATAAACAGATAGACAAAATTTTAAAAATGGTCTTATTTTATTCTGTTATACTTCTTAGATCACCAGCAATCAGATTTAGGTAAATATTTTTAATGTCTAAATATAATGGTTCTCCAATTTTATTATCTGCATATAAGATTTCTACATTATTGGTAAATTCCTCTGTTTTTAACCAACTCTGACATTGTTTTATTAGTATTTTCTATTTGATCGTCTAACTGTCCTATATTTTCATTTTGTTTAAACAAATCTAACACTTTGTCATTAAAATATGTTATTGGAACAAATAGGTTTATTACATTATTGAAATATTCATGATTCACGGACTTTGTTTCATCTATTTTCTCCACATTACTTTTATTTCTGTTAAGATTTCTTTCGTACCTCGGAATATATTTATTCATTTATATTTGGTCAAAATTATCTCTGTATAACGTTTACAGATCGTTTAGATCTAAAGTGAAGCAGTTATAAGGTTTTAATGTAACAAAGAGTATAATTCTTTAATCTTATCTCGACAGGGAAATTCTTTTAAAATTAAATGAATATTTGTCTTTTCAGAAAAAATAAAGTAATATAATTATATTGAAGGCGAATAAGTTCAGACACACTGTAATCGTGAACAGTATAAGCCAAAAAGTGTTTTTCTTTCTTATTCTGATAAATAATTCTTCTATGCCAGGTTAAACATTTTTCTTGTTATATTAACAGCGAAAATTACCAAAGTTTGATCTTCAGGATCTAGTTCATCAATAATCTTCAAGAATTAACTGAATGATGATTATTTGAAAGTCTTCCAGGAGGGGAATTCAGTAGAAAATAATAATAATGAAACTTAATATTTTTTATCAGAATGTTAGGGGTTTGCGCATCAAGTTGGATGGTTTAGCAATGAGTATCTAAAAATTTAACTCTCATATTTTATGTCTTTCAGAAACCTGGTTAAACTCTATAATTTCTAATTACACTTTATTTTTTGATTATTCACAATTTATCTGACTGATAGATTAGATGGGAGCAGAAGGGGAGGAGTTTTAATAGCAGTGCCAACTAATATATATTCTGAACGTATTTATATACCGTTTAATACCTTTTCAATCGACATTGTTGGGATGAGAGTTCCTACAAAGAAATTTAATCGTATGTTGGGATGGTGTGTTGTTCTTTTTGTATTTTTGTATTATGTTCCCCCTAATGTTCGTACGGTAGAATTTGAACAGGTATTTACTGACTTAGGCAGTTTTATGCATGGCTTACCGATTGGAGTTAACTTACTTCTCGATGACTATAATTATCACAATCAATATAGCAAGGTTTCCTCTTTTTATTCAAAAGAGCGTTTAAGGTTTATGGAACTTTTTCTCGCGGAACATCAACTAATAATAATATTTATAATAAATTTGGTAGTTCTCTCGATTAATTTTTTTAGATAATGTAATTGAATTAGTGAATGTTTCTAATTATTTGGTGAAAGAAGATGTTTTTCATCCTTCATTACATATTGTTATTAATATTGGTCCTGTTGACCTCAAGAAAATTAATGCGGGTATTGATTATGCTAAGGCTGATTTTTATGGTTTTTATAAATTTTTGGAGAGTTATCAGTGGGATGATTTGCTAATTGTACTAATGTTGATTCTTGTTGAAATGAATTTTTAATCTTATTGTTAACGCCTTTAGACATTTTGTTCCATTAAAAAAAGATAATTACCAATCTCATACAATTTTTCCTGTGTGGGTTTCCTCTCCAACATAAAATTATTGGAGATTAAAGAAGAAGTTTCATAAATTATCTAAAAAAACAAAAGATATTAGTTTTTATGTGCAATTTAAAAATATTTAGGAGACTATTTAGGCATCAATAATGTCAGGATTATAATTCTTATTTTAAAAAGTTTTCTGAATATATGATTAATCTTCCGAAAAAATTTTCGAATATTACTAATAAATTGTTAGGTAAGAGTAGTGCAACTGCTACTAGTAATTTTTACCAGATATGAATAACTTGGAGGGTTTAAAGTCTTATTTTGAGCAATCTTTTAATAACAATAGAGAATTTAATATAACCCAGGTTGCTTTGGACTATTTAATTAACGTTGGCAACAATTCTTGTTATAATCATGAGACTAATTTAATTTCAGCGACTCAAGTATTAGGTCTTGGCAAAACTATTAAAGCTAGTAGCCTCATAACATTAAATAAACTCCCTGAGTTTGTATTTAGGGGTTGTCTAGAGGTGTTAGCTGTACCGTTAGCAAAGATTTTTAATTTATCTTTGCAGAAGGTAATCTATCCGGCAGCTTGGAAAACTTTTAAAGTTGTTCCGTTGCCTAAGGTTAAAAATCCGAATAGTCCTGATAATTTTCGCCCGATTTCAGTGTTGCCTTTTCCTGTTAAAATCATAGAGTCATTTGTTTTTAAAGAACTCAGAAGGAAATATCTGAGTCTGCTGATTGACAATCAACATATGTTTACTCCCGATAGGTCCACCATTACGAATTTGCATCGCATTTTATCTGAAATTGCGATTGCTTTGGATGCAAGGAGTCAATTGGATGTTTATTATCTCGACATTGCCAAAGCATTTGATTCCGTAAATCACTCTTTGTTATTGACAAAAATACATTATTTATAAATTCATCATCTAATCATTAAATGGCTTCATTCTATGTTGCAAAACAGACGGTTTTTTATTACTATTGCTATAGGCAGTTGTTGCTTTGGTTCGATTATGAGAGGTATACCACAGGGTTCTCCTTTAGGCCCATTGCTATTTAATTTCTTTATTTGCGATTTAAATTGTTTGTTTGCTGAGGGTCCGGTTTAATCTCTTATGTTTGCTGACGATTTAAAAATCTTTAATAGAATTTCATCATCTGTTGATGCATTGACTGTTCAGACTAAAGTTATTCAAGTTAATAGTTGGTATTTCGATAGCGGTTTAAAGATTAATATAAACAAGAAATTAGGCCTCCCGAAGAAGGTATAGGAAAGTAGCGGAAGCCCTGAGTTCATCTATTTTTTTATTCCTTCATCTGCACTTTTCAAACCTCCATTTTTTAAAACAAAAATTGATTTTCTCGAACCTTGTATTTAGAAAATATAAAAGAACCCTATCTTCTTTCCTTTCTCATCATTTTCGATCGAATGATAAATCACACCCTATATGTTGCCATAAATTTCTAAAGACCAAGTGATTGCCACCCCCACAACTCCGACCCTATTGAAACAATTTTGCCCAAACTTTACAGTAATGTTTTTCTTGCTTAGAGGAATCTGCATACCGAATTTCACTCCATCATATGCATAAATACGCGTAGACCTTTTGGTCCCCTCTAATTTACGCCCTGAGAAACTCCGACCTCAGTAGGCCAATGTAAACCAAATGAAATAGTGACGGTGCCCATGCCCATAATAAGCTACATTCTGAATTTCAACCTTTTATCTGAAATATACGGAAATTATGAAGGGGACGGAGGGACGGACAGACGGACTGACGGACGGACGGACAGACAGACGGACATTGTGAAAACAATAAGTAGCTCCATTCTTCCGCTACTTAATAAATCGAAAATTATTACTTTCTCTCATAAGACAGTGAAAATAAGTTTTAAATATTATTTTGGAAAGACTTTAATTCCTGTTGATTCTGTCATCAGAGATCTTGGTGTCTGGTATGATTCAAATGGAATATTTAATATCCATATTGTTTGTTAAAATTTAGAAGGGCTAGGCGAGTGGGTTGTCTCAGGCGTCTTGCTTTTTTTTTTTTATCGTCAACCTGGTATTATCTGTTCTATTTATTCAAGTGTTGTTTTGCCTAAAATTCTTTATGGTTTTCCTATTTGGTTCCCAGGCTTTGCTAATAGAAAATTAATAAAATTAATGAAGTTTCATGATGCATTGTTTAAGTATTGCGAAAAAGAATTTGGTAGTTCTGATGGTATTGTCAGGGATCAATTCGTTTATTGGTCTCTCGATAGATTAGGAACCTGTTATAAGATCAAATTTCTTGCAAATAGTAATAATGGTCGTGTTGATTCATCAAATTTTTTAGCTTCAATAGGACTTCGTTGTTCTAGAGTTATTAGGGGAAATGGAAAAAAATTGTGTCCGTTCTTATTCTTCTCAAGCCGGATGGATTGATCCAGCAATGAAATTAGTGCAGCTATACAATGATTATGATTTTCCAACTAACGTTTTCAATCTTGCCGACATTATTATCCAACCCCGTTTTGGGCTGTGCCATTGGGGAGCAATTTCTTTTTTCCATGTTCTCTGATATAGAGTTCGTGGTTGAGAGATGCTTATTGCTACAATACAATTATTATTATTGTTATTATTATTATTATTATTATTATTATTATTATTATTATTATTATTATTATTATTATTATTATTATTATTATTATTATTATTGTTATACCAGGTGGCGGCGAGTAGTGGTCGCTCGTTCTCTTCGCTCCTTCGCATGGCAAATAATAAGAAAGGTAGACAGGTTACTATTGGATTCTGCCCGGCATGTAATAAAGCAATTCACGGTCGTCAACCCTATGTCGCTTGTTTAGGCGACTGTCATCTTCTCTTCCACGCTAAATGCGTGAATCTCTCGAAGGATGAAATTCAGCTTGCAAAATCAACATGGCGTTGCCCGAATTGCGTCATAGATAACAGCAATAGTGAGGAAGCAACCGAGAACGTGCATGAACAAAGCTTTATGTCATTGTGTGCATCTATGTCACCAGATAAGTGCAATTTTGCTCAAATTTTAGATGCTATACGTGGACTCATTAGTTCTATAAAAGAATTAACTGAGCTCGCGTCTAAAATACAACAGGAAAATCGAGAATTGAATCGGAAATTTGACAAAATTATCGGCGCGTTAGATCTTCATGATAGTGGGAGTGGGATACTTTCGAGCTCTAAGTATATGGATCTGCAGCATAAAGCAGCTGATTATGAAATTAGTAAGAAGATAGTTTCTTTTGTTGGAAGGCCTTCTTTTTCGGCCGGAGCCCAGCGACTAAACAATGGTATGAGTGGTCGATTTAAGCCTAATCTGATTGGGTCTAGAGTGAGCAGTTATGGTCTGATTAAACCGTGTAGCGTCAATAATAAAGATAAAAGGTTATTTGTTTATAGACTGCAGCCAAATATTTCAGCCAAGGATATCAGCGATATTGTTGTCGGAAGTTTTCCATCTTTAGTTGTCAACAAATGCGTCAAGATTAAATCTAAGTTTGATACGTATTCTTCCTTTGTTCTCTATATACCGGTAAGTCAACATGATTATGATTTATTGTTTAATCCTACTATCTGGCCTGAGGGTGTGTTTTTATCCCTGTTTGTTGGAAAAGTTATATGATAACCAAATCGTTTCGTCAAGAGAACACGAGACAGTTCATTCTAGTGAATACATCACAAATAACAGTCGGGAGGGGACTGGTAACTTACTCCATGATTGAAGGGATATTTTATCAAAACGCGCGTGGATTGCGCAAGAAAACACACCAGATTTTTGATTTTGTTAACGAGAAGCCGGATCTATTTACTGCCTTACCGAGACCTGGCTGGATGAATTTTTTTCAGACTTTGTTCTTTTTGGAGACGGATTCAAGGTCTTCATATCTTCTAAGCGTCGAGGTGGTGGTGTGTTGATCGCGGCACCTTCTACCTTGAAGCAATGTTCGCTGTTTACTAGCATTACAGAGATCAACGTTATTGCGGTTGAGGTTTTTTCTAGGCAGCTCTCCAGCCGACTGGAATTGTTTATCATTTGTAATGTTTATATTCCCCCTCTAGTATGTAATCAGGACTTGGAGATCTTTCTCGACGATATGTCTTATTATTTTCTCAGTCTATTTCAATTTCTCTGATGGTTGTGAGGTAAATCATCAGTCACATCTGTGTAAGCGGAGGAAATTACCGTAAATCCTTTACTATAACGCGACCTCTTATATAACGCGACTCCACTTTTTCGGCCCAAAATATCGGCAAAAATCCTATCCTCTTGTATAACGCGACCCCCATTTTTAATAATAAAAAAAAACAAAAAAAAAAAGAAAGAATACTTTAGTTTTGCTGAGTGAAGAATCTCTAAGTCCTGAATCACTAAATGCAGGTTGAAGAATCACTAAATAAATATGCTGGAGAACGAATCTAAAAGTATTGATGAACTGGATGAATAGGTTGTACATATTTACACTCGACGACAATCGACAATCGAAAAGTGAAGTGTACATTAGTTAGGATGGGACCAAAGCAGCGCTTTCACAAAGCTCATCCAACCAGAATAAACTCCAAATGAAATACACTGAGGTAGTCAAGAAGCCTAACCAGCTTAAGCGTTCTTCCATATTATACAAAAAAGAAAATAAGATTGACGATTGTCAGAAACAAAAAAAAAACAAACGAAATAAAAAAAATACAAAGAGAAATAAGATTATCACATCTTCCAGTGGCTGGAAAAGAGACATTGCTAATATTTTCAAAATTGTTCATATTCATTGAGTCTTCATCTTCTGTATCATAAGCGAAAAGAGATCCTGTATAAACTTTCCGATATAGACGATGTTTAAATCCAAATAGATGGATTGGTTTTTCACCATTCTTCTGTCCAGCTGGGCAATGGTCCTCAGGGAAACATTCTGGAAGGACTGTAGTTTACTCCATCTGGTTTTACAGATAGTCGCCCACGCAGGCATGCCATAGAGGAGTATGGTCCGGATAATCGATTTGTACAGAAGTAGCTTGTTGTCAATGCTGAGGGCGCTGTTGCGACCCATGAGAGCTATAATACTGTACTTAGCCCTCTTCGCTTTGTTCAGAGCATAGGACATATGCTGATTCCATGAGAGTCTTGAGTCAATGATAACTCTCAGATACTTGGAGTTGTCCACCCAGTCCAGGTATTTGTAATTGTCGGTAGTTACCTGCGAGAGTTATACTTGGTTGACCTAAACCGTGTTCGCAATAAGTTCGGCGGCAACCTAGATAAAGTCCATTCACATACTGAACTGACTATCATCTTCCCCTTCTTCTTTATCTTCAGGAATTCTTCGTTAACCATGAACGCCCACAGGAGTCAGATTATGATTTTCGCAGGGGCGATTTCAAATCGCTGTTTTTTAAGATATAGAATTGTGAATGGAGTGGAATAATAGCTTCTAATGATGTTGATAGAACATAAGAGGGGATTACTGATGGTATTCGGTTTCCTATACATAACTCCTTTTATAGGCTGAGCCCGACTATTAGCGAAGAACTATTAGTCAAGCTATTTCAGTCATTCAGCTTGTGCTTCCGCATTTCCTTGCTGGATTTCAGAGCGTGCTAGAGAAGCTTGGCACATTAAACAAAGCATGCACAAAAGTTTTAAAATTTCTAAGGACCCTCAAGACTACGCTGCGTATGCTGAAGCTAGAAAATTGTTTAAAAAGCAATGGAGCGAGGACAAACAGGCCTATTTTCGATCGGTGGAATTAGTCGTCCGTTCATACCCACGAATGTTTGGGATACTTCCAAAAGCTCCTAAGTAAGCTTTGAGTAAGCGTAAGTCTGCACACCTAGATGATGATGAACTGTCCAACTTAGCTGCCTCATTCGTTGCTTCGATGGACAATGATGGCACTCTTGTCGCAGATGCAGGCAATCTTACTGCTTGCTGGCAGCGAGTTAATTCCACTTTTAGGCTGCAAGCTGTCTCGGAGCAACAAGAGATGGATCGTGCTCGAAAATTGTCAGCCTCTAAAGCCTGTAAGTCTTTATATATACCAGACTACATCTCTAAAGGATGCATAGAGTGTATGATTATTCCATTTTTGCATCTGTTCAATACGTCGTTGACTGCTGGCCATTATCCGACTGCCTAGAAAAGGGTAATTATTAATCCTATCCTAAAAAGTCTGAGTCGCCTGGTATAAAGGCCTAAAGACCTATCACTATTATCCCTTTTCCAGCAAAGATTCTGGAGTCGCTGGTTGCAGACCAGTTAACGCTTTATGTCAAGCCTTATTTGCCAGATGAACAGCACGGTTTTCGAACTATGAGAGGCACTCAGTCGAACCTTGCCATATTACCCAATATAAAACTTGTAATTTGGATAGTAGGACACAGGTAGATGCACTGTTTCTCGACTTTTCAAAAACCTTTGATAAGGTTAATGTTTCTCTCTTGATTGAGAAGTTAAAATTCATTGGTATGTCTATTGTTGCTCTTGAGTGGTTCTGCTCGATGTTGAGAAACAGAAGTTTCAAACTGCGATACGTCAAACAACCTGGCTCAGCATATGCTATCAAGAGTAGAGTTCCACAGGGGTCCCGCTTTGGCCTTCTGCTATTCGTTATCTTTGTGGCCGATTTACCGACTAAGATCGCGTCTCAGCATACAAAAATTCTGATGTATGCTGACGACGTGAAAATATTCCATGCTGTTGAAGGGTGGAATGCTTTGTCTCAAGTCTGAAAATGGGCCAGTGATAATGGTTTGGTTTTAAATGCTCAAAAATCGTTTGTAGTTTCTTTTAGCCGTGCCACTGCGCCTTTGATACATGATTATTGTGTTAATAACAGTTTGATTACTAGGACGCATTATATAAGAGATTGGGCGTTATCCTGTGCGACAATTTTTCCTTTGGTATGCACATGAATTCAATATACCTTGATATTCCCTGTCGTTAAGAGATTTGTGCACTTCTTTTCAGACGCTATAACTTTTTACATTTTATTTATGGCGTTTATAATTCCAAAAATTACATATTTTGCGTGGATCTAGTTTAGAGGCAATTTTCAAATTCTCGGTAGAATTCAATGCAAGTGTTCCAGTCAGAATTCCTTTTTTTTTTTTTAACTAATTTTAATCCGTTCTTTTATAATTTGGTTGAGTTTAACATAAAGCGTATTGTTAGTATATCTTTATTCAATATTTTGATTAGCGTATTTTTTCACTGGATTACTGTGTTGTCTTTATTTCCAGACTTCAATTTTCATTCTATTAGAAGGACTCATAGGAGATTTGTCATCAACCCCGCTATCAAATGGAAACCGCATATTTCTAAGCTCAACCCTGTTAATAAGTTAATCTAAAATTACGTTGATCATTTTAACGACATAGATTTATCCTCTGCTGATAGTCTGCACATGCATTTATTTTCGTAGTGTTTTATTCTTTTTGCTGGTAGATGCCTTGTTTTTTTGTTCTCTTTTTTTTTTCTTTTTTATATTTTTTTTATGGATCATCTCTGGTTAGGACTCGAACATAAAATTTTATCCATAATTAATATTAATAATTCATTATCGCGTTCTTCATCATCTAATAAGTTGATTCTTTTTTCTTTAGGACTTAAAGCTGAATTTGCTACTCAGCGTTTTTTAATTAATATTCTTAGTGGTAATTTTCAGGCTCCATTTTTCTTGGAGAGCATTGGCTTATCGACGAGTATTACTAACCATTCTGGTTTAACAATGCCAAATAGATTTTACAGAACAAATTTGAAATTTTGTGACTTAAGAGCCAAAATGGCTTCAAGTTATAATAGTAACAATAAGTATGTAAATTTTTTTTAGTCGATTTAGTTTGTTTTCTTTTCTTTTTCCTTTTCATATGTTCTCTTTCCTGCCATAGACGAGCTGAACTCGTCCAAGGTCATCTTTGTTTCCATGCTTTAAACGAGCTGAACTCGTCATTCTATAAAATTATGCCTTAAACAGTGAAATAAACGAATTCAGCTTGTCCTTTACGTCACAGCACAGCCTACACTCACTACTGATTGATGGTGCTGCCATCTAATGTGTCAATAGGAAAACAAAACGACTTATTCGATTTTTTTGTGTTAAAATATACACTATCTTTGCTGCCCCTGAATCAACATGGCGTCGCGCAGTTTTTCACAGCAAATCAAGCGCAGACAGATGGAAAATATATTAGAAGAAGATGTATATTCTGAATCATCTGATGAAGCGTTAGCAAGTTACAGTGACTTTGATTCTAGTGATGCATTACTAAGTGATAGTTCTAGTTCTGATGAAAGTGAAACGGATGACATTAGGATATCGCGCACATGGTGCAAAGTAAATGTAAATAATCCGCCACCTGCTCCTCCACGATTTCCATTTACTGGGAGACCGGACATTCACACGGATATCACAAATAATGAAAATGATCCCTACTTTTTCTTTAGACTATTTTTTGATGACAGATTGATAAATATCATAGTTGAGAAAATAAATAGTTATTAAATACAACTGAAAAATAAAATAATAATTAACAAAATAACAAAATAATGAATAAATAAGTATAATCAAAATAAAACTAAAAATCAAATAAAGAGCTGACGTTTCGGATAGAGCCTATCCTTTATCAAAGCAAAAAAGTTATGAAATTAGTACTAACGGACGGGTTTATATAGTTTGCATAGGGAATAGTAAGGCGTTATTGGCTGACAAACAAGAGAACAAATGAGATTAATTAGACGAACTGTTGGGATAGGACAAGACGGAGGACGAATAGGAAATAATAAGGGGGCGGCGAAAAAAATGTAATAGGATGAAACATATGAAAGTGAAATTATAAAAACGTTTAGGAATGATAGGGTGCCTAGCAAAAAGATTAAGTAAAATTATTCCGGATTATTAGTAGACAAAAAAGGGGGCTGTCATGAAAGAATATTAATGCATTTTATTGCATTCCAGGGTTTTTGTGTCTCGTCCTTTTCTCTTATAAATATCCATTCATTGTTCTCCGAGACCCGTACCCTGTGTTTCCATTTGTCTATTTTTACCTTTCACTCAACCTTTTGCTCGATTCTCTCTGTATATCTTTATTTTCTTGTTCAGTTTTGTCCAGTATGCCTGTTCTCTCTCTGTCTCATGTTGCTATCGTTAGTGATTCTATGTTGAAGTATTTCCCCACACGTGTCCCAGTTAACTCCTCCCATTCCCTGTTTTTTCTCTCTCGTAGTGGTTGCACCTTTTCGGACATCCCAACACTTTTACAAGACATTCCACCCGGCATTAAACATCTCGTCATTCACATAGGTACAAACAACATCTCGTCTTCACTTAACAGTCCAGATACTGCCATTCACTCCCTTATACAACAACTCACCACTATCTTCTCCAAAACAAAGACATCCAAGTCACTTTATCTTCAGTTTTGCCACGCCACACAAATTTCCACAGACCCTTACATTCACAAAACACCTCACGACTTAACAAAAACATTTCACGATTCAATACATTAGCGCAGATTCTTTCCAGCACCTCTAAACGTTTTCACTTTTTACAACACTGTCCACTCTCCCCTATCCACATTTGCAAGGATGGGCTACATTTGTCACACAAGGGTCTGGATCTGGTTTCACATAACATACTCAGATATTGTCAACCTCTCGCCACACTCAACCTTATCTCCAACACTACACGAGACACTGACAATCATGCACCACACAACACCTCCGACAACACCCCTACACTAACTGATTCACCAATACATATTTCAACAACTTCACCTTCAGTCCCTCCACCCCTTCAGCAGACACGTACATTTACTCCCACCATCCACACATTAACTCCCACTGACACAACCCCATCAAACATTCACAATGTCCCTTCTTCCCCAACACTCTCCCCCATTAACCGAATTCTCACAACTACACCTTCACAGAACACTAAACAAATGCTTGACACACTTTTACGCCCACCTTCTACCTCGAACACTTCCGCCAGCCCCCACACTTATAACACACGCAGCTCCACAAAACTACAATCAACACACAACAGATGACTAACAGCCAACCACCCTCCTACTTTTTTTCAGCTCCGTAAGCTTTGCGACAAATTTTGTACCTACCATGCTCACAAAATCACCTTTTCCCATTACTTCACTCTCGGCATAACCCCCAAAGGTTTAGTCTCTGCCCCCAGCATCCAATTAGGCCCCTTACCCTCTGCCACTCTGTCCCAAATTCATTCTACTGTTTCTGACTCTACCCGTAACATCCTTCCTATCCTTAGTAACCATTGCTCCAGCATTTGCACAAGCCTCTATCAGTCTATTACCCAGCATGACTCTCTCCTCTCTCTTAATCCGCGGATATTGATGCTCTTCATACTTTCATCTGTAAAAAACTTGATTTTCTCTATTCCAAAAAATGTAATAAATTTCAAAGAGATCATATTTCCTTCCCTAATAAAACCCACTTTCTATCTAACCCGTTATCCGCCTTTTTCTTGAACTCCCTGTCTAAAAACGATCCACCTCCCTCTACCAGCTCCAGCTCCTCCAGCTCCTCTACCAGCTCCAGCTCCTCCAGCTCCTCTACTCTTGGCACAACCGCGGTTATTAATCTATCAACCACTAAACTTTCGTCTCTCGAGATCAGAACCCTGTCCAAAGGCCTTTCCTTCTGTCCCACTCCTAATACTATTGACACTTTTGATATCATTTCCTCTGTCGATAATTTTAGCCGTGCCCTCAGGTCCCGTCTATACTTTTGCATGAATCCTTCCAATTCTACTCCCGCCACCAACTCAACCTTCCATATTCCTAGCGACTGGACCCCTCCTCATGACATCAATCCTGAACTTGAAGTTTACATCAAATCCATACAAAACGACATCCTCTCCATCACTAAAAATATTAAAAAACCTCTTCCTAACCTTAGCAATAACGAATTCCTTTGTATCAAACGCCTTAGCAATAACCCTGATATAACAATTAAACCAGCAGATAAAGGTGGCGCTATTGTTGTCATTAACACCTCTGACTACATTAACGATGCTAACAGACAACTCTCTGATATTACGTTCTACAAGAAACTAACCTCCGATCCTACTGACACGTTCAAAACCATACTTCAAAATACCCTCTCCCAGCTTGAATCCTCTTCTGAAGTTGATAACAAAACCCGCCTCTTCCTCCTTCCTAAATTCAGTTCTCCTGGTCGTTTCTACCTTCTTCCCAAGATTCATAAACCTGGCAATCCCGGCCGTCCGATCATCTCTTGTAACAACACACTCAGTGAGCCACTATTTGCGTATGTCGACCACCACATACGCCACATCCCACCCAGTCTTCCTTCCTATATCAAAGACACTAACGATTTTCTCTCCCATATCCAGCGCCTTAACGACTCTAACTACGATTTCAAGAACGTCTTCCTCTGCACGCTTGATGTCTCTTCCCTCTACACTAACATTCCTCATGATGATGGGGTTAAAGCTGTGTGCAACAGTCTTAAGGCTAACAAACCTTTTCAAGTTCCTTCTACTGACACTATCTGCCTTCTTCTTCGTACCATCCTCACCTCCAATTTCTTCACTTTTAACAATGAGTATTACATCCAGACCAGTGGCACTGCTATGGGCTCCAAAATGGCTCCCAACTATGCTAACATTTTTATGGGGGAAGTGGAAACCCAACTACTTTCCACGTCTCCTTTAAAGCCATTGGTCTGGCTGCGATATATTGATGATATTTTCCTAATCTGGCCACACAACGAAGACTCACTCTTATCTTTTATCACCCATTCCAACTCCATCCACCCCTCCATCAAGTTTTCTCACAACTACTCTATCAGGACAGTTTCTTTTTTGGATGTCTCTATCTCTATCACTAACAATAAATTGTCTACTAATCTCTATAAGAAGCCCACTGATCAACACCAGTACTTACACTATGACAGCTGCCATCCGCGCCATTGCAAGGATAACATGCCATTAGGTCAGTTAACTCGCATCCATAGAATATGCACTAATCAGCCTGACAAGGACTTCCATGCTAATGCCCTTACCCACTCCCTTAAAGCTAGAGGCTACCCCAAATCTGTCATACGCGCCTCTATCTATAAACATCGCAATTCTCGTTCTAACAACAACCCCAAACCTTCTCCAGCCATGACAACACCTACATTAGTTCTTCCTTATCATCCAACCCTCAATAGTATTAAAAATGTCCTAAGGAAATATCAACATATTATTGATAATTCTCCTCTTCTCCACTCCATTCTACCAGAACCACCAAAAGTTTCTTTTAAACGGACAATTAATTTTAAAGATATTCTGGTCCATGCTGCTATTACCAAACCACGCACTTCCACTAAGGGATGTTCTCCTTGCAATGCAAAGCGTTGCGGTGTTTGTCATTTTCTTAACCCTGCTACCTCCATTTCCAGCAGTGCCTCCTCCTTTACTTTCAAGATTAACCAGAACCTGACCTGCACTTCTCACAACTTAATTTACCTGTTACATTGCAAAGTATGCCAGAAACAGTACGTTGGAGAGATGGGCAATACCATACGCTCCAGATTTGCCGGGCATAAGTTTGATATTCTTAGCAATGCTGACACCCCTGTCGCTAAACACTTTAATTCCCCTGGTCACTCTTTACAGGCCATCAGCATTTATATTCTTCATAGTAACTTCCATAGCAAAAAAGAGAGAAAGCAATTCGAGTCTTTTCTTATTTGGAAATTTAATTCCCTCACCCCTAATGGCATTAACCTTAGCAAACGCACCATCCCCTCATTACCTTTCCCATGTCCCCTTCCAACTTCAGCTATTCCTTAATTTGTCGCAAGCCCTATGGGGCCTTTTCTTCTTTTTTTCTTCTTTCTTATCTTTTTTTTCTTCTTTTTTTTATTTTTCTTTAATTTTCTTTCATATTTTTTTACTTTTAATCCGTTGCTCTTACATGTGGGACTTTTTTACAGGGTGACTAGCCACTGGGAATGGTCAGGGAATTTTTATTTTTTAAACCGAGTACAGTCAGGGAATCATAAAATCGATACTTTTGAACAATGTCAATAATATTCTTTCATGACAGCCCCCTTTTTTGTCTACTAATAATCCGGAATAATTTTACGTAATCTTTTTGCTAGGCACCCTATCATTCCTAAACGTTTTTATAATTTCACTTTCATATGTTTCATCCTATTACATTTTTTTCGCCGCCCCCTTATTATTTCCTATTCGTCCTCCGTCTTGTCCTATCCCAACAGTTCGTCTAATTAATCTCATTTGTTCTCTTGTTTGTCAGCCAATAACGCCATACTATTCCCCATGCAAACTATATATAAACCCGTCCGTTAGTACTAATTTCATAACAAGTCCGGGGTTATCACTACGTCAATCCACAATCCTAGTCCTCGTCCTACAAGGTAAGGACGCTATCCTCAGGATGACTCAAGAGTGTGATCAGGCTTCTCCTCTATCTCAGTGTAATTCCCCTGGTTACTCTTAGGGCGAGTGTGTTATGGAAGCTCAGCTACCGGACCGCTCATGTCCTTTTCACTTCACTGTTCGATTGTCGATTGTCGATTACTAATTTCATAACTTTTTTGCTTTGATAAAGGATAGGCTCTATCCGAAACGTCAGCTCTTTATTTGATTTTTAGTTTTATTTTGATTATACTTATTTATTCATTATTTTGTTATTTGTTAATTATTATTTTATTTTTCAGTTGTATTTATTAACTATTTATTGCATTCCAGGGTTTTTGTGTCTCGTCCTTTTCTCTTATAAATATCCATTCATAGTTGAGAAAACAAATAAATATGCGCAACAACAGATTGCTTCAAATGTCCTGAAGGTATTTTCTCGAACGAAAAAACAACAGATTGCTTCAAATGTCTTGAAGGTATTTTCTCGAACGAAAAAATGGTTTCCGACATACCATGATGAAATTATGGTTGTTTTATCATTACTGATTCTTCAAGGATTGATACATAACCCCGATGTAAGCTGATATTGGACACGTAAATGAATGCTAAGTACTCCTTTTTATGGCACAGTGCTAGGCTATAATCGCTTCCGACTTTTATTGAAATTTTTGCACTTCTCTGATAATTCAACGTATGATCCAAACACACATCCCCAGCCTAAGCTCAACAATATTTGGCCTGTTTGGAATTACCTAAATCAAAAATACAAAGCTATTTATACTCCTGAGAGAGATATCAGCATTGATGAAAGCTTGATGTTATTCAAAGGTCGTCTTGCATGGTTACAATACAGTCCACTAAAAAGAGCACGGTTTGGGATAAAAATGTTTTTGTTATGCGAATCGTCATCTGGCTATATTTATGGAGGTATTTGATATGCAGGAAAAGGGACTGCTTTAGGAGATGGTTACGAAGATTGTTCACAAGGAACTAAGGTTATAACGGAACTTATGAGACCATATTTGAACAAGGTTTATTGCATGACTGCAGACAATTTTTATATGAGTCCTGAATTAGTAGAACTGCTCATTCAAAATAAAACCGATTGCTATGGTACTGTACGAGCTAAACAACAAGGCATGCCCCTTGACGTCTATACTGAAAAACTGAAAAAAAAAGTGTTGTTGCTTCACAGAAAGGAAAATGTATGGCATTACGCTGGAGAGACAAGAAAGAAGTTTGTCTTCTGAGTACTGTGCACAATTCAGAAATGAAACAGGTGCAAGTACGATCAGCTATAGTGAACACACCTGCTGCTGTAGTTGATTACAATGATACAATTGGGGGTGTTGATCGTGCTGATCAAAATGTTGGTTCCTATCAATCAAATAGGGAAAGACAAAAGGTATATTACAAAACATTATTTCAACACATAATGGATCAAGCAATTTTTAACAGCTTTATCATTTACAAAAAATGTGGTAGTGAACTAGATCCTTTAGATTTAAGATTGAAACTGTGTGAAAGAATATTTGAAGAACACCACAAGCCTGAAATGGTACCAAACGTGGACCCAGTTGTACTTTCAACCCCATAAGACTTACTGCTCAACACTTCCCATCATTTATACCTCCCACCCCTAAAAAGCGTGAACCAACTAGAAGATGTATTGTGTGTTGCCAAAAAACAGTCAATGGGAAAAAAATACGAAAAGAAACAAAAGTGTGGTGCAAAGATTGTAGTGTTGCTATGTGCGCAATTTCATGTTTTGAAAATTTTCACACGAAGAAAAACTACTAAAAATATAATGAAAATTGAATTTTACAACAGATTGCAACAAAATGAAAATTGCTATAATTACTATTGATTCATTATTTTATTTTGTAAATGAATAAATAAATCTAAATGTTTTTTATAAAATAGTAATTGAAAATTATTAAACTTCTTTATTTGAATAATATAATATTTTAATGAGGAAAAATAAATATATGAAAACCAGCAAATTTTAATTTAGTATTGGAAAACTATTATGAATAGCTATGGAAAGGATGCCAATAACAGGTAATGCTGAGAAGCCCATAATAGAAATTGTTTTCTTTGACAGTTCGTGCTTCCCTGCATAGCATAAAACAAAAAGAGCAACTGGAAAGAGGATGCTCAATTAATAACAGGCAGGTAAGGGGCAATTTTTCGGCAATTTTTGCCTGTAGGGGTCAACTTTTGGTGTGGTACCATTGTCTGTAATAGCCATGGTTCTTCTACCGGGTTGATACATAATAATTTTAAAAATTAAATATTGACAAAATTTTTTTCCCCCTCTTCTCTTTTTTTTATTTTTTAATTTTTATTTATTTATTTCTTTAATTATTTATTTATTTATTTATTTATTTATTTATTTATTTATTTATTTATTTTCTTTTTTGTTTGTTTTTGTTTTGTTTCTTATTCGGTTGTCCCTTTATTTTTTTTTCTTTTATTAGACTCGGTTGATTTTTGCACCTTTATAATCTCATTTATTACTTTATTTTATGTGTATTTTTCATTAACCCCGTTTTGGGCTTTTGCCTGTTGGAGGGCAACTAGGGGCTTTACCCTCCGGTTTATCCTGTGGTTATCGCCCCCCCCCCCCCGTTGTTGCTACAATTATTATTATTATTCTTATTGGTCCCCTCTTGTTCAACATTTATATTAATGACCTACCTTCACATATAAGATCATCTCGAATTCTGCTTTTAGCATATGACTTCAAATTATTTCGAAGTATATGTGAACCTCCAGACTCTGTGTTGCCTCAGGAAGATGTTAATAGAGTGCTCGAATGGTGTGAAATCAACTTTTTAAAAGTCAACCCAACTAAAACGAGAGTTGTAACTTACTCTCATGCTGTCATGCCGCTCATATATAACTACAGGATCAATAAACAGGTTTTGCAGCGTACGAGAACGATCCGTGATATAAGTGTTATCTTTGATGATAAACCATATTTTCACCGTCATGTTGCTCTTATAACAAGCCAAGCATATCGCATGCAGGGACTTATCAGCAGATCAACTCATTCTTTTAAAAGACCCAAGTGGTTTACCGTTCTATTTAAAACCCTTGTCGTCCCACATCTTCTTTTCTGTTCTTGTGTGTGGAATCAATTAACACAAACTGATATTAAAAAACTCCACAGTATGTTTTCACGCTATTTTAAAATTATTTTCAGACGCTATTTTACACATCTTATGGACTTTAGCATAGACAACATACTTAAAGAAGATCTTTGCTTTCATATATGATCTAGATTTTCCGTGCAAAGCTATTCATAATATCAATGATTCCTCAAGTTTTCTCATTGCTTTTAACTTAAATGGTTCCATATATCAAACACGATGTAAAAATATTTGCTATGTTCAGAAAGTAATTCAATTAATCCGTTTACCAGATTATTCTTAAAGTATAACAAACTGAGTGATTTTGTAGACATCTTTAATGCTAACTATTATACCTTTTATAATGAACTCTTAAACTACTTTGATAATATGTCCACGAGCAATTTTTAGCTCTTAGTCTATTTCACATGTACTGTAACTGACTTTTTATTTAACTGTATGCTTATATGCTTTGCCTTTTTTTATGTTCTTTTACCTCCGTTAATGATTACTTGTATCTATCTTCAAATTTTTTGTCTCATTTTATTTTATTTTTTAGTGTGTTCGTTGTTAAAGGTTTATTTCCAACTGTTTTTGCTCACACTTAAAACAAATAAAATTGAAATTGAAATTGATGTTGAAATTATTATTATTATTATTATTGTTTGGGGAAGCCAAACTCGGATCAAGTCCGGAAGCCAGTCCCAGAAGCGGACCCAAAAGAGGGCCAAAGCCCAAGGGACTCAAATGCGAGGGAGGGAAAGGATGTTTGGGAGTAATGATGTTTGGGTGTAGGCATTTTCTTACTATGTGACAGGTGTTTAGAATTGTGGCTTTCTGTAAGGTTTTGTATAAGTGTGGGTTTAAATTTAGGGTTGACAGGCTTTTGTGTAGCATGTGTGGAATAACCCCAGTGGCAGAAAGAACGATAGGAACAATGTGTACTCTGTTAACTCCCCAAAGCCGTTTTATTTCATGTGCAAGATCCGTATATTTAGTGATTTTGTCAGTGTATGCCTTTTGCAAATTGTGTGTGTTGGGGATGGAGATATCAATTATGTAAGTCACTTTGTTTTGCTTATCTACTAATGTAATGTCTGGTCTGTTATGAGGGATAGTTTTGTCAGTGATTATAGCTCTGCAAAAATATATTTTATGTTTGGTGTTCTCTAAGACTGTCTCGGAGATATATTTATAAAAAGGTGTGTGAATATCCTTTAGCGTGTGTATCTTAGCTAAATGTTGATGTATGATGTTGGCTACCTGCTTATGTCTGTGTAAATAATCTGTCTGCGTGAGTAGTTTGCAACAGGATATGACGTGTTGGATGGTTTCTTCTGCGATATGGCATTTCCTGCAAGACCCGTCAGTCGAATCTTTGATATGTTTTCTGTAGTTTTTAGTGTTATTAACCTGGTCTTCTATGGCAATAATGGTTCCTTCAGTTTCCCCAAAGAGACTCCCTTCACTCCACCAAAAGTTCGACGCTTTTTTGTTGCTGTGTGGCTGGTTGAGGTTCGAAGGATGTCTACCGTGGAGTTGCTTTCCGAGCCATGATTGAAGTTTAGTGCATGTTGTAGGAATGTTATGGGTGTTCTGCATGCTGTTCAGATTCAGGTGTGGATTTTGTTTCTGCCATGCAGACTGCTTTGCGTAATGGTGATGTGTGTTGTTTAGAGTAAATAAATTCTCTGAATGACTGAGTCTGCTTCTGGTGTAGATCTGTTATGTCAATAAGACCTCTGCCTCCCTCTGATCGAGGCAGGGTTAGTCTTTCAATAGCTGCGTGTGGAGAGTGCTTTCTGTGCTTTGTAAGTAGTTTACGTTTTTTTCTTTTCAATCCCTCAAGATCTGTGTGTGTCCATTCTATGGCTCCAAATGAGTAGGAGAGTATTGGCGTGGCATAAGCATTGATGGCCTTGATTAAATTTCTGGAATTTAAATGCGTTTAAAGTATTGTCTCTAGCTTATAAAGATATTGTTTAGTGAGTGTATTCTCCATGTGTTTGTGCTCCAGAAGCTTGGCTTGCTTAAATCCTAGATATTTGTAAAATTCTTCATTTTCCAAAGCTGCAATGTAATCTGGTTCATCTAATGTGAAGCCCTCTTCCCTGAGTACTCCAATTTTAATGTGAATGGTTTTGCATTTGTCCAACCCAAGTTGCATGTGTATGTCTTTTGAAAAGGTTTGTGTAATGTCAAGTAATTGGTGCAAATGTGTTTGTGTGGAGGCGTAGATTTTCATGTCGTCCATGTAGAGTAAGTGTGAAAGCGTGTAGTGGCAGCTTTTATTATGTTTAATTGTGTAGCCATAAGTTGTACCGTTCAGTCTGTTGGAAAGTGCATTTAGTGCAAGACAAAACCAGTGGGATATCTGGAAGATGCCCCGGTTTATCTGTATTTTGTCAGTGGTGATGGTTTCACTGTTGAGTGTGAGGTGTAGTGTAGATATCTAATGCAGCCTTGTACTTTCTAAAAATGTCTTAAGTGTATAGTTTATTTTATATAATCGTAGTGTATATATAAGGCATGAGTGTGGAAAACTAACAAATGCCTTTTTGTAGTCAATGTAGGCTGCATGAAGGTGTCGATATTTATTGTGTATTTGCTGTAGGACCACATCATCTACCAGGAGTTGCTCCTTACAACCCATGTGGTTTATACGGTATCCCTTTTGTTGCCCAGTGAGAATGTTGTTTGTATCTATGAGTGTATAAATTTTGTTTGCGATACAGGCAGTTATTTTTTGTAAAGTGTAGGCAGGCATTGGATAGGTCTATATTGTGTGGGATCTGTATTGTTATGTGACTTTGATACCATGTATGTTATTCCTTGTGTGAGGAAATGTGGCAATGACTGTGGTTTTTGCAAAGTGTTGGAGATCTGTTTTGCAAGCGCCAGATGCAAACAGGTGAAGCGCTTATACCAGAAGTTCTGAATTTCATCTACACCTGGAGCCTTCCAATTGTGAGTATGTTTAATGACTTGTGAGAGTTCATCAGCTGTTATGTCAGTATAAGGCATGTTTGATAGTGTGGATGCTAATTGCTCTCCTTCCCTGATCCAGCTAGCTTCCCTATTATGTTCAACTGAGACAGACCAAAGAGACGACCAATAATGTTGTACTGCTGTTTGTTTTGGCAGACCAGTGTTTGGTGACTGTGTTTAATCTTAGTTTAACGGCTTACAGAATGTCTTATCATTGTTTGCAAATAACTTGTTCTGCTGTTTGCGCTGAGTGCATGTTTTCTATCTCTTCAGGCGTTTTGTTTTTGCAGCTAACTTTTGGTTTAATGTGTCCATATCTTCCGTAATGTGTTGATTGTGCTGCTCATGTCTGGTGTGCGTTTTAATCTTCCTAAATAATTGTCTGAAGCGTTTGTTCTGCTTTGATGAAGTGTTGTTTTCAGTGTACTGTGTGAGTCTACCTAACTGCTTGCGGATTTCGTCAATCTCAGACTCAATCCGCTTTTGCCATTTAGGTTTCTGTTGGGTGTATAATTTTTATGTGTTTTTATGGATTGGTTTCCTACCCTGTGTGGATACAACTGTAAGAGCCCCAGTGTAAATAAGTAGGTGTATGTATTCTAAAGATAGATTTTCTTCAATGTACTGTGGTAAGATTTATGTGTTCATGTAAGATAAAATTTCCCCTGTTTTGCTGTATATGTTTATTTTAGGTATACCTGGTCTTTGTGTGGGATCTGTTCCCGTGTAAACTGTAAGGTATCTTTGTAGGGTGTCATTTAATGTTTCAATAAGTTTGGTATTCGTGTTGTGTTGTGGATGAAGTTCATTGTTGAGTGTGTGTTCTACAAGTTCATTAGTGATGTCAATGTTAGTGTTTGATTCTATGTGTTGAGTGTCGGTTTGTGTAGATGGCTCGTGATTTTTTTAGCTGTTGTGCAACTTCTTGCTTTTATTTCTGTAGCGCGGGTAAGGGTATTAAATTGTTCATAAAAATTGTGCGACGCTGATCTGCAATGCGTTGTTCAGTGACTGTGATGTGAGGATACATGTCTTTGAAAATGTTATTTAACCGTTGTCTGTAAGCTGTAGTGTTAGTTTCCAATTTACTGACTGCGTAATAGGCTCGCATGATAAAACAGTTTATGTCTTTGGTAAATTTCATGTGTTGGCATGGCTTGCCTACCTTAGTGGTCGAGGGCAAATAAGCTCTCGAAACACTAGGAACAGATTGTGGCTTTGCAGTAGCCGAAGAGGGGTTGGTGCTGCTTTCACCACCAGTGGCCCTGGGAGATTGTGGCATATTTTTCGAACGTGAGCCCCTGCCTAACCCACGTGCGCAGACCTTGGTAACCCGGGTGACGTCCGAACCGGTATCAGATAACGCACTAGCAATAATCATATTGATCACCAATAAATGGGTGGTCTTGTTAGCCATCTCCATCATCAGCAGGCCCTTGGTTGATGCAATCAGCTCTTCAGCCCTACTGGGTCATCTGGACCCTCAAGAATAAT
>JAHWFO010092422.1:0-15141 GCA_023313115.1 Rhysida immarginata
AGATATCGCAATAATTTTATTTTTACATGAAAGCCTGTACCTTAATCTACTTTTCTACATAATTTCCGTGAATATTGAGGCACTTGTCATAACGTGGCACCAGTTTTTGAATACCCTCCTCATAAAATTCTGCCGCCTGACTTGTTAACCACTGTATCACAAATGTTTTGACTTCGTTATCGTCTTGAAGACGCTGACCACCCAGGTGTTTCTTCAAGTGCAGGAACAAATGGTAGTCGCTGGGCGCCAGATCAGGACTGTATGGAGGATGATCTAGAGTTTCCCATTTAAAAGATTTGATGAGATCTTTGGTCCGATTAGCCACATGTGGACGGGCATTGTCATGCAGCAAAACGATACCCTTACTCAACTTGCCACGTCTTTTGTTATGGATTGCACGACGCAGATTGTTCAATGTCTCACAATAAGACGCTGCATTGATTGTCTCATTACGAGGCAGAAACTCCACTAGCAATACTCCTTTTCTGTCCCAAAAAACTGTGCACATGATTTTCCGGGCAGAAATTGTTTGCTTAAACTTCACTTTTTTGGGTGATGATGAATGTCGCCATTCCATGGATTGTTGTTTCGATTCTGGTGTGACGTAGGCCACCCATGTTTCGTCACCAGTAACAATTTGGTCTAAAAAATCTTCACCTTCATTGTGGTACCGCTCAAGGAAAGTCAATGCACTGCCTAAACGTTGGGTTTTGTGCAAATCCGTCAACATTTTTGGAACCCAACGTGAACACAATTTCCGGTAATTCAAGTTCTCAGTCATAATGCGATACAAAACACTACGAGAATATTGAGGAAAGCAGTCGCACAATGATGAAATTGTAAAGCGTCTGTTTTCTCTCGCCTTTTCGTCCACTTTCTGCACCAAATCTTCATTAACGACCGAAGGACGCCCACTCCGTTCTTCATCATGCACATTTGTGCGGCCATCTTTAAATGCTCTCACCCATTTCCTTACCATTCCATCACTCATAATGTTTGTCCGTACACTTCACAGATCTCACGATGAATATCGATCGGTTTTACGCCTTTAGCACTAAGAAATCGTATAACAGCCCGTACTTCACAATCGGCGGGACTCACGATTGTCGGAGGCATCTTAAACACTCAGTAAACAACGTATACAATGAAGAATCAGACTGTAATGGCGTCAGTGCGTAGACAAGAGATGTAGTTAACCAGCGCGCATGCGCGGAACGCCGACCGTAGCGCTGCGGCGGCGGAATCGCAAAACGGTACTTACTTAAAAAACATGCCTCGTAGATCAGTAATGTTGTAGCATTAGAATGTCTTATATAACTCTGGTACGCATTACTTTTATTCTGATAAAATAAGGTAAGTTCTGTAGTCCACCAATTTTTGATTGATTCGATTGATACTATCGGTCTTAATCTCGTAAGTCTCGTCTAAGATATAATTATAGTAATCCGTACTCATTTATTTGAATGATGGCTTCCAGACTTTAGATGATTTGGGTTGATCATAAACATTATAATAGGATGTTAATTCGAATTGTATAGCTTTATGGTCACACCGAGGTATATTAATCAATTCAATGTTGTCCCAAGAAAGTTCACACATGGTCTATTATAGTAGCCGTTTTTGAAGTGACTCTGGTGGAGTGGGAAATAATTTGCAGAAGTTTCAGTTCTAATGTTTCAGATTCAGTTTCAGATCTAAGGAGTGTCAAGTCATGAGATGGACGAAGATCGTCGCAGTTGAAGTCTCCTATGCCAAACTCTTTAAATACATTGAATAACTTTCTGGCAATGGCGTAGTATGTATGCGTTTTTTTGAACCTTCCACACGTTAAAACATCGATGACCTACGTAGAGTTAACTTATTAATAACATGCGCTGTTACTCCGAGATACGCTCTACGATGAGAAGTCCACTGATCCACTGTTATAGAAACAGTCTTTGACGCTCTGAGAACTTTACGCACTTCTTCTAATTCCAGCTCAAAATTTGAATCAATTCTTCTTCCTACAGTTCGTCGACTAGGTAGAAAATTGTTTGGACCTAGTCTTTGGTAGAATATCTTAAGTCTAGTTCTCTCAACAGTACTCATTGGCATCATATCCTTCGCGATTAAATCTGCCAACATCTTTTCAAATGTTGTCTGCCTTATCTTCTGAGTAAGTGTATGCTGTTGCAGCTGGTGGGATGCTATTATTTTCTTCTGAGTATGCTCTGGCTGTTCAGGGTCCGTAAAATTTCTTTCTATCTTTCTCCCTTTTTCAGCACTTAAGTTTGCGTATTCAAAACCATGGGCAGTCTGATAAATAAAATATATAATTAGTACATTCCTTCATCCTTCTCAAACCTTGCTACTTGTACTTTGCGGAGTAATGCTTACCTTAACGTGTAGATGAAAATTACTGAAGCTTTTTTACAATTTTTTCTGCAGTACACAAGGTATGAGGGTCGTACAAATGAAAACGAAAATTTGTGTGGGGAAAAAAAGACGTGTAGGATCGTAAGATTTTGTTTTCAACAATTGCGAAATCCCACGCGCAAATTGAACAATAGGTTGCAAGTGTTGCATCACGTGAGAAAGAAAGATAGCTCTGCGCGTGATCGCTTCGTCCACACAACAAAATGGAATCATCAAAACAGGAACAGAGAGCAGTAATTCGATTTTTGACATGTGAAAGAGTTTCAGCTTCTGAAATTCATCGTCGTATGCAGAACGCCTATGGAAATGACTGCCTAACCTTCACTCGTGTTTGGGCATGCAGCAAGAGGTTTTCGGAGGGACGATAATCATTGCAAGATGATCAACAATCTGGACAAGCAAACTGCGCCATCACGGATGATTCCAAAGCCAAAATTGACGCTGTCTTAAAGGAAAATAGAAGAGTGACAAGCGATGTAGTGGTTGCTAAAACTGGCCTTAGTCGTGGAACTGTTCACTTCATTATTAGGAAAAATCTGTGCACAATAGTCCCGCATCATTTGACATCAGAACAACTGGGAGTTCGAATGACCATGTCCCTGAACATTTGACTCGCTATGAAAAGGAAGGAGAGAGTTTTCTCGACAGAATCGTTACAGGGGATGACATTTGGTGCTTTCATTTCCAGCCCGAAGGCAAACGTCAAAGTCGTCAATGGAAGCATTATGGGTCACCACCCCCGAAAAAATCAAAAGCAATCGCAAACAGCACGGGGAAAGTGATGTTGACCGTGTTTTTTGATCGCAAAGGCCAGATTTTACTGGACTTTCTTGAAAAAGGCACCACAGTTAATGCAGCACGATATGGGGAAACATTAAAGGCACTGCGCGTGGCCATCAAATGAATTCTTACAGAAGGAATGCTTCTTGTCCACGACAACGCGCGTCCTCACACCTCGAAAGCAACGGTAGACCTCATCAAAAAGTTCAACTGGGAAGCAATGCAGCATCCACCTTACAGCCCTGACTTATCCCCATGTGAATTTCACGTAATTGGGTATCTCAAGAAACATCTGAAAGGCCGCAGGTTTCAGTCGGACGATGAAGTGAAGAAAGAGGTTTTGGAATGGTTCCACACGCAAGCGAAAAACTTCTTCTATTACACGCCTTCTTACAGAGTGGGATAAATGCCTTAACGCATTTGGAGAGTATTTTTAAATTCCTTGTATACACTTTAGATAAAATAAATAATTTTCGTTTTCAGTTGTACGACCCTTATACATTTAGCACTAAAGTTAATGAGATTTCTGAGAGGTGTGGCAGGTGTTACCCTACTAGATAGAGTGTACAGCAGCACAATAAGGGAATCTTTAGGTGTTGAGCCGCTACTTCTCCGCATTGAGAGATCTCAGTTGCGCTGGTATGGTCACGTGATACGGATGCCGCAAACTAGTCTTCCTAGGCAGTTGTTATCTTCCAAGCCGGTGGGTAAGAGACCAAGGGGTCGGCCTAGAACCAGGTGGCTAGACTACATGGAGAATCTGGGTTCGAGTCACTTGGATATTACCAGGGAGGACATGCGCCTGATGGCGGAAGATCGCGATCGCTGGAAATCCTCCATAGGGCTGCTGCCCCCGCGACCCTAACGGATAAGCGGGTTTGAAAAGTAAGTAAGTAAGTAAGTAAGTTATTGCCCTCTTCGGGCACCTGAATATTTTCGAAAAACGTTACAACAATTAAGGAATCCATTTTTTGGCATGTTTATTCCACAGTCTTGTCTACAATACATTGTAATAATTTTCCGTGAAACACATTTTGATTGTTCTATTTTCCATAGCAGGGGGGTAGGGCAGAGGGAAACAAAAGGAATATACTTGTTTTTTTCATGAGAAATTACGGAAAGAAAAATAATTAACTGACTTTCCGTTGAATTATAAGTAATAGTAAACTAATTAGTTTAAGTTATAACTAATTAAGTTTAGTTATAACAACGATAGTAGAATAGAAGGTAAGGAATCTCCTATTTTATTGTCTGGCAAAAAAAGTACACTAGTGCAAATGAGTAGCCTAAAAGCAAAGACGGACATAGTCATTTTTTGACTTTTTGAGTTAGGAGTGGTTTCCCATGGTATTTTTCCCGCTGAATTCAATGGCGCTATCCTTTTGAAGCAAAAGTGGCTAGAAATGGCTTAAAATTAAGTTTACAGTGTGATGTGTAAAGCAAAAACGGACATGTAAAATAGCGTTTTGAAGCAAACACAGACACATCCTTATAAACCAATGGGAACTCAGGATTTTGGTCATGTGAACAAGATGGCTACCTACATCGTGTCATCTGCTGCTGGAAAGAGATTAAACTTTTGTTGTTGATGATAATACAGTAACAGGTGATTGTATGACAACATTATTGAGGATGAACTGGTGCTAACAGGAATCTCCTTTGATCATTAAAAACTATTAACGAAAAATTTTATTTCATTTTACATTTCAAAACTGTTTATTTTCTTTAAAAACTTGAAAAAAAGTATGTTTCAACAAATTTTAAAAAAAAAAGTTACAATAATATTTTGTAATAAATAAAATCTTTTATTTTCCATTATAATAAAAAAATTTTGTGATACTTGCCATTGAGTCGCAATGTTAAAACGTACTTGAGTTCCATGCAAACACAGACACGGTCCACATTATGAAGCAAAGGCGGACATCGCAATTTTGGACTTCACTTTTCACATTTAAAAAATAAAAAAGTAGGTGGTAAAGGTAATTCGTTTAATTACATATTTTTTTAACTTAATTTTAAAAAAAAAATTATTAATTTAACATAAAAAACAATGCTACAACAAAAAAATGAGTTTTTCTCAAAATCACATTCGTGGCGTATGTCCGTCTTTGCTATTAGGCTACTCAAATGTTTTTCACCACGCGCGCCATAATCTTTTAGTGTGCGAAGTGCGTTAGTTATATAGAGTAGAATAGAATAGATGAGTATGAAAAACCAACATTTACCTTCCAAGATTTTAAAATTATTTTTAAAAAAAGAATTAAAAACTAAAGTAGATGGATTAATTAATCGCACAGACTGAGAATGTGATGATATTTTTGTGCATCAAGAAAATGTAGAAAATCCTGATACAACTATTGATATGGGTACTTAAGCAGGCATATGATAGGTTTTGTTGCTTATTTGATGCTAAACAAGTTTGTAATTGGTATTTTTTGTGTATCTCCTACGATTTAGTACATACGATTTGCATATGTCTTAATTTGCATATTGACAACACTGTATGTCCCACCATAAGAAAGAGCACCCTCAACTTCCTATTCACACCCTTAGGGACGTTGCGATACTACTGATATGAGTAAGTATCGTTACTTTTCTCTCGATATTGGCAGTATCGGTATCGATATCGGCTATTCGATAATATCGTGGTATCGAAAAAAAAAAGAAAAAAGTTAGAAGCGCCGTTCAAGCCATTTAAAATTCAGTATCGATGTACTGTTTACTATGTTTGGAATACAGCAAAGTGTATTTGGAAAAAAACGCATTAAATTTTGTAAAATAATTGGCAGAATGTATAAAATTTCACGTGCTGAATCTGAATGGTATTATCTACGGTTACTTTTGCTTCATACAGTTGGGGCCACGTCTTTTGAAGATTTAAAGACAGACCATAATGTTACTTTTTTACTTTCAAGAAAGCAGCATTGCAACATGGAGTAGTTCAAGATGATACGGAATGGTTTCGTTGTTTGCATGAAGCAACAGCTTTTCAGATGCGATTTCAATTAAGACAGTTCTTTTATTGCCATTTTTCAACAACCATCAAACACTGTTCAATTATGGGATACTTTTAAAGATTCTCTTAGTGAAGATTATTTGCAGCATCACATCCCGAATAAAGCTTATCATTTTAGTCTCAAAGATAGTAGTAAAACACATAAATTGCATGGTTTTTCTGTTTCATCATTTAACCTCCCATCTATTAATGATTTCTTAGAAACTGACGACAAGATCATTTTTCTTAAAAATCCAAATCTTGAGTATAACTTGATGGTTCAACAAGCTAATCGTGTGCAACTTTTGATCATTACTGAAATCATTAAAGTAATTCAACAGAATAATACAGATAAAAGCTATGCATATTTCATAGATGGTCCCAGTAGTACTGGAAAGACATTTGTATATCAGTGCCTCATAAAAAATGTTTCGATTTAGGTCTAGAAGTTATCTCTGTGGCATGGACTGGCATTGCTGCTATGTTTTTACCAAATGGTCGCACAGTACATAGTATGTTTAAGTTGTCCTTGATTCTGCATGAAAATTCTGTATCTTCATTAAAAATTAATAGTAGAGGTACATCATACAGGGTAAATACAAAAGTCTGAACCGCCCTTTTATTTTTTGAACCGAAGCAGATATGTCAATTTTGATGAATCCAATGAATAGGAAGTTGTGGGTGGCCTATCCCATGGTGCACTTTCATCATCCCAAATATGCAAATTAGGACACATTCATAATTTTTCTCAAAAACCGTAAGGGATAGAGAAAAAAACCCAATTGCAAACTTGTTCAGCATAAAAAAACAAACAAAACAAGAAAAAATCATCCAAATCGGACCAACCAATCACCCACAATCACGTGGTGAACTGTTTGTAGCTTACAAACAGTCACACTGCACAAACAAGTTACTTTAAACAGTTTAAAAAAAAGTTAATCAACAAAATGCTCGATGTGACGACCGTGGGCACCATAACACAATTGGGCACGGACGCCAATTGACTAAACTGACTAACTGACGCCAAAACATCGGCAAGCATGGCTGGTGTCACTCCTCGGCACGCTTCCTGGATTCGTTGAACCAGATCCTTCAGTGAGGCGGGCTGCGTAGCATAAACCTTGTCCTTCAGGTATCTCCACAATAAAAAGTCAAGTGGTGTAAAATCAGGGGAGCGGGGTGGCCAACGAACTGGTCCTTCTCGGCCAATCCATTGTTGTCCAAACATCTCACTTAGACGCTCGCGAACGACCAACCCGTAATGTGGAGGAGCTTCATCATGCTGAAACCACGTACGCTGATACGAGGCCAATGGCAAATCGTCAATGAAGTCTGTGACTACCGCGTTGAGATTTTCAGCCCGGTAGCGTTCTGCAGTCAGTGTTCCATCGTAAAAAGACGGTCCAACCATAGTGTCATTGAACAATCCACACCACACATTGATTCTCCAGTTCACTTGATGAGTTGCTTCTCGCACACATCGCGGGTTTTCGTCTGCCCTATGATGATGGTTGTGCCTGTTGATAACTCCATCCCTGGTGAATTGGGCTTCATCTGTTCATAACACCTCATGAATGAAGTTTGGATTGTCATCCAGGCAGGTAAGTAACCAGTTGCAGAAGGCGGTCCTAGCAACATAATCCAATGGCAGTAACTCCTGGTGACAATGAATATGGTATGGGTGAAAATGATGTGCGTGTAGAATGTTGAGAACAGTTCTCTGATGGCAGCCAACATCTGCAGCAATTGCTCTGCTGCTTGTGTGGGGATTTGCAGAACTATTGTTGTTCTATCCTCGTCGCCTTGTGCCCTTGGTCGTCCTCGTTCTGCATTAACATTCCCTGTAGCCTCGAATCTTTGAATAATGTGACGCATTGTTTGATGAGATGGATGGCGTTCGTTAGGGTATCTGTCTCGATACAACCTAACTGCAGCATGTAGGTTTCTCCTTGCCTGTCCGAAGCAGAATATCATGTTGACCATTTCCGGAACAGTGTAGCTTGCCATCCTGGAATTGTTCTGTCTTCTGTGTGCTGAAACATGCCTTTTATTTGCTTTTCCGCATGAAAGTAAATGTGAGTATGGTAATTTTTGTTAATTTTTTGATTTGCATGCTTTGCATGGTGGAAACATCAACATTCAGTTATCCTTGTGCAGTATGACTGTTTGTAAGCTACAAACAGTTCACCACGTGATTGTGGGTGATTGGTTGGTCTGATTTGGTTGATTTTTGTTTTGTTTTTTTTTTATGCTGAACAAGTTTGTAATTGGGTATTTTTCTCTATCTCTTACGGTTTTTGAGATAAAGTTTAATGTGTCCTAATTTGCATATTTGGGATGATGAAAAGTGCATATGGGATAGGCCACCCACAACTTCCTATTCATTGGATTCATCAAAATTGACATATCTGCTTCGGTTCAAAAAATAAAAGGGGGGTTCAGACTTTTGTATTCACCCTGTATATCAAGCCAGCAAGAATAATAGTTTGGGATGAAGCACCCATGACAAATGTTCATGCATTAATGACCGTCAATAGACTTCTTCAAGACATAGTGGGCAATAATATTTTTGGTGGGAAAATAATTGTCCTTGGGAGACTTTAGACAGGTATTACCAGTAGTTCCAAATGCTTCACGACAAACGATAGCTCAAAACTGCATCAAGTTTTCACCTCTTTGGCCATGTTTTAAGGTTTTTTGGGTTATTTTAAAATATGCGAGCTACCTCAGATGAATTAGAATTTTTAAATTTTCTACTTTAAATTGGTGATGGGGAGTATCCTTCAGTCACATTCAATGATCAGCTATCAAATGGTTCTTCTCTTATTGATTTGCCATTAGAAATTATTGCGAAAAAAGATATTGTATATGAAATATTTGGCAAAACATTTCACTTCACCAGATCATGTTATTAATTTTTCTAAGTTTTAGAAAATGAACATTGTAATGTAATAAATTTTAAAGTTTTAGACCTTATACCTGGTACATGGAGGACATATATTAGCGTGAATAATCTCATAACAGAAGACGAAAACCAAATTATTCATTTTCCAATAGAATTCCTAAATAGTTTAGAATTCAGTGGTTTGCTTCCACATACTCTCACATTAAAGACTGATGCAATTGTAATGCTGTTAAGAAAACTAAATGCTACCCAAGGACTTTTAAATGGAACTAGATTAATTGTCAGGGATATTTATGACCATTGTTTAGATTTGGAAATCATCACTGGAGAAAGAGCAGGACAACGAGTTTTAATTAATAGAATTGATTTATCTCCATCAAACACAACACTCCCTTTCTCTTTTAAAAGGCGTCAATTTTCTATCCGTTTGGCTTTTTGTATGACAATTAACAAAGCCCAAGGGCAAACTTTAGACCGTGTTGGTATTTATTTACCTCAGCCTGTTTTTAGCCATGGCCAGGTATATGTAGCGATGTCTCGGCTGCGATCACTTAACAACTTAGAGGTTCAAATAGTGCCAAAAGCTAACAGAACTCTTAATGTAGTATACAAATAGGTTCTACATTAAATTTTTTCATGTGCAATATAAATTGAAGAACTATGTGGCCCATATGTTGGATATGCTGACCATGCAGACACATGTTTGCAAGAGTAAATAAAGAAACCTTTAGGGCTGGACAGATTGTTATTTTACAGTCTTCCTTTACAGATTCAAAGTGTAATGAAATATGAAAGAGTGTACCAGAAGGTACCATACCAGGAGGTACTGTGGTTTCATTTATTTTTCTCAATTTTTTCCGATTTTTATGGTTGCCGATATATTTTATTCTTTTGTTTATCATTTGAATAAGGCTTCATCGAGAAACTGCTATTTACTATGTTTTGGAAGAAACAAAGTGTTGTACTGGATTGTAAAAAATCTCAATAAAGTTTGATTTGATTTGATTCGATTCTATGCTATGCTATGGAAGGATCCACAGGACCACAATTCACATTAACTTATCTAGCCATCAAGTTTTGATGGGTTTTCATCTATTTTCATTTAAAATATGCCAATTTCCCTTTCGCCTTGCCTTTTGCATAAGCATCAATAAAGCTCAAGGTCAAACTTTTGATAAAGTTGGCCTCTATCTTCTTCCACAACCTGTATTTAGCCATGGCCAGTTATTTGTGGCTAGGCCTATGCCACGCGTCCATCATTTCAAAATTTAAGAGTACAAACATAACCAAAAAGTAACAGAACCTCCAATGTCATCTTAAAAAAATACTTTAAATACAAATTCATAATGTATAATTAGAATAAAAAATTAAGATAATATTTAATGAGATAAAATGAGATACAATCTTTATACCATATATCTAAACTCTACAGTTGTTAAGCGGTTTAAATTATCAGATGTAAAAGCTTAAAAGAGACTTTAAATTTTAATTATTGTGTTTTCATTTTCAAATACATGTATTGTAAATTTATGTCTGAGTATAAATGAAAAGATTCTGTATGTATCCGTTTGAGTGTGAGGCTTGGGTCACACTAGCGTAAAACGCCACGTAAATACGCCGACGTAACGACGTCGCCAAGAGCGGCACCATGCTATTTACCGGAAGTGACATCACTGGCGTCGTTACGTCGGCGTATTTACGCGGCGTTTTACGCCAGTGTGACCCTAGCCTAACTCCGCCGACGCCAGTCCCAAGCCCGGATAAAAAAGGAGGAGGGGTTTTATTTTTTTTAGCTATTGCTAACAAATATTCTCTAAGAATTTCATACATTCTAATAAAGTTTTAAACCTTTTTCTGTGAAACCGCAAGGTTTTTTACCGTCAAATTTTGACGGGTTCCATCTAGTATTTTATATTACTTGAATTATCTTTGATTTGAATATAAGAATTAATCATTATTATAATTTTTATTTAATAGATTTCTCGTGATAGGCGAATTTATATAATGATCAAAGAAATATTTGTCGGAAAGGTGGACCCACCGCATAAGATAAGGTGGAACCCATAAGTGTTAAATTATACACGGAGAGAAATGGTTTGGATATACCGTAGTATAGTGTGACCAGATTGTTTTTCACGAGGCAATCATTCCTGGATCGGCCAGATATTGAATTTGTTCAGTGCTGACCTCGGTGATAGCGAGTGGAATTGCAACGTGAAATTTGAGAGCTTCGTCGTCACCTTGTGCCTCGTGACAATGCCAACGTGTAATGTATGCGGGGCCTTGCTGGCCAGAAATTCATAATACGATCATCAAAGGAAGCTACACAAAATAGATCCAGAAATAGCGGGTGCGAAATTGCAATGTTGCAGATGTTCACATAAGTTTAGTCTATACGAAGCTTTAAGGAGTCATCTGACATCTTTACATAATACTGAGATTGAACTTCAGACACAAGAGTTTTCATCAAAAGAAGGTCAGCATTATGTTAGAAAGTTTTCTGATTATATATCTGAATTTCTTAGGTGCATTATCAATGTAAATAGTACTGAGAATCGAACAAATTTTTTGCATTTTTGTCATGTATTTTTGAGTAAATAACAGAGCGGGACGAGGAGGTGAAATTGTATGAAACAATTTAATGAAAGACAAATAATTTGAAACCTTTGCGAATTGCAAAGAATACAGCATAAATAGTAAAGGTACAACATTCAACATCAGTCCAGGCCAGCTGCTAAGTCTTCATGGTAAGAGGGTATCGTCCGAGTTCCATCACCATTAGATCCAGGACTAGCGAGGGCGCAACTAACTGATGACGCGTAGAGGTAAGTCGTGTGGCTATAGCATTTAACCCACGGATAATGTAAAACGGATGCGACACTCAGCCAGTTTTCTAAACCCATTTTCTCCCACGGCCATCAGAGGGCCCAAAGCACAGAGAAAACATGACGCCTGGTGGAAGAGCACGTGCTGCTTTATTTTGTCGAATAATTATTGATATAAACTTCGAGATTATCTTATTTTCGTTTTCCCAACGATCCTGAAAGGTGAATAGACTGTTAATGTTTATTAAGAAATGCAATGAAACAGTAGAGACAAATTAATTATACCGTATTTTCAAATACAGTGTTCGAAATGGACGATTACATTTCTTTAAAGGGACGATTTAAAAGATGTGACCCCAGAAGAACTGAATAAAAGTTTCTTATTAGGATTTTATTTTATTATACTTTTATAATAAAAATTTACTTATCATAACGAATATGTTCCTGTATATTTCATTTGTTTCAAAATTATTTGAATAAACCTTTTTTGAAATTTATTAAAAAAAAGGTCTTCTTTCTAAAATTTCTTTATTTAAAAATCATTATAAAAATTAAACTATAAATTAAAATTTATTTATAAAAATTAATAGAAATATATTGTGTTTAATGTATGAAATATTTCAATATAAAAACTTAAAAGTAAGAATTCATATGCATAGTAGGCTACTGAAAAGAAATTTTCCCCTGGAAGAGGGCTGCACGGTGGAAAAAATAACTTTCTCCCACAACCAATAGAGGGCACCACAAAAACGAGTTATAAAGGAGTGTCGTATCCGTTTTACTTTATCCGTGATTGAACCACTGAGAGCTGCTGTGTATTTCCTCTGGCACCGCCAATTCAGAGCGCAGCAACCTCGCTGGGTAAATCGACCGGGAAGTGAAGGCTGTACAAAACAAAATCATCTGATGATTTGGATTGGAGAAATTCTCGATCTGCGGGCCAGGTTCCCGTCTCCCATTGGGCTTTCAACCGTGACAACTTCGTTGTCTTTAAGACACCTTGAGACAGCTTGGCTGTCCGTGGTGTCTGCGATAGCCCAATTGGTAGAGGCATCGGCCATGATAGTCGAGGTTCCTGGTTCGAATCCGGGTCGCAGAATTTTTCCTTCCATTTTTCAATTGAATCCCTCATATATTAGAGGTAGTGTAACCTTATGTCGTTGATTTTAGGGTTTTACACAATGGGTGTAAATGCAACCTCAATCAGCTTCAGTGGACCACCCCCCCTTTCTTCTCTAAATCAGAATCCAATGCAATGAATTCCAAGACAGCTAGCTCAAATAAATTCAATATACAAAATCAAGGACATAGGTTAGGTTCTTTAAGAAAAATTGGCAGGTTGTGACTTATTTATTTCAATAAGGAAAGCAAGGTTTGGAATTAAACAAATGTTCTCTTCATTCAAAGATAAACAAACCAATGAGATACAAAATTAAATAAAGTCTTAAATCTAAATGAAAAGAAAGTAGATAGATCTTAACACGAAAGAAGAAAGTTAATATTAAAATTCCCAAGTACTTATATAGATAATATAATATATAATATTAGAAATGAAAAAATAAATACAATAATAATTAAAAATTAACAAAATAATTAATAAAAACGATTACAATCAAAGTAAGACTAGAAATATAAAAACAAAATAAAAAGCTGACGTTTCGGATAGAGACTATCCTTTATCAAAGCAAAAAAAGGATAAAAAGGATAATTCTCTAAAAGCAATTAGACTATTAGAGATTTATCCTGAAGTTATGAAATGTGTACTAACGGACGGGTTTATATATGGTTTGCATAGGGATTAGTAATACGGTATTGGCTGAAAAGAACAAATGAGATTAATTACAAGACGTATTGGGATAGGACAGGACGAAGGACAAATAGGAAAAAAAGAGATGGCGGCGAGAAAAATGCAATAGGATAACACATAGGAAATTGAAAATGTAAAAAATTATTATAAAAAAATATATAAAAGGTTAGGAATGATAGAGTGGCTAGCAAAAAGATTACGTAAAATTCCCTGAATATCGTCAAAAGCATCGAACATTAAAAGCATCGTACATCGAGGTTAACATCGATGTTAAAAACATCGAACATCGAGGCTAACATCGATGTTAAAACCATCGAATATCGAGGCTAACTTCGATGTTAAAACCATCGAACATCGAGGTTAACATTAGTTGCCAAAGAATTCCCTGATGGTTACAAAAATACAAGTACTTATATCTAAGATAACATGCAAAATTCAATAAATGTCAATAAACCAATTGCTCTGAGGAAAGAGATAGTTCTACTCAAGATTCTATTCTTAGAAAGTTCTCTCAAATATATTTCTTTATCGTACCTTTTGTCATGACACTCAATTAGATCAATATATCAAATTTCAGTTCTACTTACAATTACGTAGTTCAAACACCTGCAGACTTGTCAAGCACTTTTAATCCACTTTAATGCACAAAAACACTTCTGTGTTTAACAGGCCATAAATTATATCACTTAGCACTCTGAAGCACAAAAACACATCTGAAGAAAATCCGGATCGATTAGTGAGTGAGTCCACTGGAAGTCTCAAAGTGTCCCCACTAAGTTCAACAGAAGAACTCACAATATGCAGTTGTCTTCCTCTCTCAATGTCGGGTTCCAATTATTGCCTGTCGCTCGAAGAAAAATCACGTTGCTCGCTTGAAGAATATCTCGTTGCTCTGAAGAATATCGCGTTGCTCATTTGAAGAATATCTCGTTGCTCATTTACAGTTGCTCTGAAGAATGTCGGGTTCCTATTTCCATATTTTGATTCTAATCATAACTGATGATTCTGAAGAATATCAATTGCATACTTGTTCCATTTCAATGTTACCTAGGGTACGTTTCTTACTCCTTGCAATTCAATAAAGATATGCATCTCAATAAAATAAAAGAATGAAGAACGAAGAACAAAACAAAAGGAATCTGGTTAACGTCAACCAGATTGACAAAGACATCCCTCTTTACTTGTAAATTTAGAATTTTTGGTTAATTGTTTGAATCAGAAAGTCAAATTGGGATTTTCGAGGAGATGCCACCCACACCAAGGGTTTTTCCATTTATATTTTGATGAGCCAGCTCACACCATAAATTGAATTTTAGAAATCAGCCTAGCTACTTGGCTAACTGTGGAAGTTGCACAGCAGCGTTTTTCGCAAATGCTATCTCTAATCAATTTCCATAATTTTCTTTATTTCATA
>JAHWFO010092436.1:0-13814 GCA_023313115.1 Rhysida immarginata
ATCCGGGGGAGGTCTCGTCGTCTCCCCCCTTCAATCCTTAGACTTTTATCCATTTAAAGTATTATAACCATGGAGAGGATGGTTATGCTCGTCCCCGACGGAAGTTTTTCCGTCGGCGAGCTCATGAAAATGATTTATGACAAGACTGGGATTCCTCCGGTGCTAGCATCGGAAGACCCAGCTTTTCAAGTTCTACAGCGTCTTTCGGCTTCTGAATGGCGATTGCTCTGTCGGCAAAGGGCAATCGCTGACCGCGTCGTTGAAGCGGATTGCGTGAAAGTGGGCAATACTAACGTCCACTTTTATCACGCGGACCCAGGACATTTGAACATCACCGTCAGGGGCATCTCGCCCATTTTGTCGACTGGTCATATTAAAAGTTTCATGTCGGGGTAAGGCGAGGTGCTAGCCATTTCTCGTCCTGTACACCCAAATGCAACTAGCCTTCAGACTGGAGATATTATCTTTGATATGAAACTCGAGACGGATATCCCCGATTCCCTTGTGATCCACGGGGAACGAGCCTACGTTTCCTACAAAGGCCAACGCCAATGTTGTTGGTACTGCAAAAAGCCAACACATGTTAGAAGGGATTGTCCCCTTCTTAAAAAATGCGAAGTTGTTCCAAGGTAGTGGGCAAATATCGTCGTTGCCCGGGCACACTTGGAATCTACCAGCTACATCTTCGCTTCGTCTCAACAGTCGGCAACAATGTCAGCGCAGGCATCATCGGACTCAGCTAATTCACTTCCTCCAGCTCCATCTTATTCATCTTGGGGAACTTTGACATCGACTCCTCCTCTCCCGTCCGGAGAGCCTCAGCAGGAACTTCCTCCTCCACCTCCTCCTCTGCCTCCTGCGACAGAAGGGGAGATTCTTCCTTCTTCCGAGATTCTTCCATCTTCGGGCGATGTCATGATTGGGGACGACAATGTGACGGATGAGGTGGTCTCTGATTTACTGATCTGTGTCACGACCCCGATTGTAGAGGAATTTCCGGCTCTTCCACCGCCTTCTCGTCCCTTTTCACAGCCAGTAGAATCAGCAGGCCTGTCTAATCGAGATGCCTTTTCATCATCTTTGCCTGGAGCCACATCCGCTTCATCTGCTTCGGCGCGGAGCGGGTCTGCATCAAATCGCAGCCCACGAAAGAAGAGCTGAAACATCATAGCAGCAGAAGGAACGGGAGACGCTCCTCTTCATCTGGCAGAGAGAGTAGCGCCAGTTCCCAAAAGGAATCGTTTCACCGTGCGCGCTCACCAATCCGTAGGTCGTCGAAGCCTTCCTCTGCTTCGAAATCGCCCTCACCTATGGATATTGGTAAGCGCCGGCCTCCTCAGCCTGCAACATGAAAATAATCTCACTGAAGGTACGCTCCCTTGGGTCTTTGTTCAAGCAGTCTGTACTATCGACGTTTATTGCTCTTCATAGCGCAGATATTCTTCTTCTTCTTCTTCAGGAAGTTAAGTTGGCCTCATCTCAACGATACCAGGATTTGCCCAATATCCGCATCATGTTTCCCGACGGCCGCTTTTACATCAATTCATCATTTCCATTTGGTCAAGGGGTTGCTACCATCGTTTTGAATCCCTCCCTCCAAATTGAGAATTGTGCATGTGACAGTGAAGACCGAGTAATAGCGTTAGACATCTTTTCACCCAAGTTAGTTTCAGACTGCTAAATATTTATGCGCCGTGCAGTTCAGCAGAGAAAAAGTTCTTCTTTAGCGATATCGAGGTTTTCTTGTGCTCTTCTCTTCCCATCATTATGGGTGGGGACTTCATAAATAACACCTTTTTGTCCGGATATATTTACCAGCTTTGTCGGCAAAATTCTCTCTTCGACTTATGGAATAACCATCCACAAAGGAATTCTCCTGGGGTCACTTTCCACCGAGGATCCCCTGTATCATCTCGCCTTGATTTATTCCTCGTTGGTTGCGTTTTTGCTGACACTCCTGGTTCTATGCCAGTGGTCCCGTGTTCTTTCTCAGACCACAGTGCCATCGTGTGGTCATGGGATCCTCCTTCTTCTTCATCCCTACAATCTGACACAGGACTTTCACCATTTAAGAACTGGTGCTTGAACGTTTCTCTGCTGGACAACAAAGACTGCAAGGGGAAGTTCGTTCAGTTCATTGAAAGTCAGCTTCGAGGCCTGTCTCCCTCACTGGCTTCGTGGATTACCCTTAGGAAGAAAATTCGTCGCTTTTGTAAGAAGGCTGGAATGCAAGAAGCTAGGCGTAAACGGCGGTCTCTCCTTGTGTTGCACAATAATTCGTAACTCTCCTCTTATTATTATTAAACTTTTTCGTAACTCTCCTCCACAAGAAGAACTGGTCACCGAGATCCGACAGATCAAGAGTGAAATCAATGCTCTTATGTTGCGGAAAGCTACCGGAGCGGCGCTCAGAACCAGAATCTCTTGGGCTGCCGATACTCGCAGCATGGCATCCTCTGTGTTTGCGGAAGAGAGACGATGGGCCAGAAAAAAAAAAGATGCAAACGTCTAATGGTAAAGGATGTTGAGGTGAAGGCCGAATCGGACATCCTCTCAGCCTTTCATACACACTTTTCATCCTTCTTTGATCATCCTATAATTCCATCAGACGCCACGAACCAGTGGGTGCAGGCACTGGATCCCCTTTCAGAGGAGGCCGATAAATTTGCCTCTCGTCCCTTCTCCGAAGACGAAGTTAAGAAGTTTTTGACAAAGGGTACCCGGAAGTCTTCTAGCCCTGGGATGGATGGCTTCCCATACTCTTTTTATACCGCCACTTGGAAACTTCTTGGACCTTTTCTGGTGGGTGTTTTTAATTCCATCTTACGTGATCCTTCCTCCATTACATCAGAATTTTCCGTCGGGAGGAGAATTTTCCGTAAAGGCTCGGATTCTGAACTTGTAACCCAGTGGAGGCCGATAACCCTGTTAAATACAGATTATGAGATCTTCACTGGGGTGTTTCAAGACCGTTTAAAACTTTATGCTGACAAGTTCTGTGATCCGGGGCAGTCCTGTTCGATTCCTTCGCGTAGGATGACGGATAATCTGCTCACCAGCAATCCCTCGCCATATTAAGTCTGGATCAGGAAAAAGCCTTTGACAAGGTGAACCATCTATTCCTGTTCCAGGTACTGCGTCATCTTCGTCTTCGGTCCTTTGCTGCCGTAATCTCAGCGCTGTATGCATCGGCCTTGATAACGATCAATGGTTTCATCTCAGCCACCTTCCCACTTTTCAAAGGGATAAGGCAGGGGTGTCCGCTGTCGCCCCTCCTTTATGTCATATACTTGGAACCATTATTACAACATCTTAATCGTCACCAAGACATCCGGGGTTACGAACTACCTGCTGCGTCAGTTAATATCAAGACTCTTGCTTATGCAGACGACATAGTGTTATTTACTTCGGACGCTTGTTCCCTGGGTGTTTATAAAGAATCCTTCGACCGCTTCAGCGCTTCAACAGGAACACGATCAACCTCTCGAAGTCGAAGGGCATTACAATTGGGAATTGGTCCCCTATCTTGCTTAGTGCATTCCCAATTACATGGTGTGGCCACGTTACTGTGCTGGGTTACGTATTCTCGTTTCTTTCATCAATGGACTCTAGTCACTGGCATAAAGTAATAGAGAAATGTATATTCCGTCTTGACAAGAACTTCCGTTTTTTCACTTCTATGTATGTCAAGGTGAGATTTATTAAAACGCACATTCTCCTGACATCTAAGAGCCTGTTTTCCCTACCGTCGTCACGGGATCTTCTGAAGCTCCGGAGAGCGATTGTAGACTGTGTGTGGGGAGTTTCGGGTCGTCGCCATCTTCTCAAAGCCGATCTCCTTTTTATTCCCTTCGAAAGGGGGGGATTGGATCTGCCTGACTTGCGGCACTATCTTAGGGCGGCCAAGATGGCCGCCGTGATTCGTCTGTTCTTGCTTCCAAGTCCATGTTGGGCGACATTCGTTTTTCTTGACCTGCACGTTTTCTTCAGAGTGAACAGGCTCTCAATTCCCTCCTCGTTGCCAGTGACTATTGACTATCACAGTCTGGACTTTTACAACCATCTAATGACTGATCTACGGACCTTTTTACCCGATCTTGGACAACTAGACCCAAAAGACTGGGGCAGTCTACATTTCTCCTGGTTTCTCCAGCATCTCGATGAAGGTGCTGCCACTGATATTTATCTTCTACGTCCTAAACTCCCATGGACCAAAATTTTTTCGAACATCAAAAGTCTTGCCTATGAGAAGTCTGTTTTTAATTATCAGTGGCGGCTATTACATCATGGTTTTTATTCACTTCAGCGACTCCATCTGTGGAGAGTGATTGATTCGGCAGGCTGCCTGGCTTGTGGAATACCAGAAACGATCCTGCACATCTTTTTCGAATGCTCGTTTGCACAATCCATCTGGAGCCGTTTAAGGCGTCACTTTGGTTTGACAAATATGTCTTACCAGTTCGTGCGGTTCCTGGTGGATGACACCACCAGTGTCCCGCTGAACAAGGACCTGGCCGTCTCCATTGCCTTTCTCGTGAATGAGATTAGCTTGCTCGTTGGGAGAGAAGAACAGGTGGGACGCCATCTGTTGAAGGAGTTTGGAAGAAAAGTGCAATGCAATTGCGCTCCTTCCTACTTCTGAAATGGTTTCGGCTGAGCCCTCTTGTGTTTAAAAGACGCTATTCAACATCTGGTTATCTTTGCGTCGTCATCAGAGGGCCACGAGGTCGCTATGTTCATCATTTCACCTTTCCCATGGTCTTCTGATGTCTTACTGGTGGGCAAACGAGCATAGAATTTGCGACGTTTAAATAAGTAACGCAGCCCTAACGGGCTGCTCGACTACTTATGGCATGAGCGTCGGACGCCCCGTTTCAAGATCCTGATTTTAGAGCGTTCGCTGGAGCGTCTACCATCTAGCTCTAGCTCCAACAGCGAAGAAAGGTGGATTCTACAACGTCACCCAGAAAAGACGATGGCACGAGAGGAAGAAAGGAGGACAGCGGACCGAAGCACCCCGAAAGTAAGAGATTGAACATAGTCAAAATTTCATGTGCCTCTCATTGTCCCATTGAAGATTCCGCCCAGGATAACAGTGGTTCGGCCGAAGTTGGAGTAAGAGACGCCGCAGATAGCGAAGGCATTTACCGGAGACAACTGCGGGACGAGAAACAACGCCGTACTCATAGCGACTTTGGACCACGGAGAAGCGACCGCCGAGGTGCTTCAAGGAACGACTGCCCTACTCGTCATCGGTCCTACTGGCGAGGGAAAGTGCTTCGATATTGCAAGCCGAGCCCGAACTCAAGTAATGACTCACAGACTCTCTCTTATCATCCTCAGAAATATCCTCAGAAGAAGGATGACCGTTCGCCGTTCGCACTAATGGGCTTGAACGCTCTCGAGGACCTCAGCGAACCCGTAATTGGATTACTGACCGAATCTGTTGGTTCCAGTGATGGCGCACATTTAGAGGACGGATTCCCAGTGAAAATAGGTAGCCTAGCGGATCAGACCCACACCTGCAGGGACATTGATTCACATTGTGGATTAGCGGTACCACACCCTGAAGCTTCCAGTCGTCGTTTGGAGATTGACTACGGCAACGAGTTAAATCCTATTCACCTTGACCCACTTTTGAAGTGGAGAGGCAGATGGTATTGCCTCCACGGAATTAAGATCTAAAAAGATCTTACAGGTGGCATTATGCAACACCCAACGTAAAAACTTGAAAACACCTCAAACGAGGCAACATGAAATTGGCTCACAGCTTTCGCTGGTCGGAAGCTAACTCCCGACACCTACCCGCTTTGACCAACCGGGTAGGCATATTCACCTTGACCCATTCAAGTCTTCCCCCGAGATTGCTCGTCTAGGAAGTAATCTTACCACAGCGAGTGAAGGAGCTTCAGCCTAAGAGGACGTAGCAGCTGAGCTGGACTAAAACACAATGTTATCACTTATTACATTTAATGGCAAAATATCCCAAATCAAGTTGACTTTTAACCAAGTTATCTCGATTTTATTAAATTGTTCATTTATACATTCATCTCCCGTCTGCTCTGTTCCTTTGCTAAAAATCCTTGACATTATTTCATCAGTTTACAGCGACATAGAGCAAAATTTAGCAACAATTATGTAACGGCACCCGGGGCAGCCGTAGCCCAGTTGTCTCACCTTGCTTAATGCAATGGTGGAGTTAAGCAACTTTGGGCGCGGCTAATCACAGGTTGGGTGACCACCTGGAAATTTCCATCTCCCCCCGTGCTTCGGAGGGCACGTAAAGCCGTCGGTTCCGGCTGCTGCGACCATCATACAGCAGTCGTTAAGATATAGGGATGGCGCAAAACTCCCTCGAAGGAGTAAGTGCCTTCGCTCCGTGATAATCTACCCTCTGTACCAGATCACGAACGGCACCCGCCTGAGAGTACTTGCTCTGCAACGAAACGTGATAGAGGCTGAAGTGCTGACGGGATGCCGTGCGGGTAATCAAGCTTTTATTCCCCGGATTCCTCAAATACCCAATAACTTTCCATTTAGATTCAAGCGCGTGCAATTTCCTATCAGTGTTTGCTTTGCAATGACCATTAATAAAGCGCAGGGTCAGACGTTAGAAACCGCGGGCATAGACCTCACTACCAGCTGCTTCTCACACGGCCAATTGTACGTCGCTCTTTTTCGGGTCAGTGATGCCAAAAATCTGTTTGTACACGCGCCAGTTAATATTACCGAAAATATTGTTTACAGAGAGGCTTTTTGTACACAATAAATATTGTTTATTATATGTTCTCTTTCTTCATTTATTAAATTATCTCTTTCATCAAGGGATAACGCATGATACTTGTTATCCCAGTGTTAATATTTTTAATTGAGATTATACCGGGTGTTTCAAAAATGACCGGTATACCGATATATTTGAAAAATCAATAAAAACTAAACGGGCAGCGATAGAAATACACCGTTTGTTGCAATATGCTTGGGACAACAGTAAATTTTCAGGCAGACAAACTTTCGAAATTAGTTCACGGTGTATTTCTATCGCTGCCCGTTTAGATTTTTCGAATATACCGTCATTTTTGAAACACCTGGTATATGCTTTAATAATATTTGTTTTGAAAATTGATGTTACGTATTATATTATTGAATTTTTACAGTATTTTATCTTATCTTAACGTATCTTTAAACTGTTGAAAAGAAAATAATTGCAAATGAACTACTCGAATTTAGGTTACATTAGGTTAGGGGACTAAACGTAAAAACTACTGGACGGATTTTGATGAACATTAAAATGGTAATAGCTTATAGTCTGGGTCAACATTTAGGGTACTATTTTCTGCGTGAAAGTGTCTTATTCCCCGGGAAAAAAATAACGGCTTAGTGGAATGGTAGTTAAACTTGCCAACAGATATCGCCAGATAGAAGATATGCCTTCTAAATACGCCTTTTAGAAAGAGGTCAATCTTTCCCAGCTGCTTCTCAAACGGCCAATTGTACGTAGCTCTTTCTCGCGTCAATGATGCCAACACTCTGTTTGAACGTAAAAATGATGCCACGTAAAATTACCAATAACACTGTTTACATTTAAATTTATTATATTTTCTCTTTCTCTTTATTAAATTATCTCTTTCATCAAGGGATAACACATGAATTTTTTATCCCGGTAATACCCCCGGAAGCATATTTCGGGTTCTACGTGAGTGAAGCCGCGGGCACATCTAGTCATTAATAATTTTAGTGATATCACCAGTTACATTTTGCGGTAAGTTTTTCAAGGCTTCACCAGGTAAAGACACTATTTTGTTTTTAATAGTATCTTTGCCTGGTGCTTTCTTTTTCCTAAATTATTTTAAATCTTAGCTATCTGAATATTATATTTGGCGACATGATGGCTAGTATTATAATACTTATTTATGCTACTTTTTACCATTCTAGATATTTAGTCCTTCTGGACGATCCTCCTTTAGTGCGGAATTTGTCAATCAATGTCGACGGACGGCGAAAATTGAAATTCAGGCAACTGGAAAAGGCAGAGTTGGAATAGAAAAGACAAAACCACGCTGAATCATGATAATCATTTTACATTTTTTATCTTACTGTCGGTAAATCGATTATCTACAGTCGATAAATGCGATTTATCTAAGACACTTGAATAATCGATTTTATCATTTGTTAGAACCACGATACATCGATATTTCGATTAATCGGGATTAATCGGCCGTCCCTAATAGAATGGGTAATTTTAAAGCCATCTGCCGAAAAATTATGGCCCTTCTATAAAACATGATCTGCAAAAGCAGATTTACCCCGCTTTCCATTCTTAATAAATGAGATACGCTCCTTCATTCTAGTTTTCACCCCACTTTTAATGCCCCAGATAAAACTTATTGATTTTGCAAATCTTATTTTATAGGAAAGCCAGATGGCTTTAAAGTTATCCATTCAATTTAAGATGAGAAATTGCTACCTTTTCTAGAATCTGTTCAAATAGCCAAGCATAAGCTATTTAATTGGTTGGTGAATAACGATGATGGCCGATTAGATGCCTTTAGCTTCCTTCATTGTCAAATAATTTTTCTTATTGGTTAACCATTGCTATATACACTGAGTGAGCATATTATCACACTAGACTTTGTGGGAATGGAAGCAGTCTCCGTGATTATAAACGATGTGGACGCAGGTGAAATCAAGTTTATCTGTTTATATAACCCACCTAAGCACAAGCTTGATCCTTGCGAACTTGACGAGCTACTGTCTGGGTCCATTCCGGTTGTTATTGGGGGAGACTTGAATGCCAAGCACCACGCGTGGAACTCCAAATGCCCCAATCAAAACGGCAATATATTATATGGATACACGTTAAACGAGATTGATACCTTCGTTGCTGGTCCCCTTGATGACACATACTACTGCGACCACTCTCCTGTTAGCGACGTGTTGGATATTGCAGTTTTTAAAGGTTTCCTCAAGCCCTATAATATGTTCACAGTTGACGACTTATCCTCTGACCACCGTCCAGTGATGCTTATTTTTGAAGGTCTAAACATCGATAAAAAGATTGTGCTCCGCTCTAAACAGGACTGGAAACTCTTTAGGGATATTCTTAGGGAAAATAGCATTCCTTACAAGGAGGTTATTGATAAGGAGGATATCAATAGTAACATTAATGCAATCACCCGTGTTGTCAACGATGCCACTACTTCCAGTACCTCTACTATCGATCGTAAGCGTCCTGAACACCTCGACCTGCCTCCTTATATCAGGCGTCTTATTCTCGAAACAAACTCTTACAGAAGATTATGGCAGCGTAAGCGACTTCCCTTCTTCAAGACTAAGTACAACCGGCTTTCTCGCAAGGTGCAGGAGGAGGTTAAAGCACTACGAAATCAAAGGTGGACCGATAAACTGAAATCCTTGACTGTCCAGGACAACTCTCTCTGGGGAACTGTGAGAGCCTTAAAAGGTAACAGACCAATTCAATTGCCGCCACTGCTTGCAGGCAATGGCAACGTTGTCACCAGCGACGGGGATAAGGCACAATTGATCGCTGATTCCCTGAAAAGTCAATTTACCACGCCTGGTGAGACAAACTTGGACAGCCTCCAAAACACTCAGATAGTTAACGATGGGTGTATCGCTTACCAGTACCTTCATCGTGTTCCCACCCCTACGGAAGTCATTAGTGCCCAAGAAATCTCCTACGTCATCAAGCGACTTAAAACCAAGAAAGCAGCAGGTATTGATTCCATTACAAACAGTGCGCTCAAGAACTTGCCTTCTAATATTGTCTCGTTCATTACCAAAGCCATGAATGACTGCTGGAGACATGGTTACTTCCCCGACCAATGGAAAGAGTCCGTCATAGTTACCATACAAAAGCCTGGCCTAAACCCTGCTCTTGCTGTCAGCTACAGGCCCATAAGCTTGCTACCTGTGCTGTCAAAAGTTTTCGAATGCATCATTCTGAAGAGGTTTGACGAATTCTGTTTTACAAACAATCTCGTTCGTGATGAGCAATTTGGCTTTCGCCCAGGTCACTCCTGTCAACTTCAGATCTGGCGTCTTGTTGCAGATCTAAACACTCCGCTTAACTGTGCCAAGTACGGTGGTCTTGTCTTTTTGGATGTCCGTAAAGCTTTTGATCAGGTTTGGCACAATGGCCTCATATACAAGATGATTACTTGCGGTTTTTCGGACGAACTCATGACCTTGATCAGTTCCTTTCTGTCAAACAGGACTTTTCGTGTCAAGGTTGGATGCTCCATGTCTAATCCTTGTGACGTCAATGCTGGTGTTCCGCAGGGTTCTGTCTTGGGCCCTGCACTGTTCAACTTTTTCATCCATGACTTCCCAACTTTTACTAACTGCAAGCTATATCTGTTCGCTGACGACGCGGCCATCATGACTACTGACCGCAATCCCGCTCACGTCATATCACGGTTACAAAAGGCCTTACATCTGTGCGAGAAATGGTTTGCAAAGTGGAGACTCGACTTAAACGTTGACAAGTGCAAGGCGATGTTCATTACGAAGAAACTTCGAAAACCCCCGAACTCCCTCTTCCTTTCTGATAAAGAGCTCGAGTGGGTAAAAAATTATAAATACCTCTGTGTGGTGGTAGATGCCAGGCTAAATTGGGGAGACCACGTCTCCTATGCGATAAGTAGAGCCAAGAAGGCGAAGTTCAGTCTGGTTGCCCTTCTGGGACGAAACAGCGCTCCTGGAGTGGATACCAAACTTTTGCTTTACAAGATGGTTATACGAACCATTCTTCTTTATGGTATGCCTGCCTGGGCTACAATATGCAGATCCAGATGGAAGGATCTCCAAACCTTCCAAAACGTTACTCTGAGGACTATCGCCCAACTTGACAGGAGAGTCGCTACAAATATTTCTATTGCTGAAGATTTCCATATATCTCCAATTGGTAGCTATGTACAGGAGTCGCTGAAAAAGTTGCTTCTAAAGATCAAGGACCATCCAAATCCTCTGGTTGCAGATATTCTGGTACACCCGCTCACGTTTAGAAGTTTCCTCAGGCATCGCAGGCCTCGACACGTTCTGGACATCAATTTCGACGACACCCAAAAGGCCATCTTTCCCGAATACTGGATCTCATAGCTCTTCGTGCTCCTCGTCAATCAACAATCAACTCTATCGTCCTTATAGCAAAGGACCCCATCTTATCCCCTGGATGACTTAACTAGGTTTCATTTGGCTTCTTGCCTAATTCAGTGTACTTCCCCTGGTTACTTCCTGGATGAGTATGGCAGTGAAAGCGTTGCTCTCGTTTTCCCTGCACTGTTCAATTGTCGATTGTCGATTATCACAATTGCGACTACCCTTTTACAAGACAAAGTATAACAGGCTTTCTCGGAAGGTCCAGGAAGAGGTTAAAGCTCTACGAACTCAGAGGTGGAACGAAAAACTTAAATCCTTGTCAGTACTCTGGGGTACTGTAAGGGCCTTAAAAGGAAACAGGCCCATCAACTTGCCACCACTGCTTACTACAGGTGGTGATGTTGTCACCAGTGATCGTGATAAAGCTCAACTGATCGCCGACTCCCTGGAAAAGCAGTTTACCACACCTTGTGAAGAAAACCCCGATAGTCGCTCAAATACTCAACTTGTCAACGATGTGTGTATCTCCTATGAACCATCCCAGAGTGTTCCTACGCATGAGGAAATTATTAGCACAAATGAAATCTCCGACATCATAAAGCATCTTAAAAGCAGGAAAGCAGCAGTTTTGGATTCTATCACAAACAGCGCCCTTTAGAACTTGCCTCCTAGTACCGTCTCGATTATTACCAGGGTCATAAATGACTGCTGGAGACATGGATACTTCCCTAACAAGTGGAAGGAGTCCGTCATCGTTACGATACCGAAGCCTGGTCTGAACCCTGCCCTCGCTGTCAGCTACAGGCCCATAAGCTTACTACCTACGATGTCAAAAGTCCTTGAACGTGTTATTCTAAGGAGGTTTAATGCTTTCTGCGAGGCCAACAGTCTTGTTCGCAAGGAGCAATTCGGGTTTCGCCCAAGTCACTCTTGCCAACTACAGCTTTGGAGGCTTGTTGCTGATCTAAACACTCCCCTTAATTGCGCCAAATACGGTGGCCTTATCTTTCTAGATGTACGGAAGGCTTTTGATCAGGTCTGGCATAACGGCCTGAGATACAAGATGACTACTTATGGCTTTCCTGACGAGCTGATCGCTTTGATTATACCTCGTCCAACAAGAGAAAAACAGGGCGTGTTTCCGGTCTGATATCGACTACTCACTCATCCGCAATGCTTTGTGGGATCTCTCCTTCAGCGGCTACACAAGTCAATTTGTAATGGCGTCGCCGTGCAACGGCTCTTCAGCCAAACAAGGAAAAACTATTCACAGCCAGGCTAGGGAGATTGTGTGGAACGTATTTTGCTACTTAAAAGGAAAACAGTGTTTTAAAAGCTCATCTGCCTTGATAGAAGAAACTTCCAAGGCAACGCAAGTTTCTTTTTCTTGCGTTCGAACAATTGTTCAAGAAGGAAACGAAGCGTCTTCATGCGAAGTTACCACCCCCTCTCCTCACTTTTCGACTCCTGGAAAGAAAAGGCCCAGGGAACCTCGAACAACGAATCTGGATGACTTTGACCTCTCGATTGCACGAGCATGTGTATCCGAAATACACTCAGAAGGTAATTATCCTACTCTGAAAAATGTGTACCAGAAATTTAGAGAAAAAACTGACTACGTCGGATCGAGAACTTCCTTCGCCACCATTATGCATGATAAATTGCATATGAAGTATGGCAAAATCAACCACCGTCAATTTTACATCGAGCGGACAGATGTTATCGCACAACGACGTCGTTTTTTAAGGCAAGTACAAATGCTACGCAGGGACCCCACACGTACTTTCATATATCTGGATGAAACGTGGGCTAATGCACACCATGGCCGTGAAAGACAGCGGCATCACGACGGGAAAAGCTGTGCTCAACCAGGGAGCTCGGAACCCTACCGCGGGCGTGTCATTCCTACGGGTAAAGGCTCCCGTCTCATTCTTTTGCATGCTGGAAGCGATAAAGGGTTTGTGAACGACTGCTGTTTATTATTTCGGTCAAAAAATAAATCCGCAGATTACCATGACGAAATGAATGGGGATTGTTTTCATGAATGGTTTAGAACAAAACTGCTGCCAAATATTCCGAAAAATTCAGTAATCGTCATGGATAATGCCCCATATCACTCGGTGGAGAAGGCCAAAGCGCCGTGCAGCAATACAAGGAAATCGGATATGATAGAGTGGTTGGCCCTACGAGGAATACCTACCGAAGCAAAAATGTCAAAAGGTGAGCTGTACGATGTTATCAAACAACACAAAACAGCAAAGCGCTATGTTATAGATGAACTGGTTAGCGATGCCGGCCATTTAGTGATAAGACTACCTCCTTATCACTGTGATCTCAATCCCATTGAACTTATTTGGGTACAGGTAAAAGAATATATACGGAAGAAGAATACAACTTTCAAGATTGCTGATGTTGAAAAACTAACGAGAACGGCAATTGATAATGTAACTCCTGAAAATTGGAGAAAAGCGATAGAACACGTTTTGCGTGTGGAAGAACGATATTGGGAAACGGACTGTTTGATTGAAGATCAAGTGGAGCCTTTAATAATTCATGTTAATGGAGAAGACAGCAACAGTGAAGAAGAAGAAGAGTGGAATGACATTAACGTTCTACCACAATCTCCTTAGCCTGAATTTAGATATAATTCAAAAAGTCTTTTTCAAGACTATACATTCAAAGGCCAGCAAATAAAC
>JAHWFO010092453.1:621-13126 GCA_023313115.1 Rhysida immarginata
ATGTAGTTTTCAAATGAAAAAATAATCTTTTCAAAATAAAAAATGTGGTTTTCAAAATAGAAATTGTAGTTTTCAAATTGGAAAATAAATAGACAAAAAATCATACAATTTAAATCAAAGAAATAAAATAATTTACATAATGAAATTAAAAAAGCGTTCCTGTTATCCCCACTCTCCCTTACCGGTTATTACAGCTTTTTGCAATTGGTAAAATGTAGTTTGCAATTGGTAAAATGTAGTTTTCAAATGAAAAAATGTAGTTATCAAATGAAAAAATAATCTTTTCATTAACTTGGAACAATCAATGCTAAAATATGGCATGTAATATATAAAACAACTTGGAATGATGTGCCATGAATGAATATAACGTAGAATTAATGATTATCCAAACTGGTTCAAAGCTACCTGGATAATCATTGAACCAGTTTTGTCCATTAATTCTACTTTATATTCCAATGAACGATAATGGTTCCACTAAACCAGGTTACTTTGAACCAATTTAGACTATCATTTATTTTACGTTATATTCATTCATGGCACATCATTCCAAGTTGTTTTATATATTACATTCCATATCTTAGCATTGAAGGTTCCAATGAATCATGTGTATCATTAGAGCATGTGCCATTGTATCAAGTACAACCATTTTCAAAATGGTTCATTCGTGGAACCATATTTATCAATTGCCGAAAATAGTAATTAGTAACCGGTAAGGGAGAGTGGGGATAACAGGAACGCTTTTTTAATTTCATTATGTAAATTATTTTATTTCTTTGATTTAAATTGTATGATTTTTTGTCTATTTATTTTCCAATTTGAAAACTACAATTTCTATTTTGAAAACCACATTTTTTATTTTGAAAAGATTATTTTTTCATTTGAAAACTACATTTTTTCATTTGAAAAGATTATTTTTTTAAATATAGTTATCGAGATTACATCATCAACGTCCATCTTGAGAGGTAGCCTGTGCAATGCTGAACGAAGGCAAGAACGATTTGTTTATCCAATCAGTCTCCCGTCTTTGGTTTCCTGTTGTTTCTGGTTGTTCGTAACCATTATTGTCAACAAATAGTCGACAGTGCATAAGAGACCTAAGATTCATAAATGTTCCAAAGATTCTTCCGTCCCATTCAAATTGTCAACAGAACATGTGCTGCCAACAGCATGTACAATTTAGCAACAGTCCTGACAATGCTGGTGACTACACTGAAGGACTGTAAAACTGTGAAACATGTATCTATTCTGTTGTAAATAAATTGTTGCCACTATTAAAATTCTAACTTGCATACATTTGGATTGATATAGAACAAGAGAGCCATTGTCTTTGTCTGCTTTGATAATGATGGCATAAGCTAAGCAAAGTTTCAATTCTGAGAAGTGAATGGAGGTTAGCTTGACAATCTTGGCATTAAAATTGAACACATAATATCTGTGATGGAGTAGGCAGCATGAGGCATCAACTTTTGGCACAGAGTTGGATCTTATTTTGCCATCATCTAGCAGATATTGCAAGATACCATGTGGGACAATAGAAGAGAGATGGAAGAATACATAACTGTTGAGTTGTTATTTCTTCAAATAGAGTATGGAGGTGATCTTATCACCCAAAACAATAGGTGCACTCCAAATTCAAACTTGACCGTTTCGTTTTAAGAAGCATTTTAAAAACCAAAAGCTTCTTGTTGAGCACCATCTATTATGAATTTAGAGAAATATTCGTACTGACTGTTGCCCAAAAGAATTATCCATGAGCCATTGGGCAAGCTTCATGTTTTCTTCTTCGGTGTGTCATTTTGATCAGATTTTTATTTGAGATAGCTTTGAATTGAGGCATTTCTTGACTCAGACGAATCTGAATAAAAAGTACGAGTAGCCTATTGCCTTAACAGGCATGCGCAGCACGAGCGTTTTAAAAAACTTGTAGCTAAAACGGAGAAATACATCTGTTTTCCGTTTTAAGCATTTTAGCTCCTTAAAACGAAATGTGACGTCACATTTCTAACACGAAACGAGCAATTTGGAGTGCAGCTAGTGAAATGTGACAAAAAGTTTGCTCACCAGTGGAAATCCGCACATTTCAGTGATTTTTGGATGGAAAACAGCGAAATTTGGCAAAAAAGTGTGCACGTCAGTGGAAATCTGCACATTTCAGTGATTTCTGTGTGGCATGCAGGGCAATAACATCGGCCACGTTTGTTGATGTGATGGCATCGTTGAACACTATTTAGATTGATGGAAAGACTTACTTTGTATCAGATGACTGTTTGTAAACAACAGTAGAAGACCCAATTGTCCTATTGCAGCAGTGGACTTGTTCTGAATGGTCATCCAAATGAACATCAAAATGTATTTCTAGTGACGCATTAAAAACTTCAATTTGAAATTCATTAACACTAAGAAGAAATTGACACCCTACTTCTTAATTCACAAACAACTTCCAACGTATTTACAATCCTTTACTTAGTTGCTGTTATGCTATACCACGACCTCTCAATGTAGGTTTCTTCAATAAAAGACATCAAAATGAATTGTAGGCACCCAAGTTGAATTGTAGTGACTCAAGTTGAAAATTTACAGTAATAGACTATTTCATGGAGCAATTTAATAGAACTTTATTATTATGTTTCTCAACGTTTAATTGTCAAAGAAAGTACCATTGGCCCTTTACTTCTGATTGGCCCTTTCCTCTACTTTGTGTGTTCATTTTTTCTATTTTTTACCAAAGTGGTAATGAACTTGATCCTGCTTTATACCAGCAAATGATTGGTTTACTGATGTACTTAGTAAGGGGATCAAGACCTGACATGTTTCGCAGTTACAAATGTATTGTAATGACCTATCATCTAGCAACAAGAAACAGCACCTCAATGTGGCACTGAATGGAATTTCTAGATGGGCTTTTAAAATTTTTAACTTTCCAGTGGAACTTCTAGCCAGGGTTTTAAAGTTTTACAATTCGATATAGCAATCCTTGCACCTTTAAGCAATTTTATGAAAAGAAATTGTGTTAAAGCTAATTTCCCACCACAGGCTGCTCAGTGTATAATGGCATTGGTGCAGTGGACTGGCAAAAAGATATAGTATATAAGAACACCTTTTCTATGTTTGTTTTGTTTTGTGAACTTGTGTTTATGATTTTCTAAAAATATTTTCATAATAATGAACCTCAGGATAAATTACTTCATTGTAACTTATAGCATTTTTATATTAAAATATGATTTTATAACAAACCCAATGTCATTCTGATCATTTCTATGTAAACCATGTTGCACTACTCTCAAAATTTTGCAAGATATTACTTTTTTCAAAATGCGCTAGATTTTTGGATCAAGATGTAAAAAATATAGTGCATGCTTAATTGATAAAAAATAATGGATAAGGGCTCATTCACAAAATACATTTGCTAAAATAAGACAATTTTAATCTCCTCTCTTCCCTTTGTAACACTTTGTAACATTTCTCAAACCCTCCTCCATAAATGAACATTGAACATACAGGGTGATTCAGTCAATTTCCGACCATTTCACTCGAATGGCGTGCATTAGGGATAAACAATTGAAAGAATATGAGCGCCATATCGAATTTCTAAAAAGTTGGAGTTTGTATTGCTGCAACGGCGCTGCATGAAAATCGTATTGTTGAAAAATGGCGCCCACTTTATCAACAGAGCAGAAATGCAAGGTTGTAGAATGGTATTTCGAGACAAAATCACCTGTAACCGTGCAAAGAAAGTTCCGGAAGGAGTATAAGTGTCGAGACGCACCAGGCAGGCAAGCAATCATGGATTTTGTCAAAAAATTTTGTGCCACTGGATGTGTTAAAGGCAAGAAAAAAGGCGGGAGCGAAGCTCGGGTTCGAACGGCCGAAGTTGTCGAAAATGTTCGCACAAGGTTGTCGAATCTGTTCGCTGCCTATCCATTGAAGAAGGGCTGTCGTATACCACGACGTGGCGAATTTTGAGAAAGGATTTACACCTGTTCCCGTATAAGATCCATGTTTATCAGGAGTTAACAGACACTGGAAGACAGAAGCGACAACAATTTGCGATGGAGTTTGGAGCAGAAATGGAAGCCAATCAGGACATTGTGGACAACCTGTGGGTGTCAGATGAGGCCTTCTTCCATCTGTCAGGTGATGTTAATAAACACAATGTTCGTTTTTGGGGTTCCCAGCACCCTCATGAGATCCATATGTCACCTCTTCATCCACGAAAGGTTATGGCTTGGTGCACGATTTCCAAAAGAGGCATCATTGGTCCGTTCTTTTTTGAGGGCACCGTAACGTCACAGCTTACCTTAACATGTTGGAAGGAAACCTTCTTCATCCCCGAGCTGCGGAGGCGGCATATACCGCTTCAACATCAATGGTTTCAACAGGAAGGGGCTAGGCCTCACACCACTAATGAAGTGCTAGACTTTCTCAATCAGAAATTCGGAAATCGTGTCATTTCAAACAGGTTTCCAGATCGATTCGGGGGTGGCTTTCTTTGGGCCCCCTATGAGTCCTGACCTAAACCCATGTGATTTTTATCTCTGGGGGTTCCTTAAAGACAGTGTGTTCACTACAGCACCAAGAACCCTAGACCAGCTGCTACAAAGCATTGTCGACTGCTGCACCCTTGTGGATGTAGAAATCCTGGATAGAGTTATGAACAACTTCACCATTCGGCTGCGAGCAGTTCAAAACGTTCGTGGTGGCCACATTGAGCATATCATCAAAACTTTTCCATGGGAATAAAAACTCCGAACTGCCTAAAATATCATACTGAAATGCTAAGTTTGTAAACATTAATGGGTCAATAAATCATAGTACCGAAATGGTCAGAAATTGACTGAATCACCATGTACTATAATGTATTCGAATATGGGGGGGGGCGGGGAGGATCTGAGGAGGAAATTTTTTACATAAAAAAGGAGCCATAATCACATGATAAGCAGTGGCCAGTTTATTATTTATTTTGTTGGGTCACCTTTTGCCCTTTACTGCATTGATTCATCTGAAGCCATGCTTGATGAATAGCATTTTCCAATTCTGTCAGATTTGATGGTTATGGATCCAGCTGTCTGAAGGTTTTTTTCAATTTCATCCCACAAATGCTCAATAGGATTGAGATCTGGAGATAGTAGGTGGTGAAGCACCTAAGCATTGTAAACTCTCCTTCAATGTTCCTGAAACCAATCATGTACAATATGAGCAATATGGTAGGATGTGTTTATTGTTGAAAGTAGCCATCTCCATTGGGATAAACCATCAACACGACAGGCTGAACTTGGCCATCAACGATATTTAGATGTGCAGTGCGATTCAGCATGAATTAAAAGACCTAAAGCATGCTAGGAAAACATACCCCAAACAATAATGCTCCTCCACGATCTTGTAGGGTTGTATTAAAGCATTTAGGGTTCATGCTTTCATGCTGTTTCTGCCAAATTCTCACTCAGCTATCTGTATGATGTACCTGGAATCCTGATTCATACAAGGGAGAATCAGATAGTAATGGGTATTTGTGTTTCATAAATTAATTTCAAATTGTATTTTGAGAGCAAATTGTATTTTGGAAACTTTATTTATTGCTTCACTTTTCAACATAATCACCCCATTATTTATGCAGTGGTCCCAACGTGTAACCAATTGCAAAGCTACCTTCAGACAGTTGTTTCTTGTTGCACCTCATGCTTCTGCTTTGATTGTCTTGCCTTTGGGAAGAAAATCACACAGGATAACACCACTCCCATTACAAGTAGGGATCCCAGATTTTCAAAACAAAATACTGGGACATTTAAAAAAGTGTCCCGATTTTCAAAACAAAAAACTGGAATGCTAAATGTTTCATGTATGCACTTTTATTCTACCAAACTTAATTTTTTATTTTTATTTGCACTGTGGACAACGCCATATTGAATCTGGCAATCTGCGATTCGTATCTGGAAAAACTCCGAACGATTCAAGAGCTATCAGAGACAAATCCTGGTAAAATTTGGGTAATACACTAGCCTAGCATAGAAGCACGTGTATAGAGATGATGCATCAGCTGAAAGTTTTACTACAGAATGCTAAGCATGCTACATGAATAGGCCTATGCATGAATATGATCATGGCTAGAAACACGTTTGTCAACAAAATCATTAAGTGACTATTTTCATTCAAACATTTACTTGATTATGAAAACATAAGCAGTAATTTCTTTCAAGCTCGACTGTCAAATACTGGGACAATTAGCATCCTGAATAAATGTTTTCGGGACAACTTGTGAAAAACTGGGACTGTCCCGGGAAAACTGGGGTGTCTGGGATCCCTATTACAAGACAACTCCATGCCCATCTCAAACAGTTGTACCTTACCAGCCCTTTTTGCAGCTTTGAATTTTTTTTCTCACCATTGATGATGTGTGTTTTCACACCATGCTTTCTTTTTTGGATTCAGGCTGGTCATGGGAAGCCCTGCAACGTCATCCTTACAGCCCAGGCTAAGCACCCAGTGTTTAACATCTGTTCAGTCTGTTAAAGTTCCTTAGAGATCTGGAAATAGAAATGAAAACAACTGTTCGAAGGTGCGTTTGCAATAGACTGTACGAATTTTTGAAATAGGTATACAGAAACTGGTTGCTGCATAGACAAACATGGTGATTATGTTGAAAATGAACCAAGAAATAAATTTTCCAAAATACAATTTAGTTTGCTCTGAGTATTCAAAATTAATTTGTAAAACACAAATTCCCGTCACGTTCTGATTCTCCCACATTTGTTCCAATCATCAACTGTCAAATCCTTGTGTTCCTGTGCGAAATGGAGATGTTTTCTCTTCAGACAGCAATGGGTGCAAACACGCCTTTGATTTTCATATTCCACATAATGCAATGTACGACGAACAGTGCATTCAGAGATTTTTTTTGAGAAGATCCTTGATTAAAATGTACTGTAATTTGCTGCATGTTGCCCTTCTGTTGTCCTTTAGAATTCTGGACAGTCTCCGTTCCGACCATGCAATCACTAGTCCACCACAAGTTGCAGAACCAGTTCTCTGGCTGAGAGTCTAGTCTTTAACTCTCATTCTTCGATGCAACAGTTTCGATGATATTCGCTCCATGGCTCTCAGCACTTACATGTACAAATCTCACTTTCAATGTCTGCCAAATCGCGTTGTTTAACTTGACAAACCAGTCAATTCTAATAACGTCCTAAGCACTAAGCTTTCCTTTATTATACCAATCTTGCCTTCTAGCGGCAATCAGGTTAACTGGTCATAATAAACTTGTCACTCAGTATATAGGTGAACATTCATACATTGATAACCCCCCACCCATTTTACCATTCACTTTTGTCAGTTTCGAAATTCCTCCTCCCCCGTCAAGCGAATATATTTTGTGAATGGCCCCTTAAAGCCAAAAATTTATTTAAGATTAACCTTTCGAACTTGTCCAGACTGAATGCCTGGGCCTCTTATCATTAACGGGATTCGGATATCAAACTCATATGCTTGTCGCTTATCAATAGGCATGGAAAACTGACCTATAAAAGAGATTTACAATGTATTTAAGTAATAAACTGGAAAAAAAAAATTAAGTACAAAAAGCTAAGTGTATAAAACAAATATTTCTATTAATTTATCCATGTTATTAAAAATATTACCCAAATGATATCCATGATCAGATGTGAAAATGATATAAGTGTTGTCCAAAAGATTTCGTTCCTGTAGTGTTTCAACTATTTTCTCCACTAAATCATCTACTGAGAGCAATGTGCGCCATCTAAATGACACGTATAAAAGTTGTGGAAAAATTTTTGAATTTTTACTTTACTGAATTTAACTTCAGAACTCTACCTGTTCCTGAAGACTTCATCAATGTAATCAACAACATCATCAGTCAGGTACTCAGGTGAATGACGAAGCAGCCAGTGCTTGTCCTGAGAGAAAATAAATGATTAATTCCATGGTATGTTATCAAAATAACATTAATGCACCATCATATCTTGTTTGGTGAACTAGAATTTTTGCAAATGGATTTTAAGTCGAATAAAAATAGCTAGGCATATATCAGAAATTTAAATTTTTGTAACAGAACATGCTGGTGTAGCTTTTTAATTTTAGGTTGATTTCATTGCATACTCTTAATAAATCAATATCAATAATAATATAATAGGTTTTTTTTGAAAACTGGAATGGAATTAAGTCTTTGTATTCGCCTCTTGCAAGCTGCACGGGCACCACCATCGTGAAGTTTCTCAAACTATTTGTGGCCATTAGACTGGGAGTTGGATGAAAAGAAAATGGATGTTCTTATTAAATACAGTTTTCAGTATGTTAATTTTAATTTCACAAGACCCCAAATACTTCTTTCTTTTAATTGCTTTGCCCATAGGTGTCTTTGCTGATGAAACTTGTTTTCAGAAGGAAATGAATAATATTTTGTTCCTTCTGGGCGTCTATAATATGAATTTGAACATTCTACTATGCAGCATATCATACCGAGCACATTTGAGTCAATTAAGCAAATGTACACACAAAATAAAATTGTTCAAATTGAGATAAATTTGCGAGCACCCATAGAAGAGAAGCACAACGTGGCCACAGATAGTTTACTCACATTCCCGCTAGGTGATGCTTCGATTGAACTTGCAAGAGGCGAATACTAAACCAAGTGAAAATTTCTGTACTGTTTAAAGGCACGGTCATAACAGTATGCTAGTGCAAATATGTTGATACAATTGTGGCCAATCAGGGCATGAGAGGGCAAAATATATTCTGGTAGCCAAATATAGCAAATATGCCGGTTGGCACTTTGCATTTTTTCAAAACTGTCTTATTTGGCCAGAGGAAAAGATAGTGTAAGAGTTGAATTGAGCTAGGGTAATCAACAAGTGCTCATTTAAAGAAGCACAGGCTGAATTGAGCTTCACACTGTTCCTGACCACTGGATATGTTTGTGTGTAGGGTCCCATCATCACCTTTAGATGATAACATGGTAGAAGGCCAAGATGCCAAATTCAGGCCATCCTGGATGCCAAAGGCAGTCCAACATCATATTAAGATGCATTTTTGACGTAGAACTATGTCTATCAGGGGTGCAGCCGAGGAAAAATTCAGACGCGATTTTTCGTTCAAAAAGTGAGGTACATATCTCAGTCTATATCTTTCTATCACTATATCCTACAACTATGGTCATTATCTCGTTGGAAAGAGGAAGGCTGAGTCTTGAATAATAAGCAAAAAATTCACCAAATGAGCCACTGGGTCAAAAGTTACAGCAAGTTAAAGTTACCGTAAGTGAATTTTATGCTCGCCATCATAATAATGGAGTGGCGCTGCTGCAGCATATACGTGTGTGGTGTGTATTGGGACTAATTGCTAACCATGGCCTACGAGAAAAGGCCTGTGCATTAAGTATAAAAACATGGAAACACAAGCGTTTTAAGATAATATCATGAAATCCTATCATCTGCCGGCGAAATCAGTACCATAGCCTAATAATAACAGTTATTATAATAATCAGTTATTATTAGGCTATGTCAGTACATCATCATTTATATAAAATCAGTGACAGTGGACGTTGTCACAACAAAGAAAAAATCTAACAATGGGTTATTTCCCGATTATACAACCGGGTGGGTTCGCTTCTAGTTTTCTATTAAAAATATGTTGTAAAATAATAAAATATATATTATTTTAAGCAGATTAATTATTTTAAGAAATGAACTTTGAAGTTTTGTTAATTTCTTAAAACAAAACAATAAATCTGACTAAAATAATATATGTTTTCAAACATGTTGGTCTTAGTTGTTTGTAAAAATATAAATATATGGGTCTTTAAAACAACAGTGATTTTACGACATAGAGTCGACGCGTTTCAGCCGTGGCTTTCTTCAGGACTGTGTGTATAATGATTAAAGAAGCTTAGAAGAACACTCGAGGGGGAGAGAGGGTTGGGATAGGCCAGTAAAACAACAAGGGGGGGGGGGAGTCTAGGAGATTGCTGCGTTCGTAATTTAAAACCCAATGGGAATAGGAGAGTCTGGCCCAATTACTTGTGCAAACGGAAAAAATACAAGACTGTATCTAGAATAACTCAATGGTAGATCACAGCCCACTAGATTATCTAGTGGGCTGTGGGTAGATTATCAATACGGCAGGTATGCCCCATTTCATATCAATTGTTACTTTTCATATCACAGACCCATTCTTCACAAAATTGTAATGTAATTGAATATAGTAACTTTTTTTTTTAATTTTGTTCATTTTTCGCCAAAAATACACTCTAACGGTAACCAATAATAACATACAGTAGTAGTTCTACGCCTTAAAAACCCGTGGCTTTGGCAGTCACCAGAGCCTCCGTCAATTTTTTTTCCATATCATTTTATCTGATGAAACAATCATTGCTTATTCCTATCATTCCAACATAGGATTATTTAACAAGAGAGGAAGAAAAGAAACAACTATTCCACATAAATGAATTTTATAAAATAAAAACTCATATGTACATTTCGTAACTCTCTGTCTCCTTCATCAGTGAAAAACAACAAGTAAAAATAACAGCTAACAAGACCACAGCTATGTAGCGACATTCAACCAATAAGAAAAAGCATTTGACAGTAACAACTAACAAGGCTACTATTTATAGCAGCAGTTAAGCAATAAGAGAAATTATTTGACAATGAAGGAAACTAGACATCCAATCGGCTACTGGTATAGGACCATCATCGTTATTCAGCAACCAATTTGATGGCATATGCTTGGCAATTTGAACAGATTTTAGAAGAGGAAGCATTTTCTCATCTTTAATAGAGTGGATAATTTTAAAGCCAATCTGTCGAGAAATTATGGCTTCTTATAAAATATGATCTGCAAAGGCAGATATTAAACCCCATTTCTAGGTATAGGTGAAAAATGTAGAGCTAATAACCGTATGAAGCAGGCAGTAAGAAATAGTGTACCAATAATTACATGTATACCGTGAAATCTTTTAATATAGGAGATATGTTCCTTCATTCTAGTTTTTACCTCTTTTTTGAATGTCCCAGATAAAACTTATTGCAGGAGGAACATTCAAACTTTTAAACTCCTGGGTAGGATTCTTTGAGAATACTGTCTTTTACCATGTTAAGCTTTTTCTAAGAGTATTTGAACATTTGAAGGCCACTTTATAGTTGAATATTTTGCATAACCTTTTAAGACCTCTATTCAAATTTACATTGTATGGAAGGGCAATAGTTTTACAAAAATCATTTTTGATGTTTGTCAAGGAGGTGACTTCTTCTAACACCACTTGTCTCTTTATCATCTTCATTAATTTTTCACAGTCCGGTCTTCAAAACCATTGTATCTGGCATACTGTTTGATACGTCCAAATTCAGTTTTTTTTTCATCATCATGGAGCAGAATCAAACATATTCAAATTGTTGTATCCCTTCTCGACGAAGGCCCATATGAAAAACTAGCTAAGAACCCTTTACCTAACCTTCAGCAAAAAGCCAAAGAATATATAAAAGATTGCAAGTGTATCTTCAACAGTACTCCAAACTTAATACACGTATCAATCAACCCAATTTTACCTAATCTGTATTGTCTCCCTAAAACCCATAAAACAAGTACTAAATTGCAAGACCAATAGTAGATTGCATTGGTTCTCCTACCCATAAGTTAGGTAAATGGTTATTGGTTAATTCTCGCATCCCTAAAAATACCTGGTTCTGATTTTACCGTTAAGAATAGCATTAAAGTTTGTAAGAATCTACGTGATTACCATATCACAAATGATGATGTCTTACTCTCCTTTGATATAGAGAATCTTTATAAAAGTATTCCTCTAAAAGAAATGCTATCCCACCTTCAGGACGTTTTGCACAATAATGACATCATGCTTGCTATGAACTTCATTGTCTATAATAAGGTTTTTGTTTTCAATAATTGCTATTATAAAATATTAAATGGTACTTCAATGGAGAATAGTGTAAGCCCTTTTTGGCCAACCTTTATATCATGAAATTGGAAAACATTGCCTTACATTCCTTCTCTTACACTGTGTTGGCATCGATATATAGATGACATCTTTGCCATCTTCACCACTGATAAACATGATAATAAGCAGTTCCTTGAGATGCTAAATGCTTTATGCCCCTTTATTCATTTCACTATGGAGGTCAAGGTTGACCAAAAATTGGCATTTTTAGATTTTGTTATTGAAAATCTGGAAATTCGCCATCTTTTGACATCCACCGGAAGAACAACTTTGTCCCTGCATATATGAATGAATGAATGAATCCAATCATTGTTATTCTCAAAAATTGGTGGCTTTCCACAATCTCTTCCATAGAATGCGTTTGATTCCACTCCATGACGATGCAAGAAAAACTGCATTAGGACGTCTCAAACAGTGTGCACTTACAATGGCTATGAAGACCGGACTGTGAAAAAATTAATGAAGACGATAAAGAACAAAAATTAAGCAAAAACTGTGGTGAAAAATAGGAAAGAAAATTCCGCAGCCCGGATTCGAACCAGGAAC